>CP092886.1:92309402-92845505 GCA_030710605.1 Cordylochernes scorpioides | reverse complement strand
AATCGGAATTGACTTTGTTGGCCCCTTGCCATCAACGAAAAGAAGAAGGAAGTGGATAATTGTGTTGACTGATTATTATACCAAGTATGCTGAAACAAAGGCAGTATCGGAAGCAACCGAGAAAGAAGTCTCTACATTTTTAATCCAACATATTATTTTACGTCACGGGGCCCCAAGATTTCTTATTAGCGATAGAGGTTCACAATTCACTAGCAATTTGATGAAGGAGGTAATGAAAATGTGCAAAGTTAAACACTGCTTCACAACGCGCTACCACCCCCAGACTAACGGACTAACGGAACGGCTAAATAGAACTTTAATCAATATGATCAGCATGTATGTGAACACAGACCAAAAGAACTGGGATGAAATCCTCCCTTTTATCACCCACGCGTATAATACCACGATTCAAGAAACCACAGGCTACTCTCCATTTTTCCTGTTGTTTGGAAGGGGACCCATGTCCCTCTTAGACGACGAGAATATCCCAACGGACAGTGACATGGACGATTACGACGAATATATAGAAAACTACTTAGATAAAATAGCAAGGACGAGACGGGTAGTCATTAACAACACAGAGAAGACTCAGGAAAGAATGAAAAGAAACTATGACAAAAACACAATGAGAAAATCTATGAACCAGGACATTTAGTGGTAGTTTGGACACCAGTCAGTAAAATCGGAAAATGTGAAAAACTATTGAGAAAATATTTTGGCCCATATCGAATATTAAAGAAGCTGTCTAATGTAAATTACTTAATTGAGCCGAAAGATAATCCTGGCCAAGACCCATTGATTGTCCATGTCTCAAAACTCAAACCCTATTTTGAGAGAATTGATGAGGTAATTCACGAGGACGTGACGACCTCTGGAGAGGGGGAAGTGTTGCATCATGGCTAATGAACCTATTTTATTTTAATTAGTAAAATTATTTTTCATATATTTTAAATTAAAAATTATATTTTATTTTTATTTATTTTATTAAACAGAATATATGTATTATAGAATCATCATTTGTATTTAGGTACACGTGTGACTTCACTGCTCTCTTTGATGTGAGAAATAAAATATTCTGGAGGCTACTTAAAGTAGACTTATCTCATTATTCCCTTATATAAATTTGTAGGATGGTTGAAACACGCTCTGATAAGATGCAAGACCCAGCACAGGAGAGAATCATGGCTGAAGAGTCTGCCAAGCCGCAACCTGGTGCAACAATATATATGTGTGTTTGTGTGAAAAATAATAGAAAAAAATAATAAAGAGGTCAGGTGTTCACATTGAAAATAAAAGATGCATATCCTGACCAGGAGCACATCTGCCATTTGAAAAGCACATGCCTTCTTTTTATTTTTATTATATATATATATATAAATATTAAAAATAAAAAAGACATATCCTGACTAGGAGCATATGTGGTTTTTAGATGGCAGTGCGCCATCTAGTGGAACAGAAATCAACTAAATTAGGAAACTTTTATTTACTATACTACTGGGAAGGTTTCTGCTCTGAAATTGGTTTTGAAATAAATATATGTTGCATTTTATTTGCAAATTTTCTACTTTCACTCTCAATTGATTTAGCCTGTTCCCTGATATTTGGCCAACCCAATTTCTTGATAAATCAAGAAAAGCCATCCACGAACGCGTTTCGCGCTCGTCAAAATATTTTCGGTCCCTGAGGCTTCTTGAGAAACCAAGAAATGGGTATTTAAGACCAATTTTGCGTAATACATTTAACACGTGAAAATACAATAGAAAAAATAAAAATAAAAAGGTCAGCTATTAGTATTAAAAATAAAATGATTTATCAAGAAATTGGGTTAGCCAAATATCAGGATAAGGCTAAATAAATGTTTAGTTGATTTTTGTAACACCGGATGGCGCTCTGCCATCTGAAAAGCACATGTGCTCCTGGTCAGGATATGCCTTTTTTATTTTTATTATCAACACCTGACCTTTTTTTTATTTTATTTTCTATTGTTTTTCATATATATCCCTTCCTTTTATATTTTATTTATTTATCCTATCCTTATATCTATAAAAATGAAATCCAAAATCGATGTTTGTTATCGCGTTGCACAAAATCTACAGAATAAATTATTATGAAATTTCGCATGTGGGTAGCTGAAGATTTCGTTTAACACATAGGCTATTTGAAGAACTAGAAAGGTAAATGTGTTTTTTTTTTAATGTAAAACCAAGAAGCGTTAGTTCCAGCCTTTTACCGCAGCATTGTTCGCGACGATAAATGAATTTGATTGGTTAATAATTTTACGCGTAGTTTGTTAGTTCGTTTACACGATGAATGTTTTTAAAAGGTAAGATTATCAAATCGCCGTGAAACTTTAGGAAGTTATTTACTATACTACTGGGAAGGTTTCTGCTTTGAAATTGGTTTTGAAATAAATATATGTTGCATTTTATTTGCAAATTTTCTACTTTCACTCTCAAGCAGCGCCTCTCGCGGTTACTGGTGAAATTACATTTATAAATTGTGAAAATGCTAAAATGTGTTCAAAGTATAATAAATTTAATTTGAGGATTTAGTAATATAATATTCCAATGACGTTGTAAAAAATTACTTGGCATTTCAATATTAATATATATTTAAAGAAAATATTCTAACGTTTTTGTGTTAAATGTTAAAATATTATAATTTTGAAATATATTTTTACATTGTTAATTAAATTTGTTGTTGTTTTATATGAAAATGCAAATTACATTGTTGTTGTTGTTTGTTATCGTTTGTTCATATAAAAAAATTACATTTTATGTGATGATGATAACAAAAATGATTTTTTTATTAATATTGTTGTGTGAGAGCCTGGAAGTCACAGGGCCGTACTAAGGGATGTAACATTTTATTGGTGCTAGGGTTGGGGCTGGTCCGGGGATGCATCTTGTCTGTAGCTTCTTGGCACTCGGGTCGGTCCTCTGTAGGGTCGGTCGGTGCGGGTCGGGCCGTTTTCATTTTTCGTTGATCCAAAAATTGGAACTTAAGTAAAAAAAAATATATTTTTTTTTATTTAAGTAACCCAGGTTCCTGGAGCGTACAAAAAAAAATAAAAAAGAGAGCAAGCAAGAAAGTTGGTCCGTGGTCAAAGTGAAATTTCTCGCCGAACTCTGTTTTTCGATGATTCACAGAGAGTTTAAAATTAATTATAATTTTAAAATATTTTAATTAAAATTAAAAAAAAAATTCAAAATCGTGAGCTTTGCTAGTTAAGATAGCGGGCGTGTGTTAGTCGCGCCCACGTGTCCGGCGTTCAGGGTCGCGCCGTGGTTACACAACACCTCCCCCCCCCCTTAAAGGCTGTCCCGGTCCTCTGGGATACCACCGTCTCTCGAAACAAACTCCTTTAGGCGAGACACGTGTGCCAACGTATTTCTTTGGCGTGTATTAACATTACGTTCGCTATTGGCGGATTGGAGCTTATACTTAGTTTCCTTGATTCGATCTGTTATTACGTACGGTCCTAGGTATTTCGGCAGGAATTTCTCCGTTTTCCCTGGCTTCCTGCGAGACGACTCCAGTAGTACCAGATCGCCCACTTCAAACTTCCGGAAGCGGTCACGGTTCGCAATGTCATGCTGACATTTTGTCATCATT
The DNA here is from genome assembly GCA_030710605.1 of Cordylochernes scorpioides. Lineage (NCBI taxonomy): Eukaryota > Metazoa > Arthropoda > Arachnida > Pseudoscorpiones > Chernetidae > Cordylochernes > Cordylochernes scorpioides. Next base: position 92,841,890 of record CP092886.1, on the reverse strand, counting down.
GTCCGGTCTCTGTAGTTTTCATCGGCGATTATTTTTTAGTCTCTCGTTTTCCAAGTTGCAGTTGGTCACGTATTCGTCGTATGTTTTTACTGGCTCGTCGACAATTGGTAGTCCTACGTCTAGGGTCGTCCTCGGTTCTACGCCAAATACCAACTTATGCGGTGTCACCTGTGTCGATGACTTAGTGGACGAATTTTACGCAAAAGTCGCCGTTTTTACGAATCTCGGCCATTCGGCATGGTCTTCCTCGAGATAAACTCTGATGCCGTTTTTTATGATGCCGTTGAGTTTTTCGCATGAGCCATTTGTTTGCGGGTGTGCCACGGAAGCCATAACATGTTAATACCGTACAATCGTGTAAAGTCTCTAAAAGTACTTGAATCGAACGATTTACCTTGATCGGATATTATGCATTTCGGAGTACCAAAAACGTAGAACAGGTTGTCTAAGAGTGTGTGCGTTGCATGTAGTTTCCGCCTTCGTGTCTTTTATCAGGATTGTGTGTGCGTATTTGCTAAAATGGTCTACGATCGTTAAGATGTGTTCGTAGCCTTCTGCTGATTTTTTGAAAGGACCTTGGTGGTCTATTTCCACTCGTTCCCAAATGTCTCTTACCGGTGGAAACGGTTCTAGCGGGGTTGTGGGTCTGAAGGCCTGGCATACTTTGCACGACCGAACGTTTTTTCGCACGTCTTCTTCAAGACCTTTCCAGTAAAATCGTTGCTTAATACAGTGGACCGTCTTTGCTACCATCATGTTTCATGCCTCAGGTATATCGTGCGCTGTTTTCATTATTTCGATTACGCTTAACTTTGGTGCTACCACCAACCATTAGTTACCTTGTGTTGCATGATTATTTTTATAAAGGATCTCGTTTAATTTTTTTAAATTCGTCCCGTGTTTTACCGTCTGATAATTTTTCGGTAATATCGCGGCAAAACGTGTCTTCATTTTGTCCGTTCTCATCAATCCGTACTGTGCATGCCGTTAAATCGTTAAAGTTGTCTTCGACGTTCGTATCGTTTTTGTGGAACGGGTTGCGTGTGAGTGCGTCCGGTTTAACGTTCTTCCTCCCTGCGCGGTGGACTATTTCAAAGTCGTACTCCATAAGTTTTAACCCCCATCTCGTAAGTCTTGAGCACGGGTCACGTACGTTCGCTAGCCACGTTAACGCACTGTGGTCGGTTACGACTTTGAATTCTCTCCCGAAGATGTACGGCCGTAACTTTTGTAGTGCCCAGACTATTGCTAAGCACTCTAGTTCTGAGATACCATATTTACTCTCGTGATTCGAAAAGTAGTGGACCGGGTGCAAAAACCCGTCGTTGTCCGGTTGCATTAGCACCGCGCCTAATCCTACGATTGATGCGTCCGTGTGTATCTCTATTCTAACGTCTGGGTTGAAGTGCGCCAATATTGGGTCTTCGGTGAGTTTTCTTTTTAGTGATTCGAACGCCTCTATTTCAGCTGGTCCCGTTACGAATTTTTTAATTTTCTCCGTTAAACACGTCAGTGGTTTGCTAATTTTGGCAAAGTTTTTGATAAATCTCCGGTAATAACCCAAAGGCCGAGGAATAAGTGTACTTGTTTTGCATTTTTCGGTTTAGGAATTCTTTAACGGCCTCGACTTTGTCTTTTGAAGATTCGATGCCGTCGATTGAAATCACGTGGCCGAGGATGGGTAACTTTCTGTATGCGAAACGGCATTTTTATGGTTTAAGCGATAGCCCTGCCTCGCGGAAACACTGTAAGACCTTGCTCAAACGTTCATTGTGTTCGCGTAGGTCTTTCCCGAATATGATGACGTCATCCAAGTAAACTATGAACTCGGACCATTTTAATTCGGCCAGTATCGTGTCCATAATCCTTTCAAAGTGGCCTGGTGCCCCGCGTGTCCGAACGGTAATACCTCAAATTCGTATAACCCGTTGCCGGTAGTAAATGTCGTGATCGGGTTACTATTTTCTTCCGAAGGAAACTGCCAATATCCACTCACAAAGTCGGTGTGGGAAAATATTTCATTCCTGCTAAACGGTCCAGGCAATCTACTTATATATCTGCCTTATTCTGTCTGTTTGTCTGAAGCTCACGGATAGAATGCGCGCCCATTGGCTGCCAGCGAACACGTGGCCTCCCTGCCCCCCTCTAGACAACCCTGTTATCAGCTGTGCGATACATACACCTGTCTATAGCGGCCACTCTAGACAACCCTGTTATCAGCTGAGTGATACATCCACCTGTCTATACAGACCACTCTGTCATAGCGGTCACCCTAGACAACCCTGTTATCAGCTGTGTGATACATCCACCTGTCTATACAGACCACCCAGTCATAGCGGTCACCCTAGGCAACCCTGTTATCAGCTGTGTGATACATCCACCTGTCTAAACAGACCACCCTGTCATAGCGGTCACCCTAGGCAACCCTGTTATCAGCTGAGTGATACATCCACCTGTCTATACAGACCACCCTGTCATAGCGGTCACCCTAGGCAACCCTGTTATCAGCTGAGTGATACATCCACCTGTCTATACAGACCACCCTGTCATAGCGGTCACCCTAGGCAACCCTGTTATCAGCTGTGTGATACATCCACCTGTCTATACAGACCACCCTGTCATAGCGGTCACCCTAGGCAACCCTGTTTTCAGCTGAGTGATACATCCACCTGTCTATACAGACCACCCTATCATAGCGGTCACCCTAGGCAACCCTGTTATCAGCTGTGTGATACATCCACCTGTCTATACAGACCACCCTGTCATAGCGGTCACCCTAGGCAACCCTGTTATCAGCTGAGTGATACATCCACCTGTCTATACAGACCACCCTGCCATGGCGGTCACCCTAGGCAACCCTGTTATCAGCTGAGTGATACATCCACCTGTCTATACAGACCACCCTGTCATAGCGGTCACCCTAGGCAACCCTGTTATCTGCTGTGTGATACATCCACCTGTCTATACAGACCACCCTGTCATAGCGGTCACCCTAGGCAACCCTGTTATCAGCTGTGTGATACATCCACCTGTCTATACAGACCACCCTGTCATAGCGGTCACCCTAGGCAACCCTGTTATCAGCTGTGTGATACATCCACCTGTCTATACAGACCACCCTGTCATAGCGGTCACCCTAGGCAACCCTGTTATCTGCTGTGTGATACATCCACCTGTCTATACAGACCACCCTGTCATACCGGTCACCCTAGGCAACCCTGTTATCAGCTGAGTGATACATCCACCTGTCTATACAGACCACCCTGTCATAGCGGTCACCCTAGGCAACCCTGTTATCAGCTGAGTGATACATCCACCTGTCTATAGCGGCCACTCTAGACAACCCTGTTATCATCAGTGTGATAAATACACCTGTCTATATAGACCACCCTGTCTATAGCGGTCACTCTAGGCAACCCTGTTAACAGCAGTGTGATACATACACCTGTCTATACAGACCACCCTGACTATAGCGACCAATCTTTATGAAAATCCACAATTCTAATTTTATGTTTTCAAGACACACACAGTTTGGGGCGGGAAGTTTCACAAGAGAGACATCCACGGCGCCAATTTATAATTGTAACGAATAGTATTTCAATTAAAACATTTCTAAAATATATACGCACTCGGGTAAACCCCGGGCGTTGCCCGGGCCTTACGTCTAGTCGTTTATATCTGGCAACGGGTAGGATAACCTCTCGGTTACGTTATTGACTTTTCTATAGTCGACGCAAAACCGGTACGTTCCGTTTAATTATTTTACTAACACGACTAGACTGGCCCTCGGCGATGTTGATTTCCTAATGATGCCCTTTTCGTACATTTCTTTTACCTGGCCTTCGATAATTTCGCGTTCTTTTGGGCTGCGTCTGTAAGCTTTTTGCCGTATTGGCTCTGCATCTGCTTCGACCCTAATTTAATATGGTTCTATGTACGCTACCTTTTCCAGTCTTCGGAGAAGATATCTCGGTATTTGTATAAAACCTCTAAAACGTTTATTTTTTCGTTACTCGGCAGGTCGGGGTTAATGTCGAAATTTAGTGCATTTTCACTACACGTGTCTTTTTTTCTTCTCGCTGCTCGGCTTCTCATTCAGGTGTGCAATTTCGACAACGTCACTCTCTAATCTTAGGATGCACGTTTTCTCGACTAGTGATACCGTTTCGTTTCCTGTATTAATAACGTCTATGATGTCGCTTGTCGGTTCCGTTATATAAATCGCAGGGATGAGTAGTCCGGTTTTCTTTTCGTCTCGGGGTGTGGTTCCAGTACGCCTGCTGCTACCGTTGGTCCCTTTAGTCTAATCCTCGTTTTACCGCATGGTCGTATTTCCGTGTCGTTCATAAGGCGGAATTTTTATTTACGTTGTCTAAGGTCGGGTTCGATTTATTTTATGTATTCGTGTGAATCGTTTACGTCATTTTCTTGTTTGGTATCGTCACGGTACGTCCTCGATAGCTCTACCGATTCGCCCTCGAATCCGATCTTGCACCCGTAGTCTGCCAGGACGTCTATTCCGAGAATTATTTTGTCCGTTCCGCCTGATATTATTATAAATTCGCCTACCATGTAGAATCCGTTTATTTTTATTTCTAGGACCGTAACTGCCGTCGCACTATAGGTTCTCCTACGCCCCGTATTCTCGTAATTGTAGGTCTTCTTGGGCAGTTAAGGATGTTTGCTAACCTTTCGTAGATGCAACACGAGCTCGCTCCGGAATCGAATATTATTCTCGCCTTATTTAGTTCGTTGAACCGTGTCGTCATGGTAAAGTTTTTCATTTTTGTCCAACGAATTCTTTCTGTGACGCTGCCGTTTTCTCTGTTGACGGTTTTATCGCGTGGGATTTTGTGTGTTGTCTTTTGTTTGCCTTGCGATTCCCCTCTTACTATAAATTCGATTTCGTTAGTGTCTCCGCTGTCCGCGACTCCCTGCATTACTTTTGTTGTAAAAGGCGTTGTCATCGTACCCAGAGCCAATACGAAAATTGTTCTTACCGTATTTTGTCCTGTTGTTGTTTGGGCAGTTGTTGTGTATGTGCCCCGGCTGGTGGCACGTGAAACATGTTGGGGTTCCGTCGAGCGTCGTGTACCGGCGTGCCTTCTCTGCCGGGGTCTCCGTCCGTGGTTGAGGTCTTGGGTCGTATCCTTGCTCTCGTGGTCTGTATTCCCTCCGGTCCTGCCTCGGTGTCGCCACGGTTTCCCACTTGTCTTCAACGTCGTTTAGTTCCTTCTCTGCAGCTGCGTCGAGGAAGCTTGCTGCCTTGAAGTAGTCGTCCACCGACGGGTCCCGCCTCCGCGTCTTTCTTGCCTAATGACGCCGCTAGTATAAGGCAATCTCGTGGGGCTAGTGCCATTAGGAGGTCGGTCTTGGAGGCGAACGGGGAGAATCTACTCGCTGTTGCGTGGGCTGTAACCAGGTCCGTCAAGTATCTCCAGATTCCTCTCGTGAGTAGAGGCCATCTTTTTCTTCTTAGTTCTTCGACGCTTTTTCTCGCCTGGCTGTCGTTTTTTTGGGTAGAGGGTCTCCAGAGCTTCCGTTATCACTTCCAAGTCTTCACTAGGTTCGAAGCGGCACTTGATAAATTCCTTGGATCGTTGTAGTAGGTATCTCATCAGTGTCATTGACCATTCTTTTTTTGGTACGTTCGATGTCCTTAGCCATATTTTTATGTCTTCCACGAAATCTTCCAGGTCTCCCTCCTCGGGATTGAATTTATGCAGCTCCATTATGTGGTTTTAGACGTTTTCGCTCGGAGAGGTTGGGTCGCCGCTCATCTCCACCACGTGTTGTGTGGGAGCCTGGAAGTCAGAGGGCCGTACTAGGGGATGTAACTTTTTATTGGTGCCAGGGTTGGGGCTGGTCCGGGGATGCATCTTGTCTGTAGCTTCTTGGCACTCGGGTCGGTCCTCTGTAGGGTCGGTCGGTGCGGGTCCGGCCGTCTTCATTTTCCGTTGATCCAAAAATTGGAACTTAAATAAAAAAAATAATAATAATAAAGAGAGCAAGCAAGAAAGTTGGTCCGTGGCAAAAGTGCAATTTCTCGCTAAACTCTGTTGTTCGATGACTCACAGAGAGAGTTTAAAATTAATTAAAATAAAAAAAATTCAAAATCGTGAGCTTTGCTAGTTAAGATAGCGGGCGTGTGTTATTCGCGCCCACGTGTCCGGCGTTCAGGGTCGCGCCGTGGTTACACAACAATATACATTATTCATAGAGGAAAAAAAATGAAATAATTGATTCTAAAATTCAAAAACGTGTGATATTATCTTATTTAAAATTTAATAAATGTTTTCAAAAAAATTATGTATTTCAAAAATATATTTAAACACATATTACAATATTTATATATTTTTAAAATAGAGCAATCCATACTTAATTCATTAGATAATAAAAGGCATATATTGGATTTATATGGATTGGATTAATATATATTGGATTAATATATGCCTTTTATTATCTAATATTTATATATATATATACTAGCCGAATGACCCGGGCAACGCCCGTGTTTTACCCGACTGTAGATGTTACAACGGTGATCCTTAGGTCGCTGGTTCAAATCCGGCTCGAGGAAGCCGGCGAGCACGTGACCTCCCTGTGCGCGCGCATCCGTGACAGAGGCGGCCGGCCGATGAGGAAAGACGGTCGTGACTATATATATTAATATATATCTATATATATAAATGGATGTGTGTGTGTCTGTCTGTCCTTTATGCCTGACCAAACCACTCATTGGAACGCCATGAAACTTTGGGAAGTTATTTAGTATAGTACTGGGAAGGTTTCTAGCAAATAAAATTTTTGAAATAACTTTTCGCCTAAAAATAATCAAGATAAATATTCTAATTTATCTGTTATAATTCAACAATCTGCTCTAAATATTATCATGATACGATGATTTTGTAATGTAGAAAATTAGGAAAGACAAAATTCAGGACGACACGGCAATTTATTTGAGACAAGAATAATGATTCAATTCATAGGCAAGATACCATTCCTTTAACTTCCAATTACCGAGGGAACCAATTAATATTGATTTTATTCAACTTATCGAGTATTTTTCGAGGAACCGGGAAAAAAATGTTCACTTTATCGAGAGATTCGTCAAACAAACCTTTACTTGGGTTTAACCCGGGCGAAGCCGGGTACATCCATACAAGAATAATGATACATTTCCAAGGCAAGATACTATTCCTTTAACTTCAAATTACCGAGGGAACCAATTAATATTGATTTTATTCAACTAATCGAGTATTTTTCAAGGGACCGGTAAAAAATGTTCACTTTATCGAGAGATTCGTTAGACAAACCTTTACTCGGGCAAAACCCGGGCGAAGCCGGGTACGTCCGCTGGTATACACTGCGTGACATTGAAAATGGAACACCAAGAAATAGTGGCCAGAAAATTATGCAAATTTCAGGGTAGACGCGCCTAACCGAGTTATGCAAATGATGTAAAATGCGCAGTTCTCGTGCGCACATGGAGTAAGATATAAGGGAAGGAACTTGCAGAAAGGACAGTATTCGTGTCGTTATTTCTTCAAGGAAAATCATTGTAGAAATTTTGTTCTTGTGTCAAAAGACACGTGTAATAACAGAGAATGCCAGGTCATCGTAAACGGAGGCAGTTCAAGCAGACAGACGCTTTTACGAGGGGCATGGTGATCGGACTGAAAAGGGCAGGTTGGTCCATACGTCAAATCGCAGCTGATACACACCTTGGTGCGTCCACGGTGCACCGACTGTGGAGAAGATGGTTGGAACAAGGAAATGTGGCAATTTATAGGAATGTCGGTGCAACCAGAGTGACGTCAGCACTTGTGGATCGGCGTATCCTTCGACAAGCAGTGGCGGCCCCACAAGCCACTTGTACCGCCATCCTGCAACATGTGCAAGACACCCTAGATCATTCCATCTCGACCAGAACCATTTCCCGTCGATTGGTTGCTAATGGCTTGCACTCATGCCGTCCGCTAAGAAGACTGCCATTGACCCCACCGAATAGGCGCCAACGTTTGGAATGGCGCCGGGCTAGATCGACGTGGATGACGGAATGGCACAGGGTCGTGTTCTCAGATGAGTCGCGTTTCTGCTTGTCCAGTCATAGTCGCCGTGTACGCGTGTGGCGTCGACGTGGACAAAGGTCCAATCCGGCAGCAATGGTGGAACGCCCCACCTTGCGACAACGTGGAATCATGGTTTGGGGTGCAATCGCGTATGATTCCAGGTCACCTTTACTTCGTATTCAGGGCACTATGACGGCCCAACGATACGTTGATGATGTGCTGCGACCGGTGACACTCCCCTACCTTCAGGGGGTACCCAATTCCCTTTATCAGCAGGATAACGCCCGACCGCACACTGCTCGCATTAGCCAACAAGCTCTGCAAGATGTACAGATGCTTCCCTGGTCACCGTACTCTCCTGATCTCTCACCAATCGAGCACGTCTGGGACATCATTGGACGCCGTTTGCATGCCTTGCCACAGCCGCGTTCAGAAGACGAACTGTGGCAAATGGTTGAGAGGGAATGGAGAGCCATCCCTCAGGACGCCATCCGTACTCTGATTGACTCTCTACCTAGACGTGTTGCTGCGTGCATCGCCGTCCGCGGTGGTCCTACTTGCTACTAAGCCGACGCCGTTCTCGCTATGTATTATGACTATCATCTTTAATATCCTTAGAGTTATTTGCAGATTTGTAGCTTTAACTCGCAAGCAACGCCACCTTAGGCTTAGGTCTGCCCCCCCGTCCGGCCGCCAGCCATTGGACAGTCCAAGTTCCCACCGACCAATCAGAGGGATCAAGATCCCCCCCTCCCCCCCCCCCTCCCCCCCACCCCCGTCCGGCCGCCGGCCAATCAGAGGGATCAAGAGGTCCTGGCGCTGGGGGGGCGGGTAACCTCCGGGAACTACGTCCATCTTCCATAAACGACCATGATTCTATTCAACTTATCGAGTAATTTTCAAGGGACCGGGAAAATATGTAGATAAAACGATGATTTTGTAATGTAGAAAATTAGGAAAGACAAAATTCAGGATGACACGGCACACAGAGACCGGGAAAAAATAATCACTTTATCGAGAGATTCACGACTATGAATTTATTCAACTTATCGAATATCTTTCAAGGGACCGGGAAAAAATGTTCACTAGGTAAAACGACGATTTTGTAATGTAGAAAATTATGGAAGACAAAATTCAGGATGACACGGCACACAGGGACCGGGAAAAAATGTTCACTTTATCGAGAGATTCAAATTTACGAGTTTCAAATTATCAAAATATATCTTTTTTTTTATAAGTTTGTAGAGAATTGTTTTAACAAATGTTCGTTAGACAAACATTCACTCGGGTAAAACCCGGGCGAAGCTGGGCACATCCGCTAGTTTTGAAATAAAGATCACTTATTGTTCGTCCCTGTCTCTCTCTGTCTGCCGAGTTTCATCACTTTCTGGGCACTATTTCTTGGTGTTCCATTTTCAATGTTACGCAGTGTATATATAAATCAATGTTTGTTTGTTTATTTGTATGTTTGTTTGTTTGTATATCCGGTATACAAATTCGCAGTAGTTCACTAATTCAAACCAAAATTTTCATACATAGGTAAAAAGAATTACGGGAAAGACGATAGGCTATTTTTAAAGATATATATAAATCAATTATTAAAACTATATATTAAAATTATTCTACTTAGCTCACGAACAGTTCTCTCTATCAAAGATTAGATTAAATTATGCTGATGCAAACAAATAGATAATGCTAATAACAAACAATTATTTGAAAAAAAATTATCTTTATATATATCACTCGTGTAGATATGCACACGGGTCAATCCCGGGGCGAAGCCCGGGTCACCCGTGTAGTACGTTTATAAATCTATACATAAGTGGATTGGATGTTTTCTGGAATCGTTTTAACAAATGTTCGTTATGCAAACTTTTATTCAGATTAAAACCGGTCGAAGCCGGGTACATTCGCTAAATACGGTTATTTACAAATCTTCGTTTGTGGCAAGATACTATTCCTTCAACTTCAAATTACCGATTGGATCAATTAATATTGATTTTATTCAACTTATCGAGTAATTTTCATAAGACCGGGAAAAATTTCAAATTATCGATAAAAATAGACAAGTATAGATTCAGTAGGGATTTGATGTTTGCTAGAATCGTTTTATCATATGTTTGTTAGGCAAACTTTTACTCGGGTAAAAACCGGGCGAAGCCGAGAACATATATACAGGGTGATCCAAAAGTCCCGTACTATTTTAAAAATTAATAACTCGCGAATATTTGCGCTAGAGCAATGCGGTAAACACCATTGTATTCAGGATGCAATGTGAATTTTTATGGCATATAAGGAAAAATTCGAAATTGATTTTAGTTACATTTGTATTCGCCAGATGGCGTTCTACCAGAATCAGAGATTCAGCGGCCAAATTGTTTGATAAATTGAAAAATATAACTGATCTACACGTATTTTTCCTTTTTGAATACCAGGAAAGAACCCTAATAATATCAAATAACAAATTAATAAAACACCACTTCGCCAAAAGTATGAAGAATTGGTTAACGATTTTCAAATACAATCAGAGATATGTAAAATAGGTAAATGCAAATTGAAACATGTAGCAAAAAGAAAATTGATATTTTAGATACGGTTTGTTTTCGAAGATAATAAATTTCTAATATTTTCAATTCAACTCTCACTCAGTATCGATTATATTTATTTTAATTCATTTGAAAAATATGTATCAATCTCTGATAATTTATTTTACTCTGGAATACCGTGGTTGTCGTGTCCAATAAAGAGCCTTAGATGTATCCATGCATCTCCATCACAGCAGCAGCAATCTCCACTATCTTGGGTGTGTAAAGCTGCTGCTCTGGGTCTGTGTCAGTTTTCTGCAAGGCTGCGGCCATTGCTGGCTATGAGAATATGTGAGTAGGTGTAGGTTCCACACCAGGATAATTGTTGCATGCCCTATAGGTTCTTGTGCCATCTGGATGTATTGTCATTCCTTTATAGTGTTTTGTTCTAAGTCTTGTTATAGTTTTTGTCATTTTTCTATCAGAGTTTATTTCGCATTTTGATCTTTTCTTATTTTTTTGTTTAATTATCTTGTTTTTTGACAAAGAATCAGCGTCAAATAATGACATTTGTTCTTTTCTTTGGCTCAACTTTCTGGTTTCCTTTGCCAATTCAAATGCCATTTCATTACTCCCGATCCCAGCATGGGCAGGGATCCAATGTAGAATGCAGTTATTCTCCAATGGTTCTAGTTGGGTAATTATCGAGTTTATTTTCTGTGTGATTTTAGTTTTGCCCTTCTGAATTGCTTCTAGAGCGCATATGGAGTCGCTGTATATTAAAATTCCTTCTGCTTGATGCAGGGATGGTTGGTTAAGGCATAAATCAAGGGCTTTCCAGATAGCTGACAGTTCACAAGTGAAGTTTGACGAAATATGTCCTGCTCCTTCTTTGAATTTGATGTTTGTTCCATCTTGCAGTATTATGTTAATTCCGGCCCCTCCATTACTCAGGTTAAGGTCTGAAGATCAATCTGTATATGCTGTTAAAAGGCGTGGCCTAGCATTTTTAATCAAGAATTTGTAGTATGAGGACATAGCCATTAATATTCCAAACACATTAGACCTCGAAGCCCAAGGTATCAAAGTCTACCTCAATCAAAACAAAGCCACCAACATATACAATATGTATCACCTTCCAAACAATACATTTATTGACGATGGAATAATGGCTCAATTTCTTACAGACAACACTAATATTGTAGGTGACCTTAATGCCAAACATTAAATATGAGGATGTTCTACGCCAAACCCAAGAGGCAAAATACTATCAAACATATTTTAAGACAATGTCTTCATTTGCTTAAATGATGGGAATCCTACCCATCATTCCTACAAGCTATAATACTGCACAAGCCCTTGATATAAGTTTTTTACTATCCTGACATTTTCCACAAATGCAAATAGCAAATATTAAAAGTTTTGGAAGTAATCATTTGCCTAATTTGATAGAAATTAGCACCAAGACCAAATCTAGCTCAATTAAGAAAAATTCTGGATCTTCAAAAAGGCTAATATGATATCTTTCGTAAACACCATTATTGAAGCAGCCAAAGTTTCAATACCAAGAGGTAATATTAAGAAATGGATTCCAAATTATACACACCAGGCAAAAAATATTCAAACACTTATAACTAAAAGAAATTAACTACAAAAATGTGCACCCAAAACCAAACAAATTGTAGAACTGAACTGAACATTGTGACTGCAAAAATAAAAAGATTATATGTAAATGTGAAAAGGGAAAATGGAAACAAACCTGTGAAAACCTGAACCCAAGAAACCCAAATAAAAAACTTTGGAATTTGGCAAAACAAATTGACAGAGTCCAGCCACAAACTGAAAACACAAATATGATTAAGAATACAGATGGTAAACTAGCAACTAATGACAAAATTGCTGCCAATCTTTTAGGTAATTCATATCAAATAAGTAGTAAAATCAAGGTTGAAAAAAGGCCCGAAAGATTATTCATGACTGTAAAAATGTCACCAGTACTCATAATATTTTCCATGAATAAAATCAATATGAAAGAGCTAGCTTATGCATTAGAAAACACTGACCTAAACAAGACTCCTGGGCCAGATGGAATCCATGGCCGAATGATATCAAACTTGGGCAAAATTGATAAAGAAATACTTCTTAATATTTTCAATAACTCCTGGAAAACTTGAAAATTGCCTCAAGACTGTAAAAATGCAACAATAATTCCCATTAAAAAACTTGACAAATCTGCTGATGACCCAAAAACTACCGAACTATCTCCCTCAAAAATATTTGCTGCAAATTAAAGGAAAAAATTATACTCAGACGACTCACCTACCAGCCCGAAACAAGAATTCTCTTACCAGAAGAACAATATGGATTTAGGAAAGGACATGGGACAATAGACCAACTCTTATTTTTCACACAAAAGGTAAAAGATGCACAAAACAAAAAAAAAAAAACATCTAACAGCACCATAGCTGCTTTTTAGACCTTACACAAGCTTTTGATAAGGTATGGAAAAACAGGTTAATTACAAAATTATACAAACATTTCGAAATTGATGGAAAAGCTATAACTTGGATAAATGATTCCCTTAAAAATATAAACATCAGGGTCAAATATAATGGCACTCTATATAAAACCTTCAAATTGTACCAAGGATTACCACAAGGATCAGTCCTCAGCCCAACTCTCTTCACCCTATTTATTGAAGGCATAGAAGAAAATTTTTCACATAAAACCAATATTGGACTTTTTGCTGATGACATTTTTCTATGGAGCAGCAACACTAACTGGAAAATAGCTGAAACAGATTTGAACAAGACTCTTCTCAACCTAGAAAAATTTGCTGATAAACATAAATTAGAATTTAACCCCCAAAAATCTGAAACCTGTCTTTTTACTACCGATAAGAAACTATACAAACTAAGACCAAATATTATTCTGAAAGAACAACATTTGCAATATAATTAACATCCTAAATATCTCGGGTACACCCTGGATCCAGAAATTAACTCCAGTAAACATATTGAAGGAGTTGTTGGAAAAGGAAGAGACCAACTAAAAATCTTGAAATATATTTCAGGAAGAGTGGGGAGTTGAAGCAACAACACTAAAATTATTAATAACTTTCACATCTCTAATGAGACGTATCTTGGAATATGGATATCAAATCTATGGTACAGCACCTGAAACAAATCTAAAAACACTGGAAAGGATACAACTAAATGCAACTAGAATTATTACAGGTCTTCGAAATACCTGCCCTGATAATATTGTACTTTACGAGGCAGACATTATGTCCTTAAAGGATAGAAAAAGCTACAATCTGCCAAAATATATAAACAAAATCAAGAGTTATGAAAACAAACACAAAACTTTCAATTACATACTTAATTGGGAATCCAATATAAGACTCAAAAAAAGAAGGCCCTCTCCACCTGGCCAAAAGAAATGGATTTTTAAAATATAAAGTGGAAAAATATTATTTATCTGAAAAAATATCTCCATGCGACCCACTAACAAAATGTTATTTTTAATGCCACTTTAAATGAACCCACCAACAAACAATACCAAAATCCAGAATACTTAAACCAATTATCATTAGAAATAATAAATGAAATTCCTAAAAATGCAATAACTATTTATACCGATGGTAGCAGAGACGAGTTAAGACACACTGGCAGTGGCTCTCTCATTAAAACCACAAATGGCAATGAGAAAATAAACAGAAGAAACCCAGAATTTTGCTCAGTCTTCAGATCAGAACTTATAGCCATCTATGAAGTCTTAAAATCCATCAGAAACACTAAACATCACGATATATGGATTCTTACTGATAGTAGAAGTGCCATACAACACTTGAGTCACACAGGGGAACTTAGAGACAAAGTAAGCAGGAACATAATTGGTTATCTCCAAAAAACTCTCAATACCTCAAAAATTCACCTTCAATGGATACCCTTACATGTTAACATTGAAGGCAATGAAGCTGCTGATGCGCTAGCGAAAAAAGGCACAAAAGAACCCTTGCTACAGAAAAATAAACTTACTTTTAAAGAAATAGAAACAGTAGCCAAAATAAACAAGAACTGGAGGATCCCACCTAAGCACAGTTGGTACACCCTAGAAGCAGATGGCCACCCAGACCTTTCGGTCCACAAGCCGGCATGCGAAGCATGCCCTTCTCTGCTAATCTGCTCAACTCATAAGCCAAGTAACGGTATCCAAGCTAGTGCTTGGACATTGTACCTGGAAACACCACCTCCCAGACAACGTGTCTGGAAGGATTTCTATATCGGTGGCCTTTAATCACAGCAAAATGGGAAACTATCTACTGTGTCAAGGAGGGACCGCGGGGAGGCAACCCCCGGTCGACTCTGTTCACTCACAGCTGAGGAAAAGCTCAGCTGCCACGTCGTGGGCTTTCTCAAGAAGCTTGCTGTGATTTCTCAGCAGCTTACTCTCGATCGCGCCCCTCGCCCTTCTTCTCTCTTCCTGCACACCCACTACCCTTGGACAATCCAAGATGTAATGGCGTGCATTCACATCCCTTTCTCCATAGACGCAATCAGGGTTTCTCTTAATTTTAAATCTGTGGAGACTCGGGGAGGAGCCCATGTACCAAACTACCCTAATGCGTTTGTGGGACATTACCTTACTTGATACTAGGTACTTGGGTGTTGTTACCCCATTGAATACCTCTCTCCCCTTCACACTGTTCCTCCATCTGTCCAACCATAAGTCCTGGACGTGCCCCCTGATCCTCCTATAAACTTCTTTCTTGGTCACTAGGGTCCTCAGTGATCTACATCTAAAGCATCCTGCCTTAGCGATCCTGTCTGCGAACTCATTACCTTCGATGAGGCTGTGTCTCCTAAACCAAGGGAGCTTCGGAGCCCGCGTCATCATCTCCAGCTCCTAGATTATTTGATGCGCGAGTTGCCCTTTCTCCAGATTGATGGCGAGAGGGCCAACATACAATCTGAATAGAGGCGGTCCGGGCTGAAGTTCTTCTCGGCACACACTCTGAGGGCTACCCTGATCGCAACCAGCTCGGCTGGAAAGACCAATTCATCCATTCTGAGTGTTAAACTTTCTTGGCAGATCAGCTCTCCATTAGTGAATATCACTACCCCAGCTCCAGTATTGGTTCCAGAATTACTACCATCAGTGAAAACCTCCGTGCCAACCCCTGTCGGCCCTCCAGGACTCCAATTCCACTTTGGCAACCACTGCGGATGTTTCCTTGGGTCCCTCTTCGATTCCAGGGCACTCGCTTCAAGTCCCAGGGCATCTTCCCTGTTCTCACAGATCTTCTGTCTGTGGTCTCCTCCTCTAGTTACAATCCCAGGGGAATATGCCCAGCGAGGAACAAAAAGGCCTCACTGCTGGTAGTGCGATATCCCCCTGTGATTCTGCGTGCCGCTGTCCTCTGCACTCTCTCTAGAGTTGTTTCCACTTTCTGATCCCTGTTTCGGCGCCACCAAGCCCCGGAAGCATATAGCAAGATTGGCTCGACACAGGAGAGGCAGAGGTTCCTAAAAATAGTACCCTCCTTCCCCCCCCCCCCCCCTTGTTGAGAGCCAACCAGGACAGGCCTACACAACGCCTCCCTGCCTCTCGCCACCATCTCCTCCGCCTGGTATTGCCAACCCATCTTGTCATCCTATTCACCAACGCTACCCTCCGTCCTTCCATCCGGATAGCCGGCTTGTGTTCCCATTTGATCCCTTTCCTTTTATTTCTTATGTCTCTAGGCTTAAAGCTGAGGGCTTTGGTTTTGGAGACATTGAACTTAAGGCCAGAGTCATGGGCCCAGATCGAGAGAATTTCGAGAGAAGTTTCAACACACTTATCAGCCTTCGCTCTCGAAGCAGCCTCAATGATGAGGAACTGGTCGTCAGCATAGAGAATCAGCCTGGCTCCCTCAGGGAGCTCCTCCTGGAAAACGGTGTTTACCAGGATATTCCACAGAATAGGTCCGCAGCAAGAGCCCTGGGGGCAACCCCTAGCACAGTTTCTTTCCATCTTCCGCCCACCAAAACTGAGGCTAATCCGTCTATCCCTCAGGAAGTCACAAACCAAGCTGCACAAATTATCTGGACAACCCATGTCCATCAAATTTCTCATCAGCTTGTTCCAGCTAATGGAGTTGAACACGCCATCAATGTCCAGGGCCACGAAAAGAACCCAAGCACCCTTATTTAAATTCATCTCAACCCCCTCTAACACCTCGTTCAGAGCTGTGGTTGTGGACTTCCTTTCCCTAAAACCATGTTGAAAAGAGGAAATGAGCTCATTACTCTCTAGCCAGTGCTTCAGTCGCTGAGCTAGTAGGCTATCCAGGGCCATACCTAGACACACTAGTAAAGAAAACGGACGATAATCATTAGGAGAATTATCCTTTCTACCAGATTTTTCGAGAAGCACTACTCGGGCAACCTTCCATGCCTCAGGAAATGTACCAGTGTCCAGGCACCTATTGAATAACCTGGAAAGAAGCGATGGGTGCATCCTTACCAGGGCTTTCACGACCGTGTTATCGATCCCTTCGGGACCAGGAGATTTCCTTTTCCAGAACTTGAAAGCCGTCAGTTTCACCTCATTCTCAGAAAAGGGCGGATCCACCAAACCACAAGTGGTCAGAGAGATCTCGTCCTCTGGTTCCTCGTTTCCGAAATGCCGATCCAAGTTGTTTTTATTTTGTCTTCTGCTTTCGAGCGAGTAGGTCTAGAACACATTCTCTCTGAATTTTCTCATTGTTGGTGTATGAAACAGCACCAGTGATTATTTTGGCCGCTTTTGCTTGAACACTGTGTAGTCTTACTTTTAATGATGAGCTTGAGGGAGCCCAGACCGGTGTTGCATATTCCCTTATCGGCCTCATTAAGGTGGTATATGTTGTTCTGAGAATTCTGAGTTTTGCTCCCCAATTTGTTCCACATAGCCTTCTCAGAATGTTTAGTTTACTGATAGCTCTATTTGAGGTGCTAATTAAGTGTTCTGAAAATTACAATTCCTCATCAATAATAATTAAAATAATTTTGTTGACATCTTGTCAATACATGCACAGTCTGCACTATTAAAAAAAGATAATATGCATTATATACACTATGTACAATGAATATGGCGCCTCTGCCAGCGCTGCAGAGTTTAATGGAGAATCGTCAGTGGATCTCCAGCGACACCACGCATTTTGCGATCTACGATGAATACGTTGATCGCCTACTTCGCCGCTTAGGAGATGATGATGGCGTGGTCCTCGAGACCAACTGGAAAGATCCAGGACTGCAGTATCACACCTAGGTATTATGGATTTCTAATTTTATCAATTATTCGTTTGTTTATGCCTATTTTGTGGTTATATTTATCCCTTTTTTCCTGTGAGTGGAGAAGACGCATAGGTTTGGTTTTATTGGGTTTATGGTCATTTGGTGTTCCATTGCCCACTTCTCCAGTCCTATCATTGATGTGTTCAGTATTTTTTACGATTTTTCTATGCTGCTACTTGTGTACCATATGGCTATATCATCTGCATAACAGGCAACCTTTGTGTCTTCAGTGAGGTAAGGATGGATGTCGTTAATATATAGCAGATAGAGTAGAGGACTGAGCACAGATCCCTGAGTTACACCAGCCCATGTTCTTCTTTCCTTGGAAAATTCTCCATTGACCCGAACCTTTAATCTTCTTCCCCTTAAGAAGTCTGCAATCCAGATTAAGGTTTTTCTTCTTACTCCGATATTGTGCAGCTTTTCACGTAATTTCTCCCTCCACACTCGATCAAAAGCCGAGGTCATATAAAGGAATATAGCTGTGGTCTTCTTTGGCGGTTTTTCCTGGAAAGAATCTATTATTGATTGACAGAAGTAGAACAGTTGATCAGTCGTACAGTGCTGGGATCTATAGGCAGTTCGGTAGAGGTTTATTTTATTATTTTAGTGAGCCAGACTATGAGCCTAGATTGGATAATTCGTTCTGGTATTTTACAAAGTATGCTGGTGAGAGCAATTGACCGATAGTTCTTGTATTCCTTGGCATCTTTGTTTGGCTTCAGTATTTGGCACTATAATTGATATCATCCAATTCTTTGGTAGTTTACCAGTTTGCCATTAAGTGTTAAGTATTCGTAGGAGTTGATTTTTAGCTTTGTCTTCAAAGTGTTTAATCATTTGACCAAAGATTAGATTTCCTCTTGGTAACCTCTTGGATTTTTTTTATTGATGAGTTTAGCTCATTCAGTGTGAAGTCTCTCGAGAAAATATCTTGTTGATGGAAGTTTCTTGCTTGTTTAACTAACTGGTTTATATTATTTTTAGAGTCCTGTCTTCATTCTTATAGTTGAGTATGGAAGTTCTTGAAAGATATATTCAGCAATTATATATGTCAGCCCATCTGTTTGTTCGTTCTCGCTGTTCTATTCATATCGGTTAGAGTATAGGAGGATTGGTGTTGATTTTGATTGTTCTCTAACACTCTAATCATATTCCAGTGTTGGCTGTCCTTTCTTGGATCCATTTTTCGCAGAATTCTGCCATTTTTCTTGTTTGCATATCCAAATTTCTTGTTATATTTTGTGACTAATTTCAATGAGTTACTCTCTGTTTTCTTCTGCTTTATTGGTTTTAAGAAGTTCATTGATATTGTCTCTCTCTCTGAAATCATTGCCCTGATGTTGTGGTCCTTCCGGGAAGGTATCCACAGGTCTTTACGTCTACCTCTAGGTATCGATGCTTTTGCAGCTTTTGAAATGTTCGAAGAGAATTTTTCCAAGTTTTTGTCAAGCGTTCTGTAATTCAATTTTTCGTTGCACAGTTCTTCAAGCTTTTCTGTGAATTTTTTTTCAAGACGGCTTTCCTAGTGTTCCATGTTCTTTTATTCAAATGGACATTCTTAATTTTGAAGTTTAGGGTTCTTAAAATTGGTTTGTGGTTACTGATTGCACCTCTCAGGATTTTCCATTGAGTTGTGGGTGCGATGTTAAAATTTATCGCTCTGATGTCTATTGCGGTTTCTGTGCCTGTGGACTTAGATAGATAGCTGTTCTCTCCGTTATTTAACGGTGTAAGGTCGAGGTCGGTTAGCATGTCCTCAACCTGCTGACTTTTGTTATCCTGGACAGGTGATCCCCAAATTGAACTTTTGGGGTTAAATTCGCCGAGTATTCACTCGGATGGCACGTTTTATCAATTTCAACAGATATGTCATTTAATTCTGTCCGTTCTGTCATTTATCGTCTGCAGGCGGTGATTGAGAATAAAGGGTGCCACATTGAGCAAGGATTGTGACCTAATACAAGAGAGAAGGCAGTTACCTCATGTGTTATATAAGCCGCCATGTTTTATATTGTCTACCAATATTTTGCAGCTCTTTGTGTTGGGATATAGGGATAATAAATGCTGTCCTCACATCTTGACTCTTTTTTTTTTGTGAACAGTAATATTTTGTTTGTCATTTGCTCACATATTATGTCGTGCAAACCAGAGTGTTATAACTTCTCGAATAACACTGGTACACACAATTTTTCTTCTTATGTTTAGTTTTTCGCTTTTCGCTCATTAGAAGAAATAGCATAAGGAATATTTTCTTTACACAAATAACTTTAGGAATTTTGTGAAAAAAATAATACAAAATGATTTTACCACCACGTTTTTCAACGCAAAAGGTCGATTTAAAAATTATTTTTATTTGAGGGGACACATTTTTTAAAATTGTGTACAGTATAATAAACAATGATATCATTTGAAAAGCCCATAGGATATTTGTAATAAAGTACGACAATATATTTTGTCAATCCCCTCTATATTTCATTTGTTGGATCAAAACAAATATCCAGTTAAATAGTCAAGGGTCGCCATCAGTCAAGAAATTACTCATTTCTTATAGCAAGAAATCCTATTAATATTGCCATCATAATTTTTTGTACTATATTAACATTTCAAAAATTCGTGTATTGATATCAGCAGTGTTTTTCAAACATTCAATCTATTTCACAAAACCCAATATAAAATATAAATATTTTTGCTACATGTTTCAATTTGCATTTACCTATTTTACATATCTCTGATTGTATTTGAAAATCGTTAATCAATTCTTCATACTTTTGGCGAAGTGGTGTTTTATTAATTTGTTATTTGATATTATTAGGGTTACTTCCTGGTATTCAAAAAGGAAAAATACGTGTCGATCAGTTATATTTTTCAATTTATCAAACAATTTGGCCGCTGAATCTCTGATTCTGGTAGAGCGCCATCTGGCGAATAAAAATGTAACTAAAATCAATTTCGAATTTTTCATTATTTGCCATAAAAAATCCCATTGCAACGTGAATACAATGGTGTTTACCGCATTGCTCTAGCGCAAATATTCGCGGAGTCATTAATTTTTAAAATAGTGCGGGACTTTTGGATCACCCTGTATATATATTTGTTGGCTATGCAAGTCTTCAATATGTAACTAATCTCGCTGAAATTTGAACAGGACATAGAGTTAAATCTGGAAGAGGTTTTTGTCGCACTTTAAATCAAGAAAAATATAATTAACCAAGTACTGAGCAACAATATTTTTCAGTCAGAAAGGATGATGACAATTTTGCTGTATCATGCTTGATTGTAATAAATAAACTTATTTACGGGAATTAATATATACAGTTATCAGCTTATGCACAATTCTTTCTTAATTCTGTCACCGTTTGCTTTTGGTTCAGTGGTAGAATGTTCGCCTCCCACCCGGGGCTCGCAAGAAGCGCCTCTAGCGGTATAGATGGGAGGTAATATCAGCTGATCTAATGGACATGTAAAACATGTTTTAGCATGACATAGAGAAAATCTGGAAAATATATTTTTCGGATTTTTAGTCAAGAAAAATAAATTGACAGGTTCTGGGAAAAAAGTAGTTGTTTTTTATTCAGATAATGATGATGACAATATTGCTGTATCATATTTGATAATCAGATACAAAATTATATCGGGAAAAATTCCAAAAAGCAGAGACCACGGGTGAAGCCAGTTCATTTTTAGTATGCAGGAACAAAATTCTAACAGAAAAACATTCATTCGAGCAGAAGACACAAAGCCAGATCATCTCTTTATAAAAATATCGCTTCTCAGACACAAAGTTTGGAGCGGGACGTTTCACAAGAATGACATCCACGGCACCAATTTATAATTGTAACGAATAGTATTTGAATAAAAGCATTTAATCGGCTAAAACCCGGACATTACCCTTTCTTAATCAATTCCGTTACCGTTTGCTTTTGTGAATGGAATACAAGGTGCGTTCATTAATTTCCAGGACTGGTTAAAAAATAAAATAAATAAAAAAGCTAGAGAAAATATTTTTTTACAGAGTTGAATATTGGACTTTCGACCACACCTGACTGAAAGCACGAGTCTCGTGGCGCACGCGCCGATCTAAAAATAGAACAAAACAACTTCCTTGTAAGGTTCGCATTTCTAATTTTAAAATCGCCATTTTCGAAGAGCAGAGAATCCGCATTAAGTTTTGTTTTAAATTGAAAAAAAAGTGCTACTGAGACGTATGAATTGATTAAAGAAGCTTTTGGCGATTCAGCTTTATCCCGTTCAAGAACTTTTGAATGATTTTCACGCTTCCAAAAAGGTCGGGAAAAGGTAAACGATGATCAGCATACTGGGCGTCCAAGATCATTTCGTTGCGAGGAAAACAAGCTCAAAATAAAGGAGTTAATAACAGAAGAATTATCTTCATTGACTGGACTATCTGTTTATTTGGGGATAATGAGGTGCTTAAGGGAAGCAGTGCGCCTTAAAAGACCTGGATACTTCACGTCGGTAATGCGCGGCCGCACAGAGTCCATGTTGTTTTGCAGTTTTTGGCCAAGCATTCAACCATACAGATCACTCATCCACCCTATTCCCCCGACTTAGCCCCCAATGACTTTTTCCTCTATCCTAAATTTAAAATTAACTTGAAAGGACGGAAATTTGACAACGTTGATATGATACAAGCTGAATCGAAGGCAACCTTGAGGAACCTCTCAAAAAGTGTTTTTATCTCCTGCTTCGACAATTGGAAAAAAAGATGGAACGGGTGTATTGAGGCAGGAGGGGCATATTTTGAAAAATATTAAATTAGTTTTTTTATTTGTTTTATTTTTTCAAAGATACAGAGCAGTCCTGGAAATTAATGAACGCACCTTGTAAATACCCAATTATGGCCATTTCTCATAACATCAGTGGTAGAATGCTCGCCTGCCACGCGGGCGGCCCGGGTTCGATTCTCTGCCGATGCATTTTTTTTTTTTACAATTTTTAAAACTCATTTATATATTATACTAGCGGATGTGTACCCGGCTTCGCCCGGGTTTTATCTGAGTGAAATTTTGCCTAACGAATATTTTTGAAAATATTTTTCCGGAACATAGACTATTATGAAAATAATGATAATAATATTCATTACATTTTTTATTATATATTTATATAATACGAATGGCCCGGGCAACGCCCGGGTTTTACTCGAGTGCGTATATATTTTAAAAACGTTTTAATTCAAATACTAATTCGTTACAATTATAAATTGGCGCCATGGATGTCACTCTTGTTAAACGTCCCGTTCAAAACTGTGTGTTTTTAAAATGTTTTAATTAAAATACTATTCGTTACAATTATAAATTTGAACGATAGGCTCATTATTTATTTATACCTTTATTATACCGGTATATTATATATATTATATTTGAAAAAATAGTACAAATGTAACATTGTACTGGGATAAGGTGCATAAATTAAGATTAAAAATTTATTATATATATATTACACGTTATTTGTTTTCTTGGCCGACTGTTTTTCATATGGTGTTATCTTAAAATTGCTTGTTTTGAATATTTTTTTAGATTGAGATTATTAGCTAGTATGTAAAAAAATTAACTCTGTTGAAATTTAATTTTGTATTTATATATAAATAAAATTAACTCTGTTGATTTTTTTTGTATTTAATCGATAACAGCGAAGTTACGCATGTTAATGTTAGGGGAAAATATTTTGATGTTAACCAAAACCTGCTCCATCTCGTTTTACATAAATGTTGAAAATATGGTCGAAATTGATGCATTGTAACGAAATTTTTTAGTGAACAACACTTATGAAATTTGCATTTTATTAATATGGACAAGAATGACATCCACGGCGCCAATTTATAATTGTAACGAATAGTATTTGAATAGAAGCATTTAATCGGGTAAACCCCGGGCGTTGCCCGGGTCATTCGGCTAGTATACAAAAAGGCAGAACACCGGCAAAGCCAGATAATAAATTATAGTAGGCAGGAACAAAATTCTACCAGCGAAACATTCAATCGAGCAGAAGACACACGAAACCAGGTAATCTCTATATGTAAAATATCGTTTCTCGGCCTTTTGGCTAAGATCATGTAGTAAATATCTAGATATTTATATATATATATATATATTTTTAAAATTTCAGTAGAGAGAGTGACTATGTTTTCTCGAAAAATATATTTTATATATTACTAGACGAATGGCCCGGGCAACGCCCGGGTTTTACCCGAGTGCGAATATATTTTAAAAACGTTGTCTTGGGTGGTCGCTATAGACAGGGTGGTCTGTATAGACAGGTGTATGTATCACACAGCCGATAACAGGGTTGTCTAGAGTGGCCGCTATAGACAGGTGTATGAATCACACAGCCGATAACAGGATTGTCTAGAGTGGCCGCTATAGACAGGGTGGTCTGTATAGACAGGTGTATGTATCACACAGCCGATAACAGGGTTGTCTAGAGTGGCCGCTATAGACAGGGTGGTCTCTATAGACAGGTGTATGTATCACACAGTCGATAACAGGGTTGTCTAGAGTGGCCGCTATAGACAGGGTGGTCTGTATAGACAGGTGTATGTATCGCACTGCTGATAACAGGGTTGTCTAAGGTGACCGCTATAGACAGGGTGGTCTGTATAGACAGGTGAATGTAACACACTAATGATAACAGGGTTGCCTAAGGTGACCGCTATCGACAGGATGGTCTGTATAGACAGTTGGATGTATCACACAGCTGATAACAGGGTTGTCTAGAGTGGCCGCTATAGACAGGTGTATGTATCACACAGCTGATAACAGGGTTGTCTAGAGGGGGGCAGGGAGGTCACGTGTTCGCCGGCGGCAGCCAATGGGCGCGCATTCTATCCGTGAACGGTGACGGTGAGCTTCAGAATAAGGCAATTATATAAGTAGATATAAATATATAATGTAACGAATATTATTATCATTCGTTAGGCAAACTTTCACTCGGATAAAATCCGGGCGTAGCCGGGTACACCTACGTTAGTATATCTATAAAAATGAAATCCAAAATTGATGTTTGTTATCGCGTTGCGCAAAATCTAGAGAATCACTCATTATGAAATTTCGATGTAGGTAGCTCAAGATTTCGTTTAACATATAGGCTATTGAAAAAACTAAAAAGGTTAATGTGTTTTTTTGTGAAAATGTAAAACCAAAAGGCGTTAGTTCCAGCCATTTACCGCTTGGCGCAGCACTGGTAGCGACGATAAATGAATTTGATTGATTAATTATTTTACAAGTAGTTTGTTTACACGATGAATGTTAGTTTGTTTACACGATGAATATTTTTAAAAGGTATGATTATCCAATCGCCGTGAAACTTCAATAAGTTATTTACTATACTACTGGGAAGTAACCTGGTTTGAATTTTATTGGGAATAAATAGTCGATGCAATTTTATTTGCAAATTTTTTACTTTCACTCGCAAGCAGCGCCTCTCGCGGTTTCTGGTGAAATTACATTTATAAATTGTAAAAATTCTAAAATGTGTTCCAAGTATAATACATTTAATATTTAATTTGAGGATTTAGTAATATAATATTCCAATAAAGTTGTAAAAAAAACTTGGCATTTCAATATTAATATATATTTAAATAAAATATCTTATTTAAAATTTAATAAATGTTTTCAAAAATAGTATGTGTTTCAAAAATATATTTTAACGCATATAACAATATATATTTATATTCGTTTATAAATCTATATATAGGTGGAATTGATGTTTTCTAGAATCGTTTGAACACATGTTCGTTAGGCAAACTTTAACTCGGATAAAAACCGGTCGAAGCCGGATACATTCGCTGAATACATTTAATTACAAATATTCGTTTGTGGCAAGATACTATTCTTTCAAATTACCGAGTGGACCAATTAATATTGATTTTATTCATCTCAATGAGTATTTTTCAAGGGACCGGGAAAAATATTCGAGGGTATAGACAAGTATAGATTCAGTAGGGATTGGATGTGTGCTAGACTCGTTTTAACCAATGTTCGTTGGGCAAACTTTTATTCGTGTTAAAACGCGCGAAGCCGGTAACATATATTATATATACAGTTACGAGCGTCATGCGTGGCCTCTGTCACGGTTTGCTCTTTTTTTTTTGGAATGGCGCCCTCCTATTGGTCGGCTACGATCACGCCACCTTTGCCCCCCCCCCCCCCCCCCCATTTCTGTAGCTATTGTGTTGGAGCGTGTCGCTCCTTAAATAAATGCATATATTAGTTAATAACCAAATGGAATCCTCTCTTTCTTTTTCCCAGTAAGAGACGCCTACGGAAGCCAACAGTACATAGACAGATAAAGCACATAGGCTATAGTTATTAACTAAAATATACATTTATTTAAGGCGCCAATTTATAATTGTAACAAATAGTATTTGAATCAAAACATTCAATCGGGTAAAACACGGGCGTTGCCCGGGTCATTTGGCTAGTATATTGTAACGTTTTATTTTTGCTTTAACTTTTAAAGAAATTTTTTATTTTAAATCTTTATCTAATTTGTTTGTTTGTTTTAAATAAAGAGGCAAATTTACCATGTTGTTGTTCTTTTGTTTATTAATTGTTCTTTTTTTCCAATGATGATAAGAGTTATTGATCACACATTAAAATTCAATGAAAAACTAATTACAAAATTAATTACAAAATTCAGAAACGTGTCATATCCCTCGGCTTGAAGGATTTATTTTCGCAAAATAAATGGTTTCAATTGACACATGAACTTTAACCAAGGAGGAATCATCTTCCAATAATTCACACGTACCACTAGATATTATTCTTGTTATTTGAAAAGGACCCTCATACTTTGGGGATGTTTTGACCATACTTGGATCATTACTAGCTATTTTACGAAGGACCAGATCACCAACTTTGAAAGACGACTGCGGATGTTTTGCATCGTGTCGTGCTTTCCACTTTTCTCTATGCTTTGCGCTATTTTCTATTGCTTTCTTCCTTGCATTTTCTATGGTGAAATGTGGTGATTCAGAAAATTCTGGTATTGCACAATCACCAAAAAGTAGGAAATTTGGAGAAAACCCAGTGACATCATGGGGTGTGCTATTATAATCTTTCACAATTTTGGCAAGTAATGATGACCATTTTAGTCTTGGATTCTCTTGAAGGTTTGTTCTTAATTTGGTGAGTATAGTGTCATTCATCTTTTCACACAGTCCATTACTCTGCGAATGATATGGCGTCGAATAGGTGTGTTGAACTTGATGCTCATTCAAAAACTTGTTAAATTCTTTTGATGTAAAATTCTTTCCGTTGTCGGTTAAAATACATTTGATTTGGGGAACAGTTTTGTTGATTTTGTCTAAACATTGAATTACTGCTTGAGAAGTGTTGGTGACAGTAGGGAAAGCCCACACAAATCTTGTTAGGTGGTCAATTATTACTTGAATGTATTTGTGCTTGGTTTCATTTGCTGCAGAGCCTAGCACAATAGTATCCATTGATATTAATTCCAGTGGTTTCAGATCAGAGTTTGGTGCAACATATTCTCCAATAAATGGTTTACGACTGCATTTAGTTATTTGACATATTTTACATGAGCGAACATAGTCTTTGATGCATCTGATAGCATTCGGCCACCAATAAAATGGTGTTATCAATCTTACTGTCTTGTTAATTGAGGGGTGGGAATGATTATCGTGGTATTCTTTGAGAATTTCTTCTTGGAATGATTCTGGAACAACTGTTTTTAGAACTCCATTATGTTTCACCATAATAAGATCTCGATGAATATGAGAGTTCTTTACAAAACTGAGATCCGATTTTTGTTGGTGTAGTCGAAGAGTGGGGATTGATACATGAAATGACACTGGTGATCTTGACAATGCATCAACATGCGTTTGCTTTGATCCTGATCTGTGAACTATTTTCATTGACTTGGTTGATAATTCAATTATCCATCGGAGATATTTTGCCTTTGGTTTCTTTACGTTGAAGAGCCATTCCAAAGCCGAATGATCTGTAATGACTTCAAATGTATTGTTCTCAAGATAAACTTCAAAGTATTCAACTGATTGAACTACAGCAAAGCATTCCAACTCAAATGCAGAATAGTTCTGTTGATGTAGTAGAAGTTTCCCTGAATAATAGGAAATTACATGTTCTTGATTATCATTTCCAATTTGAGCTAAAATAGCACCAATTCCCAGTTTAGATGCATCTGTATAAAGCTTACATGGTAATGAAGGATCATATGTAGAAAGAACTGGATCTGTGGATAAATGAGACTTTAGTTCCTGAAATGATTTGTTAACTTCAGTAGTCCATTTGAATAACTTATTTTTTCTTGTGAGGCTTGTTAAAGGATCTGCAATTTCACTAAATTTAGGAATAAATTTCCTGTAGTAACCTGCTAAACCCAAAAACTGCCTTACTTGCTTCACTGTTTTAGGTTGAGTGAACTCATTTATTGCCTTTGTTATGTCCTATGATATGACCTAAATATCTTATTTCTTGTTTTGCAAAGGAGCATTTCTTCAACTTGAGTTTGATATTGTTTTCTTTAAGCTTGTCAAATATTTTCTTCATGAGTTCATTATGATCTTTAAAAGTACTGCTGTAAATTAGAATATCATCTTGATAATTACAAACACCGTTCCAAAGAAGATTTCCAATAATATGCTGAATTATTCGCTGAAAAGTACTTGGAGCATTTTTCAAGCCAAATGGCATAACCAAAAATTCATAATGCCCGTCATTTGTAATGAAAGCAGTTTTCTCAACAGAGTCTGGATGCATTTCAACATGCCAATAGCCCCATGCTATGTCAAGTGTTGTGAAGTATTTCGCATTATGTAAGCGATCAAACATATCTTGGATGTATGGAAGAGGCTGCTTGTCATCAATTGTAATTGCATTCAGTTTTCGGTAATCTATGCACATCCTTTGTGAACCATCCTTTTTAGAGACCAACACTACGGGGAAGGCCCAAGGTGACTGAGATTCTCTTATTAGTCCCTTTTTACTCAATTCTTCAACTTGTCTTTTTATTTCATCATATTCGGCAAGTGGTCTTCTATATGGTCTACAACTGATGGGTGGATGTTCAATTGTATGGATCTTGTGTTGAACAACAATCCTTCCAATGTCAGTTTCATGCTGGCTGAACAATGCTTGATTTTCTTTAAGTAATTGATTAAGCTCTTTTTGCTGAACAGATGGAAGATGCGTTTCAGGAGATATATAAAAACATTCATTTCCGTTAACATACACCGCTTTGTCTTTTGTGTCAATTATTAATCCAATTTTTCCTGCTACATCAAGTCCAATAAGCAATGGATAGCTAAAGTGTTTTACTACATGAAGCTTACAACTGACAAGTTTAGAATGGATTTTCAAAAATACTTCTACTGATCCTAAAGTATATGCAAAACTATCTACTTGTTTAATTTTGATTCTATCGTTTACATTCAATTTTAACTTATGTTGTTTTAAAAGCGAACAGCTCATTAATGAAATAGTTGACCCGGTATCAATAAAAGATGAAACTGGAATATTATTAAGTAAAACTTCAACATTAACAAATCTATAAGGAAAATTGGTATTTGCTATGCAAAGTGAATCAGCTATGGTTTGTTCAACATCTGTGGTGATATTAGTTGCTTGGTGTTTAAGCTTGTCTTTATAATTAGGATCATAATCTTTGCAATCACTTATCCAATGTTTAAAATACAATCATTTTTTCTTACAAATAGAACACCAATATGGGCATTTTTTTTAGATTGTAGGTGTAGTTATATTAAAAACCTTGGTTTTACTTCTCTGTTGTTGCCTTATTTGATTATTGTTTTGTTCAATCTCCATGGCAATCTGCATCCAATGTGATGGATCTTCAGGCTGGGCTGTTACGAAATAATTTTTCCAATCTAATGGCAATCCATCCGTTAACATTTTTAGTTTCTCGACATTATTGAGGCTTGTTTAATTTAATAATCTAATTTTATCTCTAAAATAATCTTCCACGGTTTCTTCTTTTTTAAGTCTTTTTTTGATGCTGCAACTATAGGGCTTTCAACTTTATAACCAAAGCGCTGAATTAATTTGAGTTTAACAGTATCCCATTTTTTAATGGATGCGTTGCTCAATATTTCATCAGCAAACCATTCTAAAGCATCTTTTGATAAATAATAAATTAGATTATTGATTCTATCGACTTCATCTAGTTTACTAGTTTCCAATTCATATAGTTTAAGCCATGATTCAGGCCGAATTGAACCTTTATCACCGCTAAATTTCTCTAATTTGTTTACATTTACTGCCATTGTACTTACTTTTTCTTTCGTCGAAGCCTTTTTTTGATTTATATTTTAATCCTTTCGTAGCTGCGCCAAATATTTTATGTAACGTTTTATTTTTGATTTAACTTTTAAAGAAATGTTTTATTTTAAATCTTTATCTAATTTGTTTGCTTGTTTTAAATAAAGAGGCTAATTTACCATGTTGTTGTTCTTTTGTTTATTAATTGTTCTTTTTTTCCAATGATGTGATAAGAGTTATTGATCACACATTAAAAATCAATGAAAAACTAATTACAAAATTAATTACAAAATTCAGAAACGTGTCAATATATATATATATATATATATATATATATATATATATGAAAAAACAATAGAAAAAAATAAAAGAATAAAAAGGTCAAATATCTCGGAGAAAGTAAATAAACGTTTAGTTTATTTTTGCTCCACTAGATGGCGCTCTGCCATCTAAAAAGCACATGTGCTCGTGGTCAGGAGATGCCTTCTTTATTTTTAATATATATATATATATATGTTTGTAGGCTATGCACGCTCTCAACTAATATCGCTGAAATTTGAACAGGGCATAGAGTTAAATCTGGAAGAGTTTTTTTGTCGCACTTTAAACTAAGAAAAATTATAATTAACCAAGTACTGAGCAACAATATTTTTAGTCATAAATGATGATGACAATATTGCCGTATCATGCTTGATTGACATGAACAAAATTCTTTAGAGGAATATTCACTAAAGCAGACCACGGGCGAAGCCAGATAATAATGTTTAGTAGGCAGGAACAAAATTCTACCAGCGATACATTTACTCGAGCAGAAGACACATGAAGCCAGGTCATCTCTATTTATAAAATATCGTTTCTCGACCTTTTGGCTAAGATCATGTAGTATATCTCTAGATATTCTTATTTATATTTAACTTTTTAAAAATCTATTCAGTAGAGAGCGTGGATATGTTTGCTAGAAAAATATATTCTATATATTATATAAATATATAATGTAACGAATATTATTATCATTAATATCATAATATTCTATGTTTTCCGTATTATTAGTATCAATAATATTCGTTAGGCAAAATTTCACTCGGATAAAACCCGTGCGAAGCCGTGTACACATCCGCTAATATATATACATTATGTATATATTTGATTAAAAAGGCATATATTCGATCAAAATTTATGGATTTCTCTATTTTCAGTATATACAATATTAATTAGATTATTTTTAGTTTACTTAAATTATTGCATTTTTTTTCAAATATACAAATAAAAACAACAAACAACA
Organism: Cordylochernes scorpioides; assembly: GCA_030710605.1. Taxonomy (NCBI): domain Eukaryota; kingdom Metazoa; phylum Arthropoda; class Arachnida; order Pseudoscorpiones; family Chernetidae; genus Cordylochernes; species Cordylochernes scorpioides. The sequence goes on along the minus strand of CP092886.1, from coordinate 92,810,408 downwards.
ATAGCCTTTATTGGGCAAATGTGCCATACAGGATTCTCCCGGTAGGACAAAATAAATAAATAACAGATCAGCATCATAGTTATATACAAATATTGGGTATTGACCTCGACCAATTATCGAGTTGGATCCGGTATCTGTGCTAAACATTTTGACTGAGCTGATTTCAAGTATTTATAAAAAGCGAATGCAAAGGGTCTGGATTTTACGACTTTTGCCATTAAAACATAAGGCGAATTGCTATTATAGCCGGTCTCTTGACAAAGAATTTCTCTTTCTTCTTCCATTGCCGTGCAGTAGAACATGTAGTCTAGAAAATCGAGACTAAATTACCGTTGCATAAGATGCATTTTATGGTCCTAGTTTTCAATAGTGAAACATGTTTAATTCTCTGTTCTACAAAAAGGCTTCTTACTTGTGCAATGATTATCTTTAAGGTTAGGGGGATATTGTCATTCAGATAGCGTTCCATTGTAGGTGATGAATGAAAGTAATTATAGCGAGAGTAGAGTACTGATTTTCTTATTCTTACATAATCCATCTGCAAAGACTGATCGGTTGCCGTTTTAATAATTAGGCGGATGTATCTTTGTTGAATATTGAAGTCTGTACATCCAACAAGCCATGAGAAACCGGTGGTATTGAGTAGCGCTGTTGTACTTTTTACCAGTCCGATATTCTGTTTTTGAAGAAATTGAAATGTCCCACAAATGTGCCAAACAAATTGAAGGTAGCCTGCTGCCGTCCATTTTCAGAATTCTAGTCCAGAATTTTCATTGCAACAGCCGCTTATTTGAAGAATTGCACACTGACGAAGAATGATAACATGAAAACTCCCATAGAGAAATGTCCTGGACACAAACCATCAGTATCACATTTAAAAATATTTGGAAGTCTTGCCTACTATTACATTCCTAAAAAAATCAAAGAAATAAATTTGACTCTAGAGCAAGAAAAGGAATATTCACAGGTTATACCAGACATAGGAAAGCTTATAGAATATATGATCCACAAGATGAAAAAAATACACGATGTTCAAACTATTAAATTTGATGAAAATTTGAAAGGCTCTGATCTCTTGAATGTTCTTTGGACCAACAATTTCAAAATCAAATCATCTATAGAAATTAACAACATGAATCTGATTTTTTCTGAATTACACCTACAATGGGCTCTACTCTAGAAGAACTAAGTACTCCAGATACTCCAGAACCAATAGCTGAATCATCAGGATTACCCCGAAAACCCGGATGTATTGCAGGAAGAACTAATGAAGGTATTCAGAAACAGCATCTCATTATTCTACGAGAGCAGAAAGAAAGAATGCCATGGGCATACCTAAAACATATCGGGAAGCCATTACTATCCCATTTTCAGACCAATGGAAATGATCAATGAAAGAGGAGAAAAACAAAAGATTCCCTAACTTCACGCAATTTTTGGACTCTTATACCCAAACCAGATAATAGAAACGTGATTAAAGTAAATGGATTTTTAATATAAAAATGAATCCAGATGGAAGCATTGACGAAAGAAAAGCTAGATTTGTTGCAATGGGACATAATTAAAAACCTGCCATCGACTATGCAGAATCATTTGCTCCTGTGATGAAACTAGACTCTTTAAGAACATTGATTGCCATTGCGTCACAACAAACATGAAAATTGAACAATATGAGGTCAAAACTGCTTATCTCAATGCGGAACTAAAAGACGAAATGTACCTGGAACAACCTGAAGGATTTGTTCAAGCAGGACAGGAAAATATAGTGTGTAAGGTAAACCAGAGTTTATATGGTTTACCACAATCTGGAAGATACTGAAATGTAAAAGGTAACCAAATTTTCAATGATATTGGACTCAGACTTTTAGAAAGCGAACCATGAGCATACATCCTTCAAGAAGAGGAGAAACTCAGATAATTGTAATTTATGTAGATGATTTTCTCATTATTGGATCGGATAGTACTATAATTACCAGAATAGTTACACAATTGGAGAAGCAAATTGTCATTGTTCGAAAAGAAGAACCAATATTTTTTCTTGGTATCAAAGTCGAAGAAAATAAAATTGTTTTGAACTTCCACAAGAAGCCTATGTGGAAAATATTTTGAAGAGATTACACCTTACATAATGTAATCCAGTAAAAACCCCTGGTGTTCTTAATCAAGATCTGGATAATCACCCAGATACTTCTCTTGTGGACCATAAACTTTACCAAGAAATGATAGGTTCCTTGATGTACCTATCATTGGGAACAAGGTCCTATATAACATTTTATGTTAGTCAACACTCCCAATACAACAAAGATCACAAGGGCATTCACCTTACTGCACTTAAAATAATATATAGATACTCGAAAAGAACAAAAGGCTACAAGCTATGCTTTGACAAAATAAAGGAAAAATATAAGTCTTCACCGATGCTAGCTGGTCCTCACATAAGGACTCAAAATCATTTTCAGGATATTTAACAAAATTAGGATCTCCACTACTCAGTTGGAAATCTTAAAACAGTCACTGGTAGCCCTGTCAACATGCGAAGCGAAATTAATGGCTATCTCTTAGGGCACAAGAATTGAAGTGGTTCACGAACTTTCTTTCTGAAATAGGTCAGCAACCTTGTGTTGAAACACCACTCATTCTGAAGACAGACAATGATTCAGCAATAGACTGGATTAAATGAACATTTCTTCATTGTTGAAGCAAGTACATCAATAAAAAATATTTCTTCGTTAAAGATGAAGTCTCAAAGGGAAATTTGAGGATCTCCTTCGTGAATTCAGAATCTCAGGAAGCAGACATTCTCACCAAATGACTGCAGGGAGACAAAATTCAGAGATTGCTTGTAAATATGGGACTTTTTTTATACCTAATTTAGATTTGCTTACTAAAGGGGGGAGATGTTGAGATTAGTAAACAAATCTGTGAAATATTTTATGTTTTGACCATGTATTTGTTTTTATTTAAAATGGTAATGGTTTAAGTAAAGGCTAAAAACATTTCTCGCATTTTGTTAGTTTATCTATACCTCTCTTTGTATTTGAATAATAAATATTCGTATCCTCTTGGTTTCTTCTCCAGATTCTTCCATTTCTTCAAACGATTTTCTAATTCTAAAGTGTTTTCTCTGCTCAGTATCGAAGCAGGTCATAGCAGTTATTGAGGGCACATCATAATCATCTTCGTCTGCTTCTTACCATTAGCTTTTAGAGAGGACATCGAGAGAGACAGTCCGCGTCCTGGTGTTTACGCCCGCTTTTGTAAAAAAAATGCACAAAAAATATATTGAATATTTTGCTACATAGTTCCTTCCTTATGAAACCTTTTTTTTTTACTTTCATTTTTACAAAAAGAAATTTTATCATTTCCCAGCACCTGTTGAATTATTTCCGTTCTATTTACTTTTCTTATCTAATCAACACCTGTCTCTCTCTTTTCTTCCCTGGCCTGGAGAATCTAACCTTTTTGAACAAACCTGGTGGCGTGCATCACTTTGGTACTTTGCTACAGTACATTGCGGTTTGTCTGCTTGCTTCATCCATATTTTGGGCTCAAAAATCGTACACTTTGGTTGGTAGCCCGTAAACCCATATTCTTTCTCTCTCTCTTCATTGTTGCGTAGGCGATTTCCCTATTAAATAAATTATAGTCCCAACAATTGTGGTCACTTGCCCATGAATTTTTTCACTGAGGTTAGAATATTATTTCTAATTTGGCGTCATATATTGAGTTTCTCTCGATTCTATTATCCAAGTGTCTTCTGGATTGGTGATGGATGTACCAAATGTCACAGACATTCGTTTGACCATTGCATAACATTGCTTTTTGGCATCTCCTTTGATGGTTTTCCGCCAAACTTAGTTGCTTTCAACCTGTTGCAGTCCTTGGCCAAATGTCCTATTTTACCGCATCCAAAACATATTTTGTTCTTCTTCAAGCTTTGAGATTTATCCGATGTTCTTTGCTTTTCTGAGAATTCTGCTGATAAGGCACCCTTTTCTCCGTTTGGTAAAACAGCGTCGTTAAGATTCTGAAAGCATTTCCGTTTCATTGTGGCGCAAGTAAACTCTTCCTTTGGTTAATTATACAAAGTGGATACAATTTCTCCAAGCCTCCGGCTTTGCACAAGAGATGATCACCGCTAGATCTCCATGTTCAATTTTGTTACCTGTACTTGTAAGTCTACTTACAAAAATATTGATGCTTGCCAAAAATGAGTCCATATTTGAATGCTGCGTATATTTCTGTGAGTATAGTTTTCGTAGTAGTTGCAAATTTCGAATTTTTATCTATCCTTATGTGCATTCAATTTTTCATGGTCAGCCAAAACTTCTTTTTGTCAATTTATATTTATAACATGTTGTTGATTTTCATCAACAATGGAGAGGCAGATCTTCGCTAATACTCTGTCTTACCTTGAATTAAGTCACATGATCAGTTTACTCGGATTTAGCCTCGCCTGGATCTACCGTTTACTATACATCACAATCCATCAAAATTAATTTTGTTTGGCATGACCATGTTGAAAAAATATTCAACTATTCAACTTATTGATATTCATGGATCTATCCGTGAAATATCCATATTTTTCATTCAAGGTTAGCAAACACGTAGCAATGTTTATTTCTTCTACTTCGAAAACAATCCTTAGGCGAAAAATGTTTAATTGCTCATTTGTTGGCATTAAATCTCATAATCATGATTGTTAGGACAGGTGGTCTTTGGCCACTAGTAAAAAAAAAAAACATAAAAAACAATGGATCTAACTATGTCCAAATTTCTTCTATCGGGGCTAACATCGGTTTTACTAATAGTTTCGAAATTTCAGCCTGTTTGGACGTAAGATTTTTGGTTGATAGTTGAGAGATTCGAGCCACTGCCGAACAAGGTATCCTATTTTCTCAATAAACAAATCCTTTTTAAATCTATCTTATTAATGGCATTTATTTTGTCGAAATACCTGGTTTAAAGGGAACAGTCGCGTTACTTAATTTGAACCTTTATGGATACCCTATAGCGTTTCACACACAGCAATTTAAAGTTTCCCTTTCATCAGAAATCATATCATAAAAAGAAGGACGTTCTACTATCACCCTGAAGTACTCTGTTCTACAATATTTTGGAACGTGCCCTGTCTGTTACATTGAAAAAAATGGACTACCATCATCGGGGTTCGATTTTTGCAGATATTTCTTCTGGAGAAAGGTTTAATATAAAATTGCCTTCCACAGTTTTCCCTCACAGTATATCTGAAATAATAGCGAATCTTTTGGGGTGTCTAATAAGTTTTATACTGTTTTGGAGGTTCGAATCTTGGCTTGGAGTAATAGTAATAGAAATTTTCATAATTGGTTTTCTTTTTGGGCTTCATTATTTGTATTTGGAAATCTTTCCTTTATAAAATTCCTGCCAGAAAAATAATTTTATTTTATCAGATTGCTCTTGATATTCTTTTACAAAATTTTAAATTTTTTTACATGAATCCAACAAATCCTCGATAGATTTCGAGAATCTAAGGTACATGATCAAAGCGTATTCTTTCCTTATGCCACCGACTACAAACCTTATATATACATTTTCCTCTATACTCGTATATGCCTTGCCGCATAAAAGGAGGATTTCCTCGGCGAATCGCAATGCCGGTTTGTTTCATTTTTACTTTCTAAGAATTTGAGCATACGTTAATTTTGCTCTTGTCACTAGCGAGGCCCTGAATAAGTCGGTCATTTAAAGTTTCAGACATGGTAAGGTTAACTTTATAAAGATCGTACCAGTTTCTCGCACTTCCTACCAGTTCTATGACGGCGTAGCGGGCTATAGTGTAATTTGTCCATTGGTATAAAAATCAAACATCCTTCAAGGACTCGATCTATCGGTGAAGATCTCAATTCGCGTCGTAGTTTTCGATTTTTAAACATGAATTATACAACATTCTATCCATACCCGCATCTCCACCACTTTTCACAACACCTTAGGATGTAGATGGATGTTGTTCACCGGTCTCCATTGTGCTGTAGAATGAGATAAATCAAATTCTAATTCGAAGATGATTTTTTTTTTGTAAATTTACGTGGGAAAACAGCGCGCGTACACGTACCCACAAGATTGGATCAATTTTTTTTTCCGAATATCTCTCTCTTTGGGAGAAAAATATAAATATTTAATATGTGAAATAAATAATGAAAATATTTACATAAGTCAATGCCGGCTGTGACAATCTGATTATCCAGTTGGTTTCACAAACAAATGGATTAGAATTTATGAAATAGATAGACTAAATTCAAATAGGAATAAGGATAATTACAATAATATAATTATATTCCATATTAAGAGATGTGGATAACGGAATATCTAGAATTTTGAGTAAATTTGAATATAATATTTGGTATAGTACGGGGACAAAAAGGGAATATATTTAAATAAAAATAACTATGAAACTATAATGAAAGATAGAATAAACACCTCAAAACCAGATAATGTAATTTATGGGATTAAATGCACAGAGTGTGACAAAATCTATGTTGGAGAAATCGGCCGTAGTTTAGAGACCAGAATTAAAGAACACCAACAGGGTTAAATGGGAAGAAGGGCGTCAAGCAAAATTGGGGAACATGCATTATTATCAGGACATAGGCTACATTGGAATGATATTCAGATATTTCACAGGAATATAAAATTTAAAAAATATATTATTTTTAGGGGGATGGGTATCACGAGAAATAAGAAAAATAACTCTAAATGTATTTGAAGATATTCCGCAACAATAAACTTCATTTTTAAATTTAAAAAGTAGTTAAAAAGGGTAAGTATAAATTTTGTACATAATAGGTATATATTTATATATGCTATTTTGAAATCTTTGTAAATATTATTATATATATATTATATAAAATAACAAATGTTTCTTAATGGATCCTGCATGCTCCCACGTTTATATTGTACAGAATATTTATAGATAGATGAATTTGTATTTACATTTTAACATACTTTTTATGGCGAAAAGAAATTATACCTCTTGGGCATTAGGCAAATTATGACAGATGGAACCTGTGTGGGATAAATAATTTTAAAATAGTTTTTAAATTATTCAGTTGAGACTGGGAGGCAATTTTATAAATTGAATACTGACACTATGGTACGAATATTGAAAAATTTGGGTGATATTATACTAACAAATATATACAACTAGCGGATGTACCCGGCTTCGCCCGGGTTTTACCCGAGTAAAGGTTTGTCTAACGAATCTCTTGATAAAGTGAACATTTTTCCCTGTCCCTTCAAAAATACTCGATAAGTTGAATAAAATCAATATTAATTGGTTCCCTCGGTAATTGGAAGTTAAAGGAATAGTATCTTGCCTTGGAATTGTATCAATATTCTTGTCTCAAATAAATTGCCGTGTCATCCTGAATTTTGTCTTTCCTAATTCTCTACATTACAAAATCATCGTATCATCATGATAATATTTAGAGCAGATTGTTGAATTATAACAGATAAATTAGAATATTTATCTTGATTATTTTTATGCGAAAATTATTTCAAAATTTTATTTGCTAGACACCTCCCCAGTACTATACAAAATAACTTCCCAAAGTTTCATGACGTTCCAATGAGTGGTTAGGTTAGGCATAAAAGACAGACAGACAACACATACATTCATTTATATATATATATATATATATATATTAATTGAATAGCATATTTTGGATCAAAAATAAAATAAACATTTTATTTAATATAAATGCCAATATTTCAATAGGCTATACGCCTAACTTCGTCAGGGCTTTTCTTGTTTTTGAACTGCTTTGGTTCATCACGTGATGCCTTCACGCGACGATATATAAATATTTGAAACTCTGTGGGGATAAAATTTAAAATATATACACACAAAAAATATTAATAAGAATAGACTATATATGTACATTTATAAAAATTAAAAAATAATATATGATTCCTAATAAGTATATATATATACTTAGACATCAAGCTCACCAGAATAAACAGCAAAATAGAAACCAGTATATATAGAAAACCAACGCATACAGGCAAATATCTCAATTTTAATTCATTTGGCCCCATTAATCATAAAATGTCCGTTATAAAAACACTATCAAAAAGAATTTCCACCCATTGCTCCTCAAATATTAAAAATAATAAAGCTGAACAAACATATTTTACAATGAGATGAAAAATAATGAATATCCTTCAAATTTCATCAAGAAACATATATATAAGCCCACCAACAGTCCTACAAACAATAGTGGAAAACCGAATAAATACTGTGCACTGCCATACAATTATGGCATTGAAAGAATAACAAGAATACTTAAAAATTACAATATCAAAACCCGATACAAAACCACAGCAAATCTGAAAGAAATTCTACGCCATCCAAACACTAAACATAATAGCATTCATCAATTTAAATCAAACATAGTATATCGCATTCCATGCAAATCATGCCCTGCAACCTACATAGGAGAAACCGGTAAAACTCTTGAAGAAAGAGTAAATCAACACAAAACAGCTTTTGAAAACCATAGCCCATTAACACTTCTAGTAGATCACGCACTCAAACAGGACCATATACCAAATTTTGAAAAACAGAAATTATATATAACAACATTCAAGATAAACATTCAAGACTATTTTTAGAAAGTTGGACCTCAATGAAAGATACCAACAGTATTAATAGAAAAATTGACATACCTCCATTATATCTACAGTTCAAATCGATTTAAAATTATTTTATTATATATATATATATATATACTTATTAGGAATCATATATTATTTTTTAATTTTTATAAATGTACATATATAGTCTATTCTTATTAATATTTTTTGTGTGTATATGGTAATTTAAAACAACAACCTCATATTGTGTAGATAACTTATAACAAGATTGCCATGTTGTATATAGAAACACATATATAAATAATTATGCGCATGATTAATCTGTGTCTTTACATCACCCTATGTAATGTAATTTGTACAAAGTGGATAAATAAATAAAATCTGTAATAGATTTAAGAGTTGAGCTAAAGCGGAGATCGAGCATAGTATTGCCAAAACAACAGTCTAAAGATGGAACTCATAAATCAGGTAGATTTACAATTCCCACAAACAAGGCCACCCACACTGTCACATGTGGTGGAATGCAGAGACCCCTCTCACACCTGGACATGCCAAGGCCCCCCTTTTCTCAGAAACGCCCATGTCACATAAGGTCACCCCGTCTTTAACCTATAAATCATCACCTTACAGTGGCTTGACAGCTCAGTACAGTTCAGTCAGTTGAGTTTAGTTCACCCTTAGTGCAAGCCGCGTCGGTCGTATGTTATGTCGATCTCATCCAACATGTAGTTAGGAAGAATTCGTCTATTTCCATCTTTTCGCCCCTTAGCTCAACTTTTATCTGTTACGGGACTTTCTTAGTGCAACTGTGTCTTCGTTTTTTGTGTGGATATCCCCAGCTTTCCACTCTGCCTCGACCACGACTGCCTGTATTTTGTGAGAACTTTTAAAGGTCTTCCAAGGTGCAGAGAGGTACTGGAAAACTATACAACCTGACTGTTCCTCTTGGTCAACACAGTACACCAAGAGCTACCAGGACTTCAACATTATTTCAGTAGTCGACAGGATCTCTACATAAGCTACTGGAATTCTCATCTCATTACATGAGTCGACAGGATCTCATCACAGATAAGTCGACAGCAACTCATCATCACATTTATATATTTTAAATTTGGTAAATTTTCATCAATTTGATGAAAAGCATCCAATAATATTGCCAAGAGATCATTTTACCACAGAATTAATAGTGCGACAGTGTCATCTGGACATTTACATTCTGATCTTCAACTGACCATGTCAGCACTACGATTACGATTTTGGATTCCCGCAGGCAGAAGTTTGTCAAGAAAATAATCCACCAATGCATGGTGTTTTTCAGGGCTAAACGCCAAGTTACCAAGCAAATCATGGGAGATCTGCCTATGCACCGAATTGTGAAATCAAATCCGTTCACTAAAACTGGAATCGACTTTGCAGGACCGTTTTTGATGAAACCGAAAATCAAAAGATCCAAAGTAAAATTAAAATCAAATGTTTCTTTAATTGTATGTTCCTGCACAAAAGCAATTCATATAGAAATTGTATCAGACCTATTTTCAGCGGCTTTTCTCGTAGCTCTCAAGCGGTTTTTTTCTCGTCGAGGAACATCTTCTGATATATTTAGTGATAACGGGACCAACTTTAGGGGAGCTAACAACATTCTCCGAGAGCAGTTTGATATATTTAAAGCTTCAACAATTCACATCTAATGAACGAATCAACTGGCATTTTATACCTCCTTCCGCCCAAAATTTCGGAGGTATCTGGGAGGCTGGAATAAAATCTTTCAAATTCCATCTTCTCAGATGCTTGAAGTCTCAGATACTCACATTTGAAGAGCTGAGTATTCTGACAACTCAAATAGAAGCTTGTTTAAATTTGCGACCTATTTGTCCTCTAAGTTCAGATTCAGACAATTTTAATCCTCTTACACCTGGACACTTCTTAATCGGGAGATCCTTAACTGCCCCTCTAGAATCTAATGATGATGATGTTCCGATAAACTACCTCGATCGCTGAAGCCTAAATAAAAAAATTAAAAATGTATTTTGGAAACGTTGGAATCGAGAATACCTCAACAATTTGCAACAATGCCTAAAATGGCAAAAATCCTCACCCAACATTAAGGAAGGTGAACTCATCTTGCTCAAGGATGCAATATCACCACCAGCAATGTATTGGAGCCTTGGTCGCATCACCAAAGTCTTTCCGGGAGCGGACGGAAAAGTTCGAGTCGTCGAGGTGAAGACCAAGCACTAAGAACGCCTTACTAGAACTGTCTTTAAAATAGTACCTTTACCTTTTGCTGAGGACTATGTTAGTCCACCGGGGTGGAGTATGTTAGGTTTTTTTTATTATTATTATTGTATTTTATTAATTAATCATAATTCATATTCATAGAATTTTATTGTTTCTTATTATCATTTTTTTGTTGTTTTTTTTTTCTTCTTCTGTTTTCTTTTGTGTTATTTATACAACTAAATCGCATTAAATCGTAATGTAATTCTCTTTTGTTGTTTGAAATAAATTGAATTGAATCGAATTGAGTCAGCTCGTTCTTTCTAGAAGAAACTTCAAAGAAAACGTGCTAACACCTCTTATAACTGAAGTGATAAACTCTTCGTCTCCAATATCAGCGCCTAGATTTCTGGCTTGTTCCAAAAGTCTTTCTGCTCTGTAGAGATAATCTTCCCATTTTTCTTCCCTTTTAATTACTAATCTAGAAACGTCATTTCTAGCATCAATTATTATCTTCCTTTTATCGCCCTCATATCTGGCATGTAGAGCTTTCCAAATTTCCTTGCTAGTTTTACATGTTAAAATCAAGGCAACTAAGGAATCAGTCATCGAAAAGGTAAGAATAGCTTTGGCTTGTGCGTCCTTTTTTTTTTTTCATTCTTTAAACTTTTCTTCTTCTTTGGGTGGATCAGATTCCAAAATGGCGTCCAATTATTTTCCTTTCAGAATTGAAATAATTCGGAATTTCCAAGAGGCGAAATTTTTGCCATCAAATTTTGGTTTTTGCACATTACTCTCCATTTTCTGAAGATATTCCTATACCTTTTCGGTAATCAACTTTCCGTTGAATTCCAAAGAAGTTAGTCTTTTGGTATTAGCGACGCTAGGCCTTTTTTAGGCGCAGTGGAAGCGTGGTGCTAGGCCCATAACCATTGTTGGTTTTTGTGGGTGTTTAAATGGGAAGATAGGGATCACGTCATTATATAATAATTAAAATATTTATCAACATATAAAATTAAAAGAAAGGATATATAAGAGCCACGTAAAGTATCTGTTCTTGCCTGTTCTTCTTGGTTTCCTTTTTTTGTTGTTTTGTTTATTTTCTTTCATATAAAATTATTTATAATTGTAAAATTTAATCATACTTAAAATTTGAAAACAATAAGCAATATTTTTAAATATTAAATAAAAATGGTACACAAAATTATAAGTAAAGGATATGAAGCGTACGAGGATACTTTTCTTTCAAATTTTAATGAAGATTCAAGCTTTCGGGCGAAAACAGCCCTTCTACAGGAAATTATAGAAAAACATTTTCAAAAAGTAACGTTTGTAAACAAAAATGGTATCTCTATTGATCGTGTAACGCGTGAATAATTCTCACATCCACGCGACCCAGACTATTATACATTGAATAAATCTGCTAAGTTGAGACTTTTCAAAGTAAATCAAACTGGCATAGGGCAACTATGGTACACAATTTATGGAAATATTGCTTTATATGCATCAGGAATCTCTATATGCCGGTTGATACTATTGTATTTCAAAGAGAGCAACGCCTCGACGACTAATCTTTTAAATTTGCTGTTGATATTAGAGTAATATGCTTGTGGTTGGGATGTGTTAAAAGAATGTCCCGTTTGTCTAATATGTTGTACGATAAGGGACTTGGGTTCATTATTTCTAATGTTTCTGTGATATTCGTCCATTCTGTCCTTGATTCGTCTGCCTGTTTCTCCTATGTATATACTGTTACAGTTTGAGCACTTTAATGAATATTCGGAGTTTGTGAAATAAGGTAGAGTAACGGGAAAACTATTCTTGGTTATGGGATTTCTGATTATTGTTTCTAATTTGGGGGAGTTGGTGTAAAAGGTACGAATACCATAGTTATTTTTTAGGAATCTAGAAATGTTGACACTATGAGTAGAGAATGGGATGGTGCATATGGATCTATAAACTTGGCTATTAAGGTGCTGTTGGGGATTATAAAAATGTCTGAGTATGAAATTATTTTGGGTATCCAGAGTTCATCAGGTGACCGATTACGTTTTGGGTTTCTATCTGTTTGAATTCTTGCAAAGAACAGTGTGTGAAAATGCGTTTCGACAAGGTTTTTACGGTGTTAATCTTATGGCTAAGGGGACAGTATGATGTGTAGTGAATATAGGAGGGATAGAAAGAGGGATTATAGTAAACATTGGTTATGTATCTGCAATTCTGTCTTGTAATCAGAATATCTACACAAAATTATAGGCAACCTATTTGCAACAAAGATTTTAAAAACTTACAGTTTTGTGATGATTGTTCAGTCCGGAAACTTGGTTTCTGGTAGTTTTCCTGCTGACGTGGAAAGCGCTCCATGTAGAACTTGTAGAAGCTTGTAGCTTCTGTAAAGTTGATCGAGGCTTGTCGCTTTGATCATTGTCTCGATGGCAGGCCGAAGGTGTGGAATTTGTCACCGGGATTGCGGCACTCCGTTCCTCGATTTCCATGACTTGCGGTATTTTCGGCTGTGTCGTTGGGGTGGCCAGCTTGCTCCTAGCGTTGGCGAGCTGTATTAGCGGATCTGCGAAGGTCCCTTGGGACGGCGTGTCTTCCGTAAAAATCTCTTGTTGGGGGAGAGATTGCTTGGTCGTTTCGTTGGTATGGCGGGCTTGTTCCACCATCTTCGCTCTTTCTCGCTTCTATCTGGACAGGCTTCTTACCTCCTTCGTTGTGTCGTCTCTCGTTTTGGTCATCCTGTCGGCTAAATCTGTGATGTTATACTGTCGACTAAATATGTGATGAGGATCTGTTGATTCTTGTAGGTTCCTGTCGACTAAAACTTTGGTGATGAATCCAGTCGACTTAAACTGTGGTGAATGATCCTGTCAACTCTCGCTATACTGTGTTAACCGAGAGGAACAGTTAGGATGGGGAGTTTTCAAGTACCTCTCTGCACCTCGGGAGACTTTTAACAGTTCTCACAGAGTACAGGCAGTCGTGGTCGAGGCAGAGTGGTAAGCATGGGAATGTCCACACAAAAAACGAAGACACAGTTGCACTAGAAAGTTCTGTGAACAGATAATAGTTGAGCTAGGAGCGAAAGATGGAGATAGAAGATTTTTTACTGGTCTACATGGTGGATGAGATGGACCTGGGTGACAACCGACGAGGGCTTCCGCTGATGGTGAAGTGACTATATTTTGGCTAGGACGGAGGCCTTATATATCTTTGCCGAGAGAGGAAGTATTGCATTTCAGCAGGTGCAACAAGAGCTTGGATTGGCTGGCGAAATTGTACACTGGCGCCGTCTTGACAGTTTCTTATCTATCTTTAGACTTTGTTGTGGGACTTCTAAATCTATCTCGATTTTGTACGTTTTTGACTTTTTTCTTTAGCTCAACTCTTAGTCTATTAGAGAGTTTCATTTATTTATCCTCAGTTTGTACAAATTACATATAATGATGTAATGATACATGTCAATAATGCGTATATTTATTTACAGATGTGTTTCTATTATACAACATGTAAATGTTGTTATAAGTATTATACAATATGGGGTTGTTGATTTCAATTACCATAAATATATTTGTTTTGAAAATTTAATTCATTAGATAATAAAAGGTCATATATTGGATTTAATAAAATATTTATTTTGTCAATATTTCGGCTGGCTGAACGCCAACCTTTATCGAGGCATTATATTTTTGTTTACACAAACTCAGCGCCGCATAGTGTTATAATATCAAAGTTGAATTCATTTAAAATACAAAGTAGGTGGTGGAAATTTGTGCATGAAAAAATTATTATAAAAATAAAATCAAATATGTTAAATATCTTTAAATATTAGAGGAAAAATAATGAGGTCTATCTTATATTTTAACATATTTGTTATAAGTATATAAAAATAATTCATTAATAATTCAATAATAGATAAATGAAAAAATATATATATCTATTAAAACATTTGAAAATGATTTAAACAAAAAACTGTAAAAACTTTTTTTACAACATTACAACAATATTTGAAAATTCATTAAAGCAAAAAAAAGTAAATAAAGCAATGTCATGTAATTCAAAATTATTTTAATTTCAATTAGTTAATTTTTATTTTTGAAATTGACTCATTATATGCCATTTTAAAGGAAGAGGTGCCGTTTTTTTAATTACATAACATTGCTTTATTTATTTTTATTTTTTTGCTTTAATGAATTTTCAAATATCGTTGTAATACCCATGATTTCTTAAATTCTATTTTCACACATTAGTAATAGCCTGTAAATTATACACACCACTTGTTTAATTATTTTTACATTTATCTCTTTAAAACGCAAAAGTATTGATACTTAAACACATAACATATTACATGTAATACATCAAACATTTTTAGTTTCCACTTTTTTATTTATTTTCTCATATATTCATCCTAAATTGTTTTAACTTCCATTTTAATGCATTTTTTATAAAATACTAGCGGAAGTACCCGGCTTCGCCCGGGTTTTACCCGAGTAAAGGTTTGTCTAACGAATCTCTCGATAAAGTGAACATTTTTTGCCGGTCCCTTGAAAAATACTCGATAAGTTGAATAAAATCAATATTTATTGGTTCCCTCGGTAATTGGAAGTTAAAGGAATAGTATCTTGCCTTGGAATTGTATCATCATTCTTGTCTCAAATAAATTGCCGTGTCATCCTGATTTTGTCTTTCCTAATTTTCTACATTACAAAATCATCGTATCATCATGATAATATTTAGAGCAGATTGTTGAATATTAACAGATAAATTAGAATATTTATCTTGATTATTTTTAGACGAAAAGTTTTTTCAAAAATTTTATTCGCTAGAAACCTTCCCAGTACTATACTAAATAACTTCCCAAAGTTCCATGGCGTTCCAATTAGTGGTTTGTTCAGGCATGAAGGACAGACAGACACACATACATTCATTTATATATATATATATAGATTTTTTTACTTATAGATACGTCGATCTCCATAAATGCATTTTTTAAATACACACATTTTATTGTAAAACTTAAAAAAAAGTTCTTACAGTTTTTTGTTCAAATCATTTTTAATTCATTTTCAAATGTTTTAATAGATACATATATTTTTACCTTTATCTTTTATTGAATTACTAGCGGACGTACCCGGCTTCGCCCGAGGTTTAACCCGAGTAAAGGTTTGTCTAGCGAACATTTGTTAAAACAATTCTCTAAAAACTTATAAAAAAAAGATATATTTTGATAATTTGAAACTCGTAAATTTGAATCTCTCGATAAAGTGAACATTTTTTCCCGGTCCCTGTGTGCCGTGTCATCCTGAATTTTGTCTTTCCTAATTTTCTACATTAGAAAATCATAGTTTTATCTAGTGAACATTTTTTCCCGTGTCACATTGCCGTGTCATCCTAAAATAATCTTACTTTTGATAAATAATATTTAAGATAACAAACTTAGTGATAAGAAATCCTGTTATCATCGTCACAACGGGGGCGCTGCTTGCGAGTTAAATCTACAAATCAGCAAATAACTCTAAGGATATTCAAGATATTCATGAAATTATTTTTTATAAACCTTTCCGGTGATATACCTAATAATATCCCAAAATTTCACGGCGATTGGATGTATGGTTTTTGAATCTATAGAGTACAGACAAACAGACAGACAGACATTCAATTTTATATATATAAATTTTATGTACTTATTACAAATATTTTAAAATATAAGATAGACCTCATTATTTTTCCTCTAATATTTTAAGATATTTAATATATTTGATTGTAATTTTTATAATAGTTTTTTCATGCACAAATTTCCCCCACCTACTTTGTATTTTAAATGATTCCAACTGTGATATTATAACACTATGCGGCGCTGAGTTTGTGTATACAAAAATGTAATGCTACGATAAAGGTTAGCCTTCAGCCAGCCGTTATATTGGCAAAATAAATATTCTATTAAATCCAATATATGACCTTTTATTATCTAATATATATATATATATATAGCGGACGTACCCGGCTTCGCCCGGGTTTTACCCGAGTAAAGGTTTGTCTAACGAACATTTGTTAAAACAATTCTCTATAAACTCATAAAAAAAGATATATTTTGATAATTTGAAACTCGTAAATTTGAATCTCTCGATAAAGTAAACATTTTTTCCCGGTCCCTTGAAAAATACTCGATGAGTTGAATAAAATCAATATTAATTGGTTCCCTCGGTAATTGAAAGTTAAAGGAATAGTATCTTGCCTTGGAATTTATCATTATTCTTGTCTCAAATAAATTGCCGTGTCATCCTGAATTTTGTCTTTCATAATTTTCTACATTACAAAATCATCGTTTTATCTAGTGAACATTTTTCCCCTGTCCTTTGAAAAATACTAGCGGACGTACCCGGCTTCGCCCGGGTTTCACCCGAGTAAAGGTTTTCTAACGAATCTCTCGATAAAGTGAACATAAAAATACTCGATAAGTTGAATAAAATCAATATTAATTGGTTCCCTCGGTAATTGAAAGTTAAAAAATAGTATCTTGCCTTGGAATTGTATCATTATTCTTGTATGAATGTACCCGGCTTCGCCCGGGTTTTACTCGAGTAAGCTTTGTCTAACGAATCTCTCGATAAAGTGAACATTGACTTGTGCGCAATTAATAGGTAGAAAATCTTCCTTTTGATAAATAATCTTTAAGATAATAAACTTAGTGATAATAAAACTTATAGAAAAAAAACTTGTTATCATCGTCGCAATGGGGGCGCTGCTTGCGAGTTGAATCTACAAACCTGCAAATAACTCTAAGGATATTCAAGATATTCGAGAAATTATTTTTCAGAAACCTTCCTAGTACTATAATAAAAAACTTCCTAAAGTTTCATGGCGTTCCAATGAGTGGTTTGGTCAGGCATAAAGGACACACACACACACATACATTCATTTATATATATAATATATATATATATATTGTGGCGAAGAAATAATTTATTAATTAAATTTAATTATTCAATGAAACTATTCAACAGATTATATGAATATATATTAATATTTTATGTAAAATAATTATCAAAATATATTTTTTCTTGCTTGCTAAAGATTCTCTAGCTGTAGACAAATGTGCAAGTCTGCTGGATCAAAGGCCACAGCGGTATTCCAGGAAATGAACTGGCGGATCAGGCGGCAAAGGCTGCAGCACATTCTAATCTGCAACTATCCTTTACCACCCTCCCAAAGAGCGTCGCGCGCGGTAAAAAAGAACAGATAGCCCTCAAAATGTGGACAGTCCTCTACATCCAAGATTACTCCACCAGAAATCTACGAAGATTTGCTGCTACCCCGAAACTACTCCTCCAAATGCTTCGAAACATCAAGCATGGATCTACCTCCACAACAATCTTGACCGGCCATGGCTACATTCAGGCAGACCTTGCAACGGTATCGAAAGAAGACCCAACTTGCCCCCACTGCCAAGATGAAGACCAAACCGTAGACCACCTCCTCTTCACTTGCCCAACCTTCCAATACCAAAGATTCCAGACAGCCACTCTCCTAGGTATCACCAACATATGTCCAGCATCCCTAGAAAATCTCCCAAGAAAGAAATCTGCCTGGCAACACCTCACTAATTGGACTTCCACTGGCATTGTATATAAATCCAAGAAGACTTAGGTCAGAAGGACATCCCGGGTAGTTGGCGACTTCTGTACGCTCCAGGAACCTGGGTTACTTAAATAAATAATAATAATAGCTGTAGATAGTTTTGTTGAGTTGTTAATAATTGTAGACTAGTCGCCGTGACGTCATCAATAAATACTTTTACATCTTAGGATATTTCAAGGCTTGATTTCTACGCTACAATATATACTAGACGGGTGACCCGGGCTTCGCCCCGGGATTGACCCGTGTGCATATCTACCCGAGTGATATATATTTAGATAATATTTTTTTATAATTGTTTGTTATTAGCATCATCTATTTATTTGCATCAGCATAATTTAATCTAATCTTTGATAGAGGGCGCTGTTCGTGAGCTAAGTAGAATAATTTGAATATATAGTTTTAATAATTGATTTATATATTTTTTAAAATAGCCTATCGTCCTCCCCGTATTATTTTACCTATGTATGGAAATTTTGGTTTGAATTAGTGAACCACTGAGAATTTGTATACCGGACATATACAAACATACAAACATTCATTTATATATATATAGATAGAAGATATACTAGAGTACGTACCCGGCTTCGCCCGGGTTTTACCCGAGTAAAGGTTTGTCTAACGAATCTCTCGATAAAGTGAAAAATTTTCCCGGTCCCTTTAAAAATACTCGTTGAGTTGAATAAAATCAATATGAATTGGTTTCCTCGGTAATTGGAAGTTAAAGGAATAGTATCTTTCCTTGGAATTGTATCATTATTCTTTTCTCAAATAAATTGCCGTGTCATCCTGAATTTTGTCTTTCCTAATTTTCTACATTACAAAATTATCGTATCATCATGATAATATTTAGAGCAGATTGTTGAATAATAACAGATAAATTAAAATATTTATCTTGATTATTTTAGGCGAAAAGTTATTTTAAAAAATTTATTTGATATAAACCTTCCCAGTACTATATTAAATAATTTCCCAAAATTTCATGGCGTTCCAATGAGTGGTTTGGTCAAGCATAAAGGACAGACAGACACACATACATTCATTTATATATATATATATATATGAAAAAACAATAGAAAAAATAAAAGATAAGTGGGTCAGGTGTTGATATTAAAAAAAAATAAGGCATCTCCTGACCACGAGCACATGTGCTTTTTAGATGGCAGAGCGCCATCTAGTGGAGCAAGAATAAACTGAACGTTTATTTTGCTTGCTCCGTGAAATTTGGCCAACCCAATTTCTTGACAAATCAAGGAAAGTCATCCACGAACGCGTTTCGCGCTGTTGGCGCTCGTCAGCGTGGAGTAGACTGTAACCACTGCGACCAAAAATATTTTTGGTCCCAATGGCTTCTTGAGAAATCAAGAAATGGGTATTTAAAGCCAAATTTGCGTAAAGACGCTTAACACATGAAAAAACAATAGAAAAAATAAAAGATAAGTGGGTCAGGTGTTGATATTAAAAATAAATAGGGCAGCTCCTGACCACGAGCACATGTTCTTTTTACAACAGGGCGAAACGCGTTCGTGGATGACTTTTCTTGATTTGTCAAGAAATTGGGTTGGCCAAATATCACGGAGCAAGCAAAATAAACGTTTAGTTTATTTTTGCTCCACTAGATGGCGCTCTGCCATCTAAAAAGCACATGTGCTCGTGGTCAGGAGATGCCTTATTTATTTTTAATATCAACACCTGACCCACTTATATTTTATTTTTCTATTGTTTTTTCATGTGTTAAGCGTCTTTACGCAAATTTGGCCTTAAATACCCATTTCTTGATTTCTCAAGAAGCCATTGGGACCAAAAATATTTTTGGTCGCAGTGGTTACAGTCTACTCCACGCTGACGTGCGCCAACAGCGCGAAACGCGTTCGTGGATGACTTTTCTTGATTTGTCAAGAAATTGGGTTGGCCAAATATCACGGAGCAAGCAATATAAACGTTTAGTTCATTCTTGCTCCACTAGATGGCGCTCTGCCATCTAAAAAGCACATGTGCTCGTGGTCAGGAGATGCCTTATTTATTTTTAATATATATGTATATATATAGATTATAAATAAAAAAAGAGATTTTCCGGCTGATTTTGGAATATTATTTTAAGAAAAAGGCATCTACTTATCGTGCAACTGAAATTTCCTGATGGCATCGCCATCTATCGGAATAAATATCAACTATTCTTGTTGATTTTTAATTATTCCAGAATTGGCCAAAATAAAAAATCAACGAGAATAGTTCATATTTATTCCGATAGATGGCGCAAGCCATCAGCAACTTTCAGTGGCACGATAAGTAGATGCCTTTTTCTTAATTTATGCACCTTATCCCAGTATAATATTAGATTTGTATTATTATTTCACATTTGGAATATTAGTTATAAAATTATTATCATTTGTTTTTTTATTTTTGTATACATGAGTATATTACGATATTGTTCTGCACTCGTGTCAAAATCTTGAAAATATATAAACGGTTTAGATTATTATTGCTTTAATTTGCTTATAAATATATATAAAATAACATAATTTGATAAAAGTACTGCCTGGCTTAAGGTGAGTAGTACAAGGAAAACAAAATATTATTTACATAATGTATACAGATTTGAGCCGGCCATCGGGAAAAAACAACAACGAGTTTTTATATGCAAAGCGTGAACTTTAGCGGTCGATTTAGCAGAATATTTGAATCTATGATATATAATTTTAAATGAAATAATATTTTAATACTAGCGGATGTACCCCGCTTCGCCCGGGTTTTACTCTAGTGAAAGTTTACCTAACGAACATTTGTTAAAACAATTCTAGAAAACATTCAATCCCTACTGAATCTATACTTGGCAAGATAACTTTATGTTTGATTATCTGCTCCACCTAGCTGTACCCGTTCAAACGTTGCTGTCTTTGAGCAAAAAGGCAGTCTTAATACCTAAATAATAATTTATCAATGATCAAATGTGTACAATACATCAAAATGAAAATTAACAATAAAATTATCCCTACATTAATGTAATTTAAATATAACATATGTAAAAATAATAGATATATTTTGATAATTTGAAACTCGTAAATTTGAATCTCTCGATAATGTGAACATTTTTCCCGGTTCCTTGAAAAATGCTCGATAAGTTAAATAAAATCAATATTAATTATCATTATTCTTGTCTCAAATAAATTGCCGTGTCATCCTGAATTTTGTCTTTCCTAATTTTCTACATTACAAAAACATCATTTTATCTATTCTCCCAATATATATGTTGTAGATAAGGATAAAACTAACTCTGACTTGTGCGCAAATAATAGGTAGAAAATCTTACTTTTGATAAATAATCATCATCATTTAGTTAAATCTACAAATAACTCTAAGGATATTTAAGATATTCAAGAAATTATTTTTCAAAAACCTTCCCGGGGCTATACCTAATAATAACCCAAAATTTCACGGCGATTGGATGTATGGTTTTTGAATCTATAGAGTACAGACAGACAGACATTCAATTATATATATATATAATGTTGCGCTCGTGACCTGATGTACTGGGATAAAACATCCGAGAAGCCTTTTTGACGTTTATTCACAAACAAATGGTTTTAGAAATAACACCTTCTAACTAAATATTATTGTCTTAAATAATCTTCAAGAACAAAAAGTATTTAAATTAAACGATAGGAATGTATGATAAATAATTTTACAAAAAAACTAAATTATGTAAAAATAATTATACATGAAAGTTAAAAGGAATAAATAAGTTTTAAAAAGTTACCGTTAAGTCCACGGGAAAAGATGAAGCCAAAACAAGTAGGTTTAGAACAGTGGCACGTGAGCAACCGCCTCGAGCCGCGCGCCTCTCTCCTAACATTACTCCCACTCTGGAAAAAGACTTGTCCTAAGTCTGGTGATCTATATGACTTCATTCTCGACACATGCACAATTTGTCTCTTTTTCCTTTTCCTTCTGCAATTTCCATGACTTCGTAGTTCACTGTTTAAGGACCGACGTATCTTCTTTATAGTTTGTCCGCTCTTCCTACTTTGCTTTTTGGTGTCCAAATCAGTACCATTACATTGATGGCATATTTAAATTATCTGTGGGCTCTATCATATATCTGTTTGGATTTATTCTCTCTGGCTATTGTTTTAGAGTCTTTGTGCCTAGAGAGCTCTGGCATATCAAAAGTCGAATCAAAAGAGGTCAATGGCTCTGGTCCGTGGATTAGGAAGTATGGTGAATAGCCGGTAGTATCCTCTATGGACAAATTATAGGTGAAAGTTATAAATGGAAGTGACCCGTCCCAATTCTGATGTCTCTCATCGATATACATGGCCATCATATCAGCGAGTGTACGGTTCATTTCTCCGCTTGGCCGTTAGTCTGGAAATGACAACTCGTCGTTTTCTTATGGAGCGTATTGCATATCTTTAGGACTTGTTTGAATAGTTTTCTTTAGAAGCAACTCCCCATGTTAGATATTACTCTTTTGGGTGCGCCGTGTCGTAATACCACTTTTTGCAAGAAAAAGTCTGCAATTTCTTCCGCCGTCCCGCGAGGTAATGCCGCTGTCTCGTTATATCTGGAGTAATAAACTGTCCATACCAGGATCCAACTATTTCCTCTTACAGAATTCGGGAATCTCCCCATCAAATCTATTCCCATTTTCTCGATAGGTTTTGAAGCTGGTGGAATCGGCTGCAACAGTCCTTGAGGCAATTGGGAAGATGTCTTGCGAAACTGGCATTCAGGGCAACTCGATACATATTCTTCCACAGTTTTAAGCATTGAGGGCCAGAAGTATTTACTCTTTAAATTATTGTGAGTTCTTTTAATGCCCATATGACCTGATGTTGGATGGTCGTGCATATTTTCTAAGAGCTCTTTCTGTTTGTTTTTTCGGGACTATCAACAACCACGGATCGCCACTAACGGAAAGATTTTTCTTGAATAATTTCTCCTTAAAATTGATGACGTTTTCTCTCCATAGCTGTTTGGATTCTGATTTACCAAATTATCGATCTTTTTTTTATATAAGAATAATAATCATGTTCCTCATAATTAATTGTGGAAATAATTTTATCTGGGATAGGACATCGTGACAATCCATCTGCATCTAGATGAGTTTTTCCAGACTTATATTTAATGGCAAAATCATATTATTGTATTTCTAGTGACCACCTCGCTAATCTCCCTGCAGGGTTTTTCATTTTTTTCATCCAGCATAGACTATCGTGATCGGTATATATATAATGAATTTTCTTCCATATAAAGATATGGTCTAAATTTTTTAATCGCCTATATGATAGCTAGGCATTCTTTCTCGGTTGTAGAGTAGTTGGTTTCTGCCTTCTGTAATGTCCTGCTTGCATAATAAATTAAGGGTCTTTAGTGTTTTCGTCTAAATGAACAAACACTGCTCCAAGTCCTTGGTCGTTTGCGTCTGTGTGAAGACGTATAGACTTATTTGGATTGTAATGTGTTAATACTTCAGGAGAGAGGAGTTTGTTTTCAATGAATTGAATGACAATTTCTGTTCTTTACTCCATTCAAATGAATGATTTTTATGGGTCAAAATCGGTAAAGGTAATGCAACTTTTCAATTTTTTATAAATCTTTTATAGTAGGAAAAAGTCCAAGAAAAGTCGGACATCTTTGACAGCACTGGGCGTTGGAAATGTTCTTATACTTATAATTTTTTTCTGGGTCTGGTGCGATTCCTTAATTTGAAATGATATGTCCCAAAATAAGAAGCTTGGTATATTCAAATCGGCATTTCGAAACATTGAGCGTTAACCCTACTGTTTTTAAGCATTCTAAAATTTTCTTCATTATGTTCAAATAGGACTGTAGATCTTCTGAAAATATAATGACGTCGTCGAGGTAACACAGGCATATTTTCCACTTATGGGTTCTGAAAACAGTATTCTTTAGCCTCTCGAAAGTTGCTGGCCCGTTGCACAATCCAAAAGGTAGAACAATAAATTGATAAAGTCCATCAGTAGTGATAAAGGCTGTTTTTTCATGGTCCTGTTCTTCTACATGCCAGTAGCCTGAGCAAAGTTCAAGTGAAGTACCTGGCACCATGAAGGGAGTCGAAGCAGTCATCTATATATTGGTTTTTTACTGTGACTAAGTTCA
Source organism: Cordylochernes scorpioides (assembly GCA_030710605.1). Lineage (NCBI taxonomy): Eukaryota > Metazoa > Arthropoda > Arachnida > Pseudoscorpiones > Chernetidae > Cordylochernes > Cordylochernes scorpioides. The sequence goes on along the minus strand of CP092886.1, from coordinate 92,785,796 downwards.
GATTTCTATAATTCACGCAAAATCTAAAGGCCCCTTCTTTTTCTTCACTAGAATTATAGGGGATGCCCATGGGCTTGAAGAATGTGAAAAAATTCCATTTTTTAACATACTGTTTATTGGATCACCAATTTTATCTTTCGTTCTTTTAAAGATACTCTGTAAAGATTTTTCCTAATGGAGTTATCGCTCGTTTTTCTAATTTTGTGTTTGACGAGATGTGTTCAACCCTTATACTTATTCGGTGCCGTAAACATCTCGCCATATCCACTAAGGAGGGTCAAAACCTGGCTGCTTTCTTCTAAACATAATTCAGGATATATACTAAAATCAGCTCTAATAGAGGCTACTCTTTGGTTCTCCGTCTGGTACAGTCTGTCTACCACCGAAAGTATTCCTATCTTTGTGTTCCTGAAGAGTTTTACAGGATTGTTCGAATCGTTCAAAACCCATATTGTCAATTGTTTCTTCGCATTAATCAATAGGGATCTGGTCGTTATAAGATTATATTTAGTTGTCAGAGAAGAAATATTCTCAATTAGTATTTCTCTGCCTGTAATGCTAATTTTACTATAACCTTTTTCTAAGCATAAACAATATTCAGGAATGATTTTATCTTCAGATATATGAGCATATCTTAATTTTGAATCATTTTGGTCAAATACGTTTGGGGATTTCACCCACAATGTATTGTTTTGGTAATTTATTAGCGCCTTATTTTGACTTAAAAAGTCATCCCCAAAGATTATTACAGGATTGCATTTTTAAGATAATCATTTTTATTTCATATTCTTTCTTATTGCTTTCAAATTTTACTTTTGACTTCCCTATTGCATTGAGTTTTTGATCACCTTCTGATTTCAATTTTAGATTTTTATAGGCTATGATCTTTAATTCGAGCTTCTTAACAAGTTCCTCATCAATACAACTGACCATTGCTCCGGTGTCTATCAGTCCTTCTATTGAAATTCCTCTTATTACAATACGAATGGTTTTGTTTTCCTGAAGATAAAAAATTAAATTTGTTCTATCACCGGAGCGTTGCAATCATTTTGACTTAATTAGTTTTTTTTACGCTTCCCCTAGAGTAGGGAAGTCTTCCTCACTATGAATGTCGAAATCTGGATCCTTTCGCTCCCTATCCTCGATGCCTCTACAAATCTTTAGTTATTCCTCATGTGGTGTATTTGGTTCGTCTATAGACCTCGTTTATAGTCTTCGGATAGGTCTGATATTGTAGTTTTGGTGTTGGGGTTTATATGGGCAATACCTCGAAATATGTCCTTGTTCCGAGCAGTTCCAACATATTCTTATATCAACCTGATACTGTCTCCGACAATAGGTGTTAGGACTTGTTATTCTTTGCTCCTTGTTGCGCTTTTGTTGAAGCGGGGGTGAAATTCGCACATTGTTGCCACTTGTTCCTGCTCTAGTTTCAAATTTTTTCCCCCTCGAATTTACTCGGAATATTATTTTGTCTTCCATAGTCAGTTGGACGCTCGTTCAATATTTAGGGTCTCTTGTTTGAAGGTCGTGCTGGACCTCTATAGTTATTATAATTATATTTTCTTGTCGGAAATGGTTGGATAGGATTCACTCTTTGCCTGCAGCTCCTTCGATGTTCGAAGTCGACCAGATGTTGATCAATGCATCTTGATAGTTCCAAGAATTCTTTAACTGTACTGCAAGGTGTCATTAATACGACGAGCGAGAGATATGTGTTTAGTCCAGTTTACATATAATAAAGTTTATCCTCAGCGGACATTTTAGAATTTACCTTGTTGAACAGGAGTACATATTCATCGTATCGTAAAGTAGATTCATTATATCTTTGTATTCTATTCTGAAGCTTCATGATTAATTTAAATTTTGTCGTATCTGCAATCTTAAAGTCTCGCATAAGTGTTTTCTTAAAGGTTTTCCAATTGGAAAATATTTGGAGGGTGTTTAGCTTTGCCCATTCTTTTGCGGGACCTTTCAGGTAACTTCTGGCATACGCCAGCATCGCGTCCTCGGGCCATCTCTGCTGTCTTGCTAGAAGCTCGAGTTCTTCGAGTCACTCTAAGGGGTACTCTTAAGAATACTCTCCGAAAAGTCCAGGCTTGTAGGTGGTGGCTGACAGAAGAAGACGTTGCTATTCCACAAAGCGGCATCTTCAGGATCAACCCTTATGCGTCTTGATGGCGAGGCGCTAAAGGATCTAACTGGTGGTAGGCCTTGTGTCCGCCTGCTTCTTCTTGGGTGGAAACAGCATCTCCACCAGTGTTGCGCTGGTGACCTGATGTACTGGGATAAAACCTCCGAGAAGCCTTTTTAACGTTTATTGACAAACAAATGGTTTTAGAAAGAACACTCCTTATAAAAATAAAGATTAATGTCTTAAATAATCTCCAAGAACAAAAAGTATTTAAATTAAAAGATAGGAAAGTATGATAAATAATTTTACAAAAAACTAAATTATGTAAAAATAAGTATACATGAAATTTAAAATAAATAAATAAGTTTTAAAAAGTTACCGTTAAGTCCACGGGAAAAGATGTAGCCAAAATAAGTAGGTTTAGAACAGTGGCAGGTGAGCAACTGCCTCGAGCCGCGCGCCTCTCTGCTAACAATATATATATTTTATTTCATATATATATGTGATGAGATCTGGTAGCCTCTTGTAGAATCCTGTCGACTTAAAATATGTGATGAGGTATCCAGTCGACTTAATCTATGGTGTGAGATCCTGTTTGCTCTCGCTATACTGTGTTGACCGAGAGGAACAGTCAGGATAAGGAGTTTTCCAGTACCTCTCTGCACCTTGGAAGACCTTTTACAGTTCTAATAAAGTACAGGCAGTCGTGGTCGAGGCAGAGTGGAAAGCTTGGGAATGTACATACACAAATAATGAAGACACAGTTGCACTAAGAAAGTACCGTGAACAGATAAAAGTTGAGCTAGGAGCGAAAGATGGAGATGGAAGAGTTTTTACTGGTCTACATGGTGGATGAGGTGGACCTGGGATACAACCAACGAGGGCTCACGCAGATGAAGTGACTGTCAAGTGACTGTTTATAAGTTAAGACGGGGGCCTTATATATCGTTCCCGAGAAAGGGAGTATTGCCTTTTAACAGATGCGAAGAGTGTGGATCGTCTGGCGAAATTATACACTGGCGCCGTCCTGACAGTTTCCACTCTATCTTTATATGTTGTTTTGTGACTTCCATCTATCTCGTATTTAGACGTTTGTGACCTTTTGCTTTAGCTCAACTCTTAATCTATTACATAGTTTTATTTATTTATCCTCAGTTTATACAAAGTACATTACATAAGATGATGTAAATGACACATGTCAATAATGCGTATAATCATTTACAGATGTGTTCCTATTATACAACATGAAAATCTTGTTATAAGTTATATACAATATGGGGTTGTTGGTTCAAATTACCATATATATATATTAATAGAATTATTTTTGTGTTTTGTTGTTGAAAAGAGGTGCAGTCGTAAAAAGTAACGCTAATTATTTACCTTTCAAGTAGATTTTATTTTGAATCACTTGAAGCAAATTACACATAAAATTATTTTTATCACAGTAATATAAAATTTATAAAATGAATATAAATATAAATATAAATATATTACAAGTATAAATATATACAAAAATAATAAAAAATGATAAATAAATAATTTAGGAAAATATAAATTCTCTATAAATTTCTGCGAGGTCGATTTTCCTATTTATGCTTTCTGTATCTTTTATAGAGGCCCAGCTTTCTAAAAATAACTTGCAGTGTTTTTCTTTAATATTCTGATATAAAATGGATGCTTTGTCAAATTCGGGTATATGATTATTGTTTAGCGCATGGTCTACTAGGATAGATAATGGTTTATGGATGCGTAGAGCTGCTTTGTGTTGGTTGATGCGTTCTTTAAATGCTTTGCTGGTTTCTCCAATGTAAGTGGCTGTACAGGTTTTGCATGGAATTTTGTAAATAATATTGCTTTTGTTTTCCTTTTTACTATTATTATTGGTGTTTGAGTGGCGTAGAAATTATTTTAAATTTGGTGCAGATTGATATGTCGTAATTATATTATATTTCTTCAATATTCTGGCGATTCTTTCTGATCCGTAACTATGGGAGAGAGCAATATCTTCTATCGGATTGATCATTGCTATTGTTTGAAGATGTGATTCTGGGAGTTAAAAATGCTTCTTGATGAATTTCTTCGGGTAATTATTGCTTATCAACTCTTTAAAAATTATATTATTCTCTTCTTTTCTTTCAATATTCCTATTTGAGCAATGTGTAGTTAATCTTTTGGAGAGTGTTTTTACTACCGCGATTTTATGATGAATCGGACCAAAAGAGCTAAAATTTAAATAGTTTCCTGTGTGCGTAGATTTTCTGTATATGGTGGTTTCTATATGAAGTTCTTTTCTTACTAGTTGAATGTCTGAAAATGCTAAAGAATTATTGTTTTCTATTTCGTGTGTGAACTTTATATAAGATTTGAGATTATTCAGAAAACTAGGAAACTATTTAAATTTTAGCTCTTTTGGTCAGATTCATAATAAAAGCGCGGTAGTAAAAAACACTTTCCAAAATATTAACTACGCATTGCTCAAATAGGAATATTGAAAGAAAAGAAGAGAATAATATAATTTTTAAAGAGTTGATAGGCAATAATTATCCGAAGAAATTCATCAAGAAACATTTTTACACTCCCAGAATCCCATCTTCAAACAAAGATATTGCTCTTTCCCATACAGTTACGGATCAGAAAGAATCGCCAGAAAATATTGAAGAAATATAATATAATTACCACATATCAATCTGCACCAAATTTAAAACAAATTCTACGCCACTCAAACACCAAGAATAATAGTAAAAAGGAAAACGAAAGCAATATTATTTACAAAATTCCATGCAAAACCTATCCAGCCACTTACATTGGAGAAACCAGCAAAGCAATGAAAGAACGCATCAACCAACACAAAGCAGCTCTAAGCATCCATAAACCATTATCTATCCTAGTAGACCATGCGCTAAACAATAATCATATACCCGAATTTGACAAAGCATCCATTTTATATCAGAATATAAAAGAAAAACACTGCAAGTAATTTTTAGAAAGCTGGGCCTCTATAAAAGATACAGAAAGCATAAATAGGAAAATCGACCTACCAGAAATTTATAGAGAATTTTTATCTTCCCTTAATTATTTATTTATCATTTTTTATTATTTTTGTATATATTTATACTTGTAATATATTTTTATTTATATTTATCTACACAACATATTGAATCATTTTTATTTTCTAATATTTATCAATCTTTTCATTTATTTAATCAAATGGTTATTTAATTATATACTCTTTCAATTATTATTAAATATAACAATTATAAATATATTCTATATACAGTGCAATTTTCATTAGATAGTTTCTTACTTTGATCTTGTATAGCGTGAGTGGATCACATACCCACGTGATTTAGTTTAAATCAAAAGCCTTGATAAAGAAAGGCGTGTTGCCCCTAGAAATATTGGCTGTTCAATAAATTTAGATCCAATATATGCTTTATATATATATATGATGATTTGAGACCATGGAATTGTTGTAAATAATCCAGATATATAAAACCACATGTTCCACCACGTGACTGTATATAACTTGTTATTTACTGCAAATAGAAAGCCTCAACTAACATCAATCTGTTCCGCGTAAGAATCTAATACACACACACAAGCCTTTTTATTGGGGCATCCAGCCCTATACATGATTCCCCTCTACGGGATTTAGCAAAGGAAGATATTTCAAAAGCAAAAACTAAAATACAAGAAGTAATAATGAAAAAGAAAAGAGAGAAGAAAGAAAAAAACAAACAAAAAGAAATATAGCCATATATACAAAAAATAAACATACAGAGCAAAAGGAACCATGCATCATTAAATATTTAAATTAAAGTGTAAGAATCTAATAAAGAGTATAGCAACTCTACAGTTAGAAGAAGGAATGGAGAATATAGGAGAAAATTAAGGTTAAAACTAATCAGACCTAAGCGAGAATAAGAAAGCAGGCCTAGCGAGCCCAGTCCAATTTTTACGAGGTCGTGGCTCTCCTGGATGATGTAACTTCCCCCCCCCCCCTGTTTACGTCAGAAAAAGGCAGTGACCTGTTTGGACCCAGCTAAGCTATAAAAAGGAGGCCCCAAGCCTCAGTCTTCAGTCCTTTGTTTCAGTCCATCCGTCCTCCAGCCGCGCAGGCCGATCCTATAGAGATAAATCAATCCTTTCCTACCAGAAACCTCGTCCAATTCCTTCTTGACGTTCAGACGCTTCTTAGTGGAATCTCTGTTTGTTTATTTCACCTTTGGCCCAGCTGTTTCCCCTTCCACCACGACTGCACGGTAGAGTTGACATCGAGGTTCGTCTAGCATCAGGTAACACTGGTCCCAGAGGTCCCAAGATATCACATATATATATATATCCACATATATATATATTCATATATATATACTAGCGGATGTGTACCCGGCTTCGCCCGGGTTTTATCCGAGTGAAAGTTTGCCTAACGAATATTATTGATAATAATATTCGGGAACACTCAGAATATTATGATAATAATGATAATATAATTCGTTACGTCATATATTTATATAATATATGAAATTTATTTTTCGAGCAAACATATCCACTCTGTCTACTGAATAGATTTTTAAAAATATATACATAAATAAAAATATCTAGAGATATACTACATGATCTTAGCCAAAAGGCCGAGAAACGATGTTTTATATATAGAGATGACCTGGCTTCGTGTGTCTTCTGCTCGAGTGAATGTTTCGCTGGTAGAATTTTGTTCTTGCCTACTATTAATCATTATCTGGCTTCGCCCGTGGTCTGCTATAGTGATAATTCCCCAAAATAATTTTTAATGCAATCAAGCATGATACGACAATATTGTCATAATCATTTCTGAATTAAAAAATATTGTTGCTCAGTACTTGCTTAAATATAATTTTTCTTGGTTAAAGTGCGACAAAAAAACTTCCTGATTTAACTCTCTGTCCTGTTCAAATTTGAGCGAGATTAGTTACATATTGAGGGCGTGCATAGCCGACAAACATGTATATATATATGTCCCCGGCTTCGCCCGATTTTTACCCGAGTAAAAGTTTGCTTAACAAACATTTGTTAGAACGATTCTAGCAAACATCCAATCCCTACTGAATCTATACTTGTCTACACTCTCGATAATTTTTTCCCGGTCCCTTGAAAAATACTCGATAAGTTGGAAAATCAGTATTAATTGATCCACTCGGTAATTTGAAGTTGAAGGAATAGTATCTTGCCACAAACGAAGATTTGTAAATAACTGTATTTAGCGAATGTACCCAGCTTCGCACAGTTTTTATCCGAGTAAAAGATTGCCTAACGAACATTTGTTAAAACGATTCTAGAAAACATCCAATCCACCTATATATTGATTTATAAACGTATATAAATATAAATATTGTTATATTCCTTTAACTATATTTTTGAAACACAAAATTTTTTGAAAACCTTTATTATATTTTAAATAAGATATTGTCACTTTTGTGAATTTGATAATTAATTTATACTTTTTCCTCAATGAATTATATATATATTAATTAAAAATTTCATTTTTGTTATAATCATCACATACAATGTGATTTTTTTATATAAACAAACGATAATAAACCACAACAACAATTAGGGGCTCAAAAATCATTTATTATGGTTAGCAGCTCTGTAAATAAAGATATTCTAACAACAACAATTGAAGTTGCATCATCATTTTTATAAAACAACAGCAAATTAAATTAACAATGTAAAAATATATTTTAACATTTAACACAAAAACCTTACAATTTTTTAAAAAATATATATTAATATTGAAATGCCAAGTATTTTTTACGTCATTTGAATATTATATTACTAAATTCTCAAAAATTAAATTTATTATATTCGGAAAAAAATTATATAATTTCATCAGACGCCGTTAGAGGCGCTGCTTGCGAGTGAAAGTAGAAAATTTGCAAATGAAATTGTAAAGGATATTTATTTCAAATCAAATTCAAACCAGAAATCTTCCCAGTAGTATAGTAAATAACTTCCTAAAGTTTCACGGCGATTAGATAATCTTACCTTTTAAAAACATTCATCGTGTGAACAAACTAACATTCATCGTGTAAACAAACCACGTGTTAATTATTAACCAATCAAATTCATTTATCTTCGCGACCAGTGCTGCGCCCAAGCGATAAAGGACTGGAACTAACGCTTTTTTGTTTTTTATTTTTAAAAAAAGCACATTAATTTTTTTAGTTTTTTGAATAGCCTATATGTTAAACGAAATCTTCAGCTACCTACATGCGAAATTTCATAAAGATTTATTCTGTAGATTTTGTGCAACGCGATAACAAACATCGATTTTGGATTTCATTTTTTATAGATATAAGGATATGAAAAAACAATTAAAAAATAAGTGGGTCAGGTGTTGATATTAAAAATAAAGGAAGCATATCCTGACCACGAGCACATGTGCTTTTTAGATGATAGGGCGACATATAGTGAGAAAAAAAACGTTTATTTAACTTGCTTCGTGATATATGGCCATCCCGATTTCTTGATAAATCTGCCAACTAAAAAGCACATGTGTAAGTGGTCAGGATATGCTTCCTTAATTTTTAATATTAACACCTGGCCCACTTATTATTTTTATTTTTGTCTATTGTTTTTCATATGTAAAGCGTATTTACGCAAATATGGCCTTAAATACCCATTTATTGGTTCCTCAAGAAGCCTCTGGGACCAAATATATTTTTGGGCGCAGTGGTACAGCCTGCTCCAGGCTGACAAGCACCAACATTTCTTGATTTTTCGAGAAATTGGATTGGCCAAATATCATGGAGCAAGTTGAATAAACGTTTAGTTTATTTTTGCTCCACTAGATGGCGCTCTGCCATCTAAAAAGCACATATGCTCCTAGTCAGGATATGCTTCCTTTTATTTAATATTGCCAAGTAGATAATTAGGGAAGACCAACTTCGAGATGAGACAACAATTTATTTCAGGCAAGCACAAACTATGAGTGATAAACAAAAGATAAGCTACGAGGGAAATTTACAGAGTAGCAAAATATAAACATAAAAATGACCACTCTGTTAATGAAAATAATAAAATTAATGAATACCTTGTTACATAGCTTCTTCCCTATGGGCGCTGTGACCCACAGCTAGCAATTATTGTAGATACTGACAGCGATCTGACGTACTATTGCCAAGGATTCCATCGAAGTCTTGGAACCTTGTCCCTAGTACCTTTGCGTCCTTTTTCTTGAAGCGTGAAGAGCCGCTTTGTCGTCGTATCGTCTATTAGGACATCGTCATCTTCGAGGGAAGTCTTGGTTTTAGCACGACGGTGGAATCCTAGAGTCAGTCTCCGAAAATGTAGATCACAGCACCCATGGCTTCAAGGTCTTCTCGGCGGTCTTCAGTTGTCTTCCCTAATTTACACGGCATCTCCACCAAAATGCCACGTGGAAAATTAAGGAAAACCAACTTCGGAATGAGACAACAATTTATTTCAGGCAAGCACAAACTATCAGTGATAAACAAAAGATAAGGCACGAGGGAAATATACAGAGTAGCAAAATGTAAACATAAAAATGACCAGTCTGTTAATGAAAATAATATAATTAATAAATACTTTGTTACAATATATATATATATATATATATATATATATATATATATAAATATATATATATGTTATATAAAAATATTATTTAATTTAATATTATAATTTCACATAGATTCAAATACTCTGCTAAATCGACCGCCAGAGGTCACTCTTCCCCTATAAAAACTCATTGTAGTTTTATCCCAATGGCCGGCTCAAAACCTTTGTACATTATGTAAATAAGTAATATATATTTTTTATTCTTACGCCTTAAGCCAAGGCAGTACTTTTACCAAATTATGTATTTTATATATTCCTAAGCTCAAAGCAACCTCTGATCAAAACCATTCTTATTATTAATCTTTCAAGATTTTAACCACGACTGCATTAACATAGTATAATCCTAAATATAATAAAAACTAGCAGAAAATCTCCTTTCTTTAATCATAACATATATATCATTTATTTCAAAGATCATTGTCTTTTGTGAGTTCAATATTTATTTTTGACTCCTGCTTTATATATGTACAAAATTTTAGATATTGTCTGATAACTCCCTTGAAACCTTCAAATAATGTTTAACGCCTTGCTAAATGTTTTTATTTTATTTGCTACTGACGAGGACCAAATATTTTTGTCGAAACTTCGAGATAATAAAAATTATTTACTGGCCAAAGTATCTTTAATATTAAGGATCATGAATGCTCGCCAGGCAGCCTCTATTTCTACGATAAAATATAGATAATTATATGTGATAAGGTCCTGTCGACTTATCTGTGATGAGGGATCCTGTCGACTCCTCGCTATAGCTGTGGTAACCGAGGGTCAAACCTGTAATAACCGAGAGGGACAGTCAGGGCGTGGAGAGTTTTCCAGTACCTCTCTGCAACTTGTAGGACCTTTAACATTTCTCACGGAGTACAGGCAGTCGTGGTCGAGGCAGAGTGGAAAGCTTGGGAATGTCCACACACAAAAAAACGAAGAGACATAGTTGTAGTAGGAAAGTTCCATGAACAGATAGGAGTCGGGCTAAGAGCAAGATGGAGAAAGAAGGTTTCTTACTGTTTTACATGATCGATGAGGTGGACATGGCTGCAACCAACAAGGGCACACGCCGACGGTGAAGTGACTGTCTGAGTTGGGCTAAAACTGAGGTTTTTATATACCATTCCCGAGGAGGGGGGGAGAGATGCGAGAATTTGGACTTTGAACGTCTGCGGCATTCTCACCCTTTGACCTTGATGGCAACGGGCTGCCAAATTCCGCTTTAGGGTTGATTTCTATTTCTCTCTCGATTTTAGACGTTTTTGAACTTCTCAATCTTGCTTTAACTCAGCTCTTAATCTATTACATAGTTTTATTTATTTATCCTCAGTTTGTACAAAGTACATTACATATGGTGATGCAATGACACATGCCAATCATGCGTATCATTATTTATAGATGTGTTTCTATATACAACATGACAATCTTGTTATAAGTATTATACAATATAGGGTTGCTGGTTTAAATTACCATATATATATATATTTCTATTTAATTGTGAAATTATATAGTAAATATATATAATAGTAAATATACATTTGTGATCACACACACAGAATTAAATATCGATGTATGACTAGATATAAAGATATGAATTAATGCGACAAGAGTGAAGAGAGAGAGACATTAATCATTCGAAAAAAAAAATAAAATTAGTTAATTTCAACAAAAAAATAATGAATAAGTAATAAGAATATACAATGATTTATGAGCTAGGGAGGCTCCACCACCTTGATAGGGTCCTCCTTCAGACGAGGCAGGGGTCTTTTTGAACACTACGCATCTCCAGGCCCAGGTAGTGCTTATAAATGCGGGTCTTGGCAGACGCCATGATTGCCAGGGCATCGTCTTTCAGGTCATACCCGAAGATCCAGCTTTGCAGGCCGCTGGATGAGAGTGAAGGTCTCCACAATGACATTCCTGATCCGTCTCCAGGACCAGTAGCGGTGGGCCAGTGACAGGTCTTCGGACCCACAGGTGATCCAAGACTCCTGGGCTGAGGCGGGATGTGCTGGATGGGGAAGGGCGTTCAGGGCTAGCCGCAAGGAAACGCGGGCATTGTGCCCCGAGAACGCACATCGCCGGAAAGAGGACCAGCTGATGGAGATGGGGATGCTAACGTGGGGAAGCCACCGACCTAGCAACTAGGTAATGGGCTATGCAGCTAGGCGTCGACTTTCCAGCATGCGGCGGGCAGTGCGGGTGGTTAGTCGCTGGAAGGCGGTGGCCGTCCCGCCCAGCACGATGGCGTTATCAATGTGACAACCCGATGGGTGTAGTGCCGATTCTGATCCACGAGGCGGCTGCAGGTGGTGAGTGCCGCGACGTCAGCGAGGGCGGCGCGGGGATTGTGCAGAGGGAGAATTGAGAAGCTGGTGATATCACCAACGCGCACCCCCGGCCAACGGGTTTCAACTAAATGATCGGGAGTTCGAAGGAACCTGCAGTCTCCGATGGCAAAAAATCTAGAAGCTGTGTTGCGGCAGTACATGGTGGTCTCTCATGGTGCAGCTTCTCTTAAAGTTTGAGGAGCCTGCGGCGTCTAGGTGGATGCCATGTTCCAAATGGTAGAGGAGTAAGCCACGTTCCACTCACAGCAAGCCAGGAGTAGGTATTGAGGCTTCTACGTAGCTCGGCCAGCACGCCCTACAAACAAGTTATTCGAAGCTGCGTGATGATGCCAAGGCACCCGGAGCCGCCCACGGAGACGACCTTGCAAGGACGTCGCCTGGCAGCCAGGCATTACGCAGATGTCCCCAGATAAAAAGCACCAGTCGGGTTTCCAACTTGGCTATGGTTAAGTCTGTTAGGAGGTAGCCGCAAGATGATGGTCCACGGCGGATAGCACCAGTGATTTAGTCGCTCTCCTTCGCCCGACTAGGGAGAAGTCGCGAAAAAAGGCAGAAAACTTTGCGATGGCAGTCTCGACGAGCTCAGTAAGGTGGTTCTCTTGGGCTGAATACCCTGCCCATGTTGTCACGAGCCACCCGAGAAACTTCAGATGGGTGGAAGTCCAGTAGATACCGAGCAGAGAGTCGGTGCGATTTGCCACGCGCCGCACCATAGACATTTGCTCTTGCTCAAGTTGATATGGATCCCCGAAGCACGACGGAACTCGTCAAACATGAATTTGACGAGTTCAAATTGTTAAACCTTGCGGATAAGCAAGACGATGTCATAGGCCTAGGCCAGAACATTTCCGGGGCCCAACAACTGCTCTAGACGATGAAGGAGGGGACCCGTGGCAAGGCTGAAGAATGCGGCGCAACCTTTTTTACATAAGAGATGAAAATGGAAGGTGCAGGTTTAGGAGCCATTAATTCGGACAGCTACGGCGGCCGCGGCGTAGAGAAGAAGAAACCACCATATGAAGGCCGGTGGCATCCTGATGGAAATCATCAGGGACATCAGAAAGCTCTGGTCCAAGGTGTCAAAGAGTGATTCTAGGTTGTTGGAAATGACAGTTCTAGGTGAACGATTCTTCGAGGCTAGGACGACCACGTCGGATACACACGCTAAGTCCCAGAAGGAGGATCGTTCTGGAACGGAGCAGTCAGACATTTCGGACAAGGTGAGGAAGATGAGGCCACAGTCTCGCAAGAAGGACGCCGTTGAGGACCTAGTAGTCAGATGTTGGGAAGGAGATAGGCCGATAATTATTCAGGCTGAGACCACCGTGAGACTCAGGTACGAGGCAGATGGTGGATCGTCGTCTAAAGGTTGGCAAGGCCCCACAGAACTGAGACGTCTCGAAGACCCACTGGAATGCTCCAGTGAAATATTTATCAAAGCCCACATTATTTCGCATAGTAGTTCATTCCATACCGGCGCCCTCTCGAGCGGAAGGCGTTGGATTGCATAGGCACTTTCCTCCGCGGTGATCTCGAAGCGGTGTAAAGGATCACTGTTTTCCAGGTCGATGATTGCTGTCGTACCTCGTAGAAACCTTGTGGTGTCACTTGGGTCACAGGTCGAGCTTGAGAAGCGTTTCATGAAATGCCCCGTCCTGGCGATATAGCCATCAGCAGTGATATGAGGGACATCTAAGAACTAAATACCCGCTATAAGATCAGCTTTGATGCGGGACCAGTTTCTCCATAGTTCTCATGTTCGCGATGGTCCTTGAAGTTAGGTCAATAAGGGCTGCCACACGATCAACGACGAGCCCCGATTGTAGCACGGCAGAGTTACAAGGTGGAAGGGGATCAGGTGGCTTTACCATGTGGAGAATCTCGGCGCGGTGGTCTGGGAGTCTGTAGTGGAGGGTACAATAACGTTTGACATGGTCGGATAGTCTTGAAGAAATTAAATACCTATCCAGAGGACTTGTGTCAAGACGACTTTCGCAACTGGCAACCCGCGTAGGAATGTGCACGGCGTTGACAAGGGCTGTCTAATCCATTAGCTCCGTTAGGGCTTCCACCGAGCCGGATGTTGTGTCGCTCGTGCTCTTCTTGCGAAATTGAGGTCGCCCACCACCCAAGCGTCCTCCCGGATCGCTTTTCGCGATGGACTCAGCTGCTAGAGCCACTCGCGAGGAACGCGTGATAAGTGACAGTTCTTCCTGGCCGCGGACGTCGATGGAAACGATGAAAATGTTACCCGGCCACAGGATGCGCTGCCGCAGGACGGCGACCCCCGGCGCGAAGAGGCGGGCGAAGCCCGAACCCTTGAGGGCTGTGGGGATCACGTCGATGGCGCTGTAGCCCAGGCACCAATGTTGAATGGCGTTCAGCGATGTTGCGTTGGTCTCCTGAAAAAAGGCGACGTCTACGCGATGTCGACGAAGGAAGTGACGGAGCTCAATTCTCCTCTCGCAAGCGACGAGCCCGCGAGCATTGATGGACACGGACGTCCGCTAGGCGCTGGTAAATGATAGAGTGGGAGTTGGGCAGGGCGTCCAGCAGCTTTCGGTAAACCCTGTTGAGCGCGGTCTTCTGCACACTCCTTTCTACAGGCTCTTCAGACCGCAGATGGAGGCTAGCGCCTCCAAGACGTTGCCTCTTTCAAGCCCAGAATGATCTAAGATGTTGTTGGGGATTCGATCTAGGAGATTATTGAGCTTCTGCCGGGTCTTGGGGAGTTCGCTGAGGGAGTCGACACCAGGGTTTCCTCCTCTTACATCTATTCCAGTGTTACAGGGGCCTTTAGGTTCTCCAGGAGAACGTCCATTTGGCTCTAGGCCAGATTGGACTTGTCCTGTGAAGATGAGCGTGTCTTCTGAGCTCCACTGGATAGACTTGATGGAAGAGAAGCTGGGTCCCCACAGCAGTAGGTAGGATCTGTGCATAATGTGAAGTTGCTGCAGGTGTAGCTGGTAATACAGCTGGAGTTGATGCTGCAGCCGATGTTGAAACTTCTGCTGACGTTAGTAATACAGCGAAATTGGTGTTTGAAGAGGAGGGCTGCCTTATTCCGGCGTTATTTGTACCAGCAGGGGAATCCACTGGTAGAAACAGGCTAGCCTCTTGGATACCAGTTTTCCGCGGGCAGTTGGCAATCTTGTGCCCCTGCTTGTAGCATATGGAGCATTTGATGCCGCATGCCGAATAGACGTGGTTGACAACTCCTTTCGACTCGACATCCAGCCAGGCAAGGGATATGGGAGATCTTTACTTCGTCTCTCAGAGTAATAAAGGCTTCCCCACGAGCATTAGCCCAGCAGGAGTCTTCGAGCTGCATCTTCTGGATGATGGATGTGGCCTTCTCGTGAGGCCGCAGCGACGAGGTCGGCGTCCTCCACGAAGAAGAGCACATTTAAAATCACAATATTCGCTCTGCTTTCTTCTCAGAGGGAAGGACCGGAGAATGGAATCCTCGAAGTCGAGACCTTCTATCAGCATGTCGGCGAGTTGAACGCTGGAGAAGCCGACCAGGATGTGCCTTACCATCCTTGTCAGCTCTTAGATGGTGCTCTTGCTCAGCTTGGCATCCAACGCCTGGAAGTATTTCTTTTGTGTGAAGTCCGGGCATAACCCCAGATAGAGACACACTGGACCGCCTTCCCCGCTGCCGAACTGGATCGGAAGGTTGCCTGATTCTGCCTGGTGGTCTGGCACTCGTTCACCTTGCTGGATCTTTGCGTAGCTCGTAGTGGCCTGCTGCTGTTTGAAGGGATTCCTGGAGCCTGGACGCAACTATTTTTGACCTCCGAGTTGGCGTGTTCAGGGTCACTGACCTCCCTTTTTGAGCCGACAACTGTGGTGAAGATAACATCTTGTTTCTCGAAAGTCTTTCTGCTCCGGGCAATAAGCCCAATTGCGGCAAGAATTTGCATGTTCTGCTGCCGGCTCAATATTTGCATTTTTTAAAAAACTGAATGACTTTCAGGCATTTCAGACTTGTATGAGCTTGCAGCCCATTATCTTGACTTTCAGCCAATACTACAAAGTGGTTACTGATCTCTATATAGCCTCCATCCCAATCTCATAAAAACGCGGATCACGCGCGCCGCGTGGCTGCACGGCCGAGAGAGAGACACAATGAAAATGGTTTATTGACTTCTAGTCAACGGTTAAAAAAATATATAAACAAAATATAACAAAATAAAAAATTCTACATTTCTAATTATTTGTATCAGACGAATCCAACCGGATTCCGTCTCGTTCAGGGTCGCATTCTGCCCTGAAATCGGACAGCCTCTTGCCTAGGTCGGAATTCTTGTCCCCGACATGGGCGATTGCCGTGTCAAGGAATTTCTTTAGAGCAGAGCTCTGCTCGGGCGAAAGAAACGCGAGGACGTCCTCCCTCTTAGTTAGGGATACAATAGCCCTCTCTATTCTCTCTATCCTTATATAGGAGCTCCAGGAAAGAGTCAGCGTCTAGGAGCTTAATTAGATCCTCGAACCTTCTGTGAATTGGGCCGAGGAGGCTGAATATTTTGTGGTTTGGGGATGGAAGATTCTGTTGTCAGCCTTGGCCTGATCTTTGGCAGGGATCTCTGTTGGTGAAGTAGCGGTCAAGGAAGGCGCTAGTAGAGATGGTAACGCGCTGGTGCTCGGCGCTAGAGCAGAAGGTTTGGTGGCTGGAGTGTTCTGGGGAAGAACTGGGCAGCTCACCGCGGGCGAAGACGCGGCAGGATTGGAAGGTGTCACAGGGATTGTCTGGATAGTTCCAAAATTTCTCTCAGCCGATGTAGGCGCTGTGAAGCTGTGGGAGGGTGTGAGCTGGGAGGGTGGAGGTGTTAACACCGGTCCACTTCTGGTGCCCTGGAGGCAGGTGGCTCGCCGATGTCCCTGGCGGTGACATCTACTACACATAACGCCGTAGGTGATGTAGGCAGGTGTGGACTCTTCTTTGGAGATGATCACTAGCTTGGCAAGTAGCTGGTGGAGTTTGCGTCCTTCCTTCAAAAGTACGAAGGCCTCCCTGTTGCCGGTGGTCCAGGTGTAGCCATCACAGGACACCACTTCATAGGCCAGAGAGACAACCCGGCAGTAAGACCGCAGGGCTTCAATGATGTGCTCCTCCCTCACTGCGATGGGCAGGTTCCCGAGGATGATCTTCTCCGCCTTCCTTCTGTATAAGAATGCCCTGAGGAAGGTGTTGTTGATGGTGAGTCCATTCTCAACCAGGCGCTCCACCTTCTCAATGCTGATCAGTCCGACCATAACATGGTCACGAGTGTCACGGACTCCTTGGTGGTTCTTCGAAGCTGTCCAGATGGTTTTGGAGAGCTAGCGTCCGGCCTCACAATCTGAGCCCGCTGACCTTTAGGGTAAAAGCGTTTCCTTTTTTTTCCGGTGTACAGATTGAAAAGATTCAAGGTTATTATCCTTTTCCGCGGCCTCAACTTGTTCCGCCCAATTTTCTCATTCAACATTCTGCAAAACCGTAACAGCCACTGACTTGCATGTCGATGGTCTTCCATTCCGAGGTTTTGCTTTCAGAATGATCCAGTCTTCTCAAAATTTTCAATCATTCGCTTTAGAGAGTAGCAACTCATGGGTCCTTTACCGCTTCGAATACCTTTAAAGGTACGGAGCGCTCGTAAATCTTCAGTGGCAGATTCTGAATTGCAATAAAAATAATTTCACCAAGAGTGCTTTATCCTGTAGTGACGGCATTCCAGAGTAATATAAATTATTAGAGCTAGATAGATATTTTTCAAATGACTTAAAATAAATATAATCGATACTGAGAGAGAGTTGAAATAAAAAAATATATAGAAATTTATTATCTTCGAAATTTAAATCGCTGAGAGGGTTCCAGCAAACCGCCTCTAAAATATATATATATTTTTTGCTATATGTTTTAATTCGCATGTACCTATTTTACATATCTCAGATTTTATTTAGAAATCGCCCAACAAATCTTTTAATTTTGGCGAAATGATGTTTTATTAATTTATCATTTGATTTTATTAGGGTTGTTTCCTGGTATTCAAAAAGGAAAAATAGGTGTCGATCAAATATATTTTTCAATTTATCAAACAATTTGGCTGCTGAATCTCTGATTCTAGTAGAGCGTCATATAGCGAATAAAATTGTAACTAAAATCAATTTCGAAATTTTCATTATTTGCCATAAAAAATCCCATTGCATCCTTAACACAATGATGTTTACCGCATTGCTCTTGCGTAAATATTCGCGGAGTTATTAATTTTAAAGTTGTGCAAGACTTTTGGATCACCCTGTATAATATTCCAATGATGTTATAAAAAAACTCGGCATTTAATATTAATATATATTTGATGATTGAAATATATCTTATTTAAAATTTAATTGATGTTTTCAAAATGATTATGTGTTCTAAAATATAGGTAAACGCATATAACAATATTTATATACGTTTATAAATCTTTATATAGGTGGTTTGGATGTTTTATAGAATCTTTTTAACAAATTTTTGTTGGAAAACTTTTACTCGGGTAAAACCTGGGCGAAGCCGGGTACATTCGCTAAATACAGTTATTTATAAATGCTCGTTTGTGGCAGGATACTATTCCTTCAACTTTAAATTACCGAGTGGACCAAAATTAATATTGATTTTATTCAACTAATAGAGTATTTTCAATAGGACCGGGAAAAAATTTCAAATTATCGTGAGTATAGATTCAGTACGGATTGGGTGGTTGCTAGAATCGTTTTAAAAATTGTTCGTTAAGCAAAATTTTACTCGAGTAAAAACCGGGCGAAGCCGGGAACATTCGCTAGTATTTTTATAAATATCTCTTGTTTATATTATCCTTTCCGGCTCACCGTCCCTCTCTCTCCTGGGTATCCTTTTTATTGGTACCATTTTGTAATTAAACATGGGTTTGCTTTTTCTACATACGACAAACAACAAATATAACACGACATGTATGTATCTAAAGTAATTGTGAACGCATAACTAGATCAAATATAAATGTATGTGATATCTTGGGACCTCTGGGACCAGTGTTACCTGATGCTAGACGAACCTCGAAGTCACCTCTATCGTGCAGTCGTGGTGGAAGGCGACACAGTTGGGCCAAAGGTGAAATAGACAAAAAGAGATTCCACGAAGAAGTGTCTGAACGTCAAGAAGGAATGGGACGAGGAGGTAGGAAAGGATTTCCTCTATAGGAGCGGCCTACGCGGACTGGGGCTTGACACAAAGACTGAAACAAAAGACTGCCTAACTGAAGCTTGGTGCCTCCTTTTATAGCTTCCCTGGGTCCAGGCAGGTCACTGCCCTTTTCTGACGTAAACAGGGGGGAAATTTACATCATCCAGGAGGGCCAGGACCTCGTAAAAATTGGACTGGGCTCGATATGGCCTACTGTCTTATTATCACTTAGGCCTGATTAGTTTTAGCCTTAATTATCTCCTGTTATTCTCCATTCCTTCTATCTGTACAGTTGCTATACTTTATTAGAGTCTTACGCGGTACAGATTGATGTTATTTGATGGTTTCTATTTGCAGTAAATAACTAGTTATATACAGTCACGTGGTGAAATATGTGGTAGTAGATATCTAGATTATTTACAACAATTCCATGGTCTTAAATCATCACATGTATATAGTAAAATGTGAATGTGTATATAGGTGTGTGAAAAAAAATCAAACGTAACCGTCAAGCTAGAGTAAATGGTAGATAGATGTATCTCTCACTGGAGTAAGGTGTGATCATGTGACTATAGTAAAGGTCTATGTGCAACTAGAAGAAAGCTGACATGTGTGAGCAGCGCACCTGCTGGTGGAACGAGCTGTGCAAGCGCGAGTTCCAGATACAGTTCCGATGTCGCTGCCCGCGCTGGTCGTACTGCCGTTCGCCCGGGCGTTACTACAACGCCTTCTGCTCCATGACTTCCACCGGCTACATCTGGATGCAGCCCTTGTCCCCTTGATGATCTCTTGCTTCTACATTAAATAAAAATTCGTTGCATTTGCGTTTTGTCTTTATTTTCCTGATATGAAAAACATTTTAACCATAATTTTATATTAAATTATATTGATGCCTACTTTTTCAGTCTCTAGCTTTGAAATTAGCAGAATATTTTTTTTTTCGAATTCTAAATAGGGAAACCCTATAGTGTTAGAACGGTTATATATATGTCGTAAAAACGGGTAAACCAACAAGTGAGTTGGATGCAGTCGGGGTTGAGTGGCAAGGCGTGCAGAGTGGGAAGTCCGTACGGAACAGTAAGGACGAAGTTTGGGATCAAAACACGCTCTGCTAGTATGTCTCACGTGGCACCAGGACCAGGGGAAGTTGAGGATTAACTGAGGAAAGTTCAAGTCCTGCATGAAGCCGCGGAGGCAGAGAGGAGCCAAAACGGCGGCCGCGAGGGCCGCCGTGAGATCTAGCACTGAGCGGGCCATTCCGAAAATATCCACTGCAACCTAACTAACTGTCAACATCCGGACCAACGACCGTTATGTCCCTCTCTGAATCCCCCGGGTGTCCGGTAGCAAGCTGGTGTCACTTTGAGGCGATTATGAAAGACGTAATACTTTATTACTTACATATTACATTGTTTGAATTACGATATATACAGGGTGACCCAAAAGTCTCGCACTATTTTAAAAATTAATAACTCCGCGAATATTTGCGCTAGAGCAATGCGTTAAGCACCATTGTGTTCAAGATGCAATGGGATTACTTATGGCAAATAATTAAAAATCCGAAATTAATTTTAGTTACAATTTTATTCGCCAGATGGCGCTCTACCAGAATCAGTTATTCAGCGGCCAAATTGTTTGATAAATTGAAAAATATAAATGTTCGACACGAATTTTTCCTTTTTTAATACCAGGAAAGAACCCTAAGAACATCAAATGAAAAATTAATAGAACACCATTTCGCCAAAGGTAGAATAATTGGATGACAATTTTTAAATGCAATCCGAGATATGTAAAATAGGTAAATGCAAATTAAAACATGTGGCAAAAATATTTATATTTTAGATGGGGTTTTGTGAAATAGATTGAATGTTTGGAAAACACTGATAATATCAAAACACGATTTTCGAAATTTTAATCTAGTACCAAAAAATATGATGGCACTATTGATAGGATTTCTTGCTAAAAGGAATGTGTAGTTTCTTGACTGATTTGCGACACTTGACTATTTAACTGGATATTTGTCATGATCCAACAAATGAAATATTGAGGAGAGTGACAAAATATATTTTTCGTACTTTATTCCAAATATCCTATAGGCATGTCAAATGTTATCATTGTTTATTATACTGTACACAATTTTATAAATGATTCCCCTCAAAAAAATCATTTTTAGATCGACTTTTTGCGTTGAAAAACGTGGTAGTAAAATCATTTTGTATTATATTTTTGCACAAAATTTCTAAAATTATTAGTTTAAAGAAAATATTCCTTATGAAAACTAAACATAAGGGGTAAAATTGTGTGTACCAGTATTATTCGAGAAGTTATAACACTCTGGTTTGTACGACATAATATGTGAGAAAAATGACAAACCAAAATTTACTGTTCACACAAAAAAAAGAAAAGAGTCAAGATGTGAGGACAGCATTTATTATCTCCATAACCCAACACAAAGAGCTGGAAAATATTGGTAGATAATATAATACATGGCAGCTTATATAACACATGAGGAAACTGCCTTCTCTCTTGTATTAGGTCACGATCCTTGCTCAATGTGGCACCATTCATTCTCAAACATCGCCTGCAGACGATAGATGACAGATTGGACAACATTAAATAACATATCTGTTGAAATTGATAAAACATGCCATCTGATATAAGCCTTCAACATGGCCAATGTGGTAGGGCAGGATCGATAAACACACGATTTAATGTACCCCCATAACCAAATATCGCAAAGCGTCAAGTCTGGCGATCTTGGAGGCCACTGGTATATAAAATGGCGACTTATCACACAATTTTCACTGGACGTATCCTTCATCAATTGTTTGAGACCTCGGGAGATATGAGGAGGTGCTCCATCTTTCATGAATGTTATTTCGCTTAGTGCTTGTCTGCCCTGCAATATAGAATACTCGTTTCTCTCAAAAGTTGAACATAACGTTCAGCAGTTACAAAGGTTCTTCCATTGATTTTTAAAAGAAAAATGGCTCAATAATAATAGAATAAGTGAACCCATACAAAACTGTAACTCTAGGCTGAGAAAGTGGCATTTCTGTGAAAATCCTTGGGTTTTCTGTTGCCCAAATGCGGCTGTTTAATTGTTAAATTCTCCGTTTAGAGAAAAGTGAGCATCATCTGTCCACAGAAAATTCGATAGCCAGTTTTCATCAATATCAATTTGCCGGAAACCCCATGCAGCGAATTCTTGACGCATCTGAAAATGGCCAACTTTCAGCTCGTGAAATCTTTGAATTTTGTATGGGTACACACAAAGACATTAAGTGAAGCGTCTTCGGATATCACAATCATACTCGGCGATTTTAACGCCAAAAGTTCAACTTTGGGACACCTGTACAGGATAACAAAGGTCAGCAGGTTGAGGACATGCTAACCGACCTCGACCTTACACCGTTAAATAAGGGAGAGAACACTTATCTATCCAAGTCCACAGGCACAGAATACGCAATAGACATCACAGCGATAAATTACAAGATCGCACCCACAACACAATGGAAAATTCTGAGAGGTGCAATCAGTGACAACAGAACAATTATAACAACCCTAAACTTCAATAAAAGAACATGGAACTTTAGGAAACCCGACTTGAAAAATATTCACAGAAAGGCTTGAAGAACTGTGCAACGAAGAATTGAATTACAGAACCCTTGACAAAAACTTGGAAAAATTATTTTCGAACATATCCAAAGCTGCAAAAGCATCGGTACCTAGAAGAAAACGTAAACACCTGTGAATATCTTATTGGAAGGACCAAAACATCGAGGTAATGCTTTCAGATAGATAGACAATATCAATGAACTTCTTAAAACGAATAAAACAGAAGAAACAGAAAGGAACTCATTGAAATTAGTCACAAATTAGAACAAGAAATTTGGATATGTAAACAAGAATAATTTCTGAATTCTTCCAAAAAATGGATCCAAGAAAGGACAGCCAACACTTAAATATGATTAGAGTGTTAGAAAACATCAAAACCAACACCAATCATCCAATACTCTAACCGATATGAATAGAACAGCGAGAAAGAGAACAACAGATGGCTGACATAATTGGGTAATATCTTTCAAGCACCTCCATACTCAACTATACGAATGAAGACAGGACTCTAAAATATAATATAAACAAGCTAGTTATACAAGCAAGAAATTACTAATAACAAGATATTTTCTCGAGAGACTTCACACTAAATGAGCTAAACTCATTAATAGAAAAGTTAAATCCAAGAGGTCACTAGGAGATGATCTAATCTTTGGTCAAATGATTAAACACTTTGGAGACAAAGCTGAAAATCAACTCCTAGGAATACTGAACATTTCATGGCAAACTGGTAACTACCAAAGAATTAGAAGATATCAATTATAGTGCCGATACTGAAACCAAACAAAGATGCCAAGGAATACAAGAACTATCGGCCAATTGCTCTCATCAGCATACTTTGTAAAATAACAGAACGAATTATCCACTCTAGGCTCTTAGTCTGGAGATAAGCAACAATAATATAATAAACTTCTACCAAACTGACTATAGATCCAGACACTGTACACCTGATCAACTGTTCTACTTCTGTCAATCAATAATAGATTTTTTCCAGGAAAAACCTATTCCCTATTTTCTGTAGCAAGGGGTCCTTTGTTCCTTTTTTTCTCTAGCGCATCAGCAGCTTCATTGCTTCAATGCTAACATGTAAGGGCATCCATTGAAGGTGAAGTTTAGAGGTTTTTGAGAGTTTTTGGAGATACTCAATTATGTTTCTGCTTACTTTGTCTCTAAGTTCCCCTGTGTGACTCAAGTGTTGTGTATGGCACTTCTACTATCAGTAAGAATCCATATATCGTGATGTTTAGTGTTTCTGATGGATTTTAAGGCTTCATAGATGGCTATAGTTTCTTCTGTTTATTTTCTCAATGCCATTTGTAGCTTTAATGAGACAGCCACTGCCAATGTGTCCCAACTCGTCTCTGCTATCATCGGTATAGATAGTTATTGCATTTTTAGGAATGTTATTGATTATTTCTAATAATAATTGCTTTAGGTATTCTGGATTTTGGTATTGTTTGTTGGTGGGTTCATTTGAAGTGGAATTGAAAATAACATTTTGTTAGTGGTTCACATGGAGATATTTTTTTCTGCTAAATAATTATTTTCCACTTTATATTTTAAAAATCCATTTCTTTTGGCCAGTTTGAGAGGGCCTTCTTTTTTGAGTCTCCTATTGGATTCCCAATTAAGTATGTAATTGGAAGTTCTGTGTTTGTTTCCATAACTC
Source organism: Cordylochernes scorpioides (assembly GCA_030710605.1). Lineage (NCBI taxonomy): Eukaryota > Metazoa > Arthropoda > Arachnida > Pseudoscorpiones > Chernetidae > Cordylochernes > Cordylochernes scorpioides. Next base: position 92,761,239 of record CP092886.1, on the reverse strand, counting down.
TTGATTTTGTTTATATATTTTGGCAGATTGTAACTTCTTTTATCCTAAAAGGCATAATTTCTGCCTCGTAAAGTACAATATCGTTAGGACAGGTATTTCGAAGACCTGTAATAATTCTAGCTGCACTTAGTTATATCCTTTCCGGTGTTTTTAAATTTGTTTCAGATGCTGTAACATAGATTTGATATCCATATTCCAAGATAGGTCTCATTAGAGATGTGTAAGTTAATTTTAGTGTTGTTGCTTCAGCTCCCCACTCTCTTCCTGAAATATATTTCAATATTTTTAGTTGGTCTCTTCCATTTCTAACAACTCCTTCAATATGTTTACTGGAGTTAATTTCTGGAACCAGGGTGTAGCCGAGAAATTTAGAATGTTTATTATATTGAAATTGTTGTTCTTTTAGAATAGTTTTGGTCTTATTTTGTATAGTTTCTTATTGGGAGTAAAAAGACAGGTTTCATATTTTTGGGGGTTAAATCCTAATTTATGTTTATTAGCATATTTTTCTAGGTAGAGAAGAGTCTTGTTCAAATCCCTTTCAGCTTTTTTCCAGTTAGTGTTGCTACTCCATAGAATAATGTCATCAGCGAAAAGTCCAATATTGGTTTTATGTGAAATTTTTTCTTCCATGCCTGCAATAAATAGGGTGAAGAGATTTGGGCTAAAGACTGATCCTTGTGGTATTCCTTGATACAATTTGAAGGTTTTAGATAGAGTACCATTATATTTGACCCTGATGTATCTATTTTTAAGGAAATCATTCATCCAAGTGATAGCTTTTCCATCAATTTCGAAATGTTTGTATGATTTTGTGATTAACTTGTTTTTCCATACCTTATTAAATATCACAATAATCTATGCTATGGTGTGGTTAGTTGGTTTTCTGTTTTGTGTATCTTTTACCTTTTGTGTGAAAAATAAAAGTTGGTCTATTGTCCCATGTCCTTTTCTAAATACATATTGTTGTTCTGGTAAGAGATTTCTTGTGTCAGGGTGGTTAGTGAGTCATCTGAGTACAATTTTTTCCATCAATTTGCAGCAAATACTTGTGAGGGAGATAGGTCGGTAGTTTTTTGGGTCATCAGCTGATTTTTCAAGTTTTTAAAGGGAATTTTTGTTGCAGTTTTCCAGTCCTGAGGCAATTTTCCAGTTTTCAAGAAGTTATTGAAAATATGAAGAAGTCTTTCTTTGCCAATTTTGCCCATTTTCTTAAATGAGCTGATATTGTTCTTGGTGCTAATTTCAATCAAATTAGGGAAATGATAACTTCCAATACTTTTTAATATTTGCCATTTGCTTTTGTGGAAAATGTCCTGATAGTAAAAACTTATATCAAGTGCTTGTGCAGTATTATAGCTGTATTATAGTATTATAGCTATGTCCTCATAATACAAATTCTTGATTAAAAATGCTAGGCCACCCCCTTTAATAGCATATACAGATGGATCTTCAGACCTTACCCTGAGTAATGGAGGGGCCGGAATTAACATAATAATGCAAGATGGAACACACATCAAAATCAAAGACGGAGCAGGACAGATTTCGTCAAACTTCACTTGTGAACTGACAGCTATCTGGAAAGCCCTTGATGTATGCCTTAACCAATCATACCTGCATCAAGCAGAAGGAATTTTAATATACAGCGACTCCATATCCGCTCTAGAAACAATTCAGAAGGGCAATACTAAAATCACACAGAAAGTACACCCGTTACTTACCCAACTGGAACCATTGGAGAAGAACTGTATTCTACAATGGATTCCTGCCCATGTTTGGATCTGGAGGAATGAAATGGCATTTGAATTGGCAAAGGAAACCAGAAAGTTGAATCAAAGGAAAGAGAACAAATGTCACTATTTAACGCTGATGCTTTGACAAAATACAAGATAATAAGAAAAAAAAAAATTGAAATTATACCGCGAATGTTTCTTTTATAAAAATCGAAATTTATTTACAAAGAGAAATAGCGACATTTCAAACTTTGAGGATGAGGTATGGAAAGGTGAAACATGAAGAGTAATGGCGAACGGAAAAATAAAAAGTGTCCAGGGGCGGGAATCGAACCCACACCCTTCTGCTCACCGGGCAGGTGCCTTGTCCTCTCGGCTACCCTGGACGTATTTTTCCGTTCGTAACTAATACTTAAAATAACATTTAAAATACAATATAACGCGGCTGATGATTGTAAAACCAAAATTGAAATTATACCGCGAATGTTTCTTTTATAAAAATCGAAATTTATTTACAAAGAGAAATAGCGACATTTCTAACTTTGAGGATGAGGTATGGAAAGGTTAAACATGAAGAGTAATGGCGAACGGAAAAATAAAAAGTGCCCAGGGGCGGGAATCGAACCCACACCCTTCTGCTTACCGGGCAGGTACCTTGTCCACTCGGCTACCCTGGACGTATTTTTCCGTTCGTAACTAATACTTAAAGTAACATTTAAATTACAATATAACGCGTCTGATGATTGTAAAACGAAAATTGAAATTATACCGCGAATGTTTCTTTTATAAAAATCGAAATTTATTTACAAAGAGAAATAGCGACATTTCTAACTTTGAGGATGAGGTATGGAAAGGTGAAACATGAAGAGTAATGGCGAACGGAAAATAAAAAGTGTCCAGGGGCGGGAATCGAGCCCACACCCTTCTGCTTACCGGGCAGGTGCCTTGTCCACTCGGCTACCCTGGACGTATTTTTCCATTCGTAACTAATACTTAAAGTAACATTTAAAATACAATATAACGCGGCTGATAATTGTAAAACGAAAATTGAAATTATACCGCGAATGTTTCTTTTATAAAAATCGAAATTTATTTACAAAGAGAAATAGCGACATTTCTAACTTTGAGGATGAGGTATAGAAAGGTGAAACATGAAGAGTAATGGCGAACGGAAAAATAAAAAGTGTCCAGGGGCGGGAATCGAACCCACACCCTTCTGCTCACCGGGCAGGTGCCTTGTCCACTCGGCTACCCTGGACGTATTTTTCCGTTCGTAACTAATACTTAAAGTAACATTTAAAATACAATATATCGCGGCTGATGATTGTAAAACGAAAATTGAAATTATACCGCGAATGTTTCTTTTATAAAAATCGAAATTTATTTACAAAGAGAAATAGCGACATTTCTAACTTTGAGGATGAGGTATGGAAAGGTGAAACATGAAGAGTAATGGCGAACGGAAAAATAAAAAGTGTCCAGGAGCGGGAATCGAACCCACACCCTTCTGCTTACCGGGCAGGTGCCTTGTCCACTCGGCTACCCTGGACGTATTTTTCCGTTCGTAACTAATACTTAAAGTAACATTTAAAATACAATATAACGCGGCTGATGATTGTAAAACGAAAATTGAAATTATACCGCGAATGTTTCTTTTATAAAAATCGAAATTTATTTACAAAGAGAAATAGCGACATTTCTAACTTTGAGGATGTGGTATGGAAAGGTGAAACATGAAGAGTAATGGCGAACGGAAAAATAAAAAGTGTCCAGGGGCGGGAATCGAACCCACACCCTTCTGCTCACCGGGCAGGTGCCTTGTCCACTCGGCTACCCTGGACGTATTTTTCCGTTCGTAACTAATACTTAAAGTAACATTTAAAATACAATATAACGCGGCTGATGATTGTAAAACGAAAATTGAAATTATACCGCGAATGTTTCTTTTATAAAAATCGAAATTTATTTACAAAGAGAAATAGCGACATTTCTAACTTTGAGGATGAGGTATGGAAAGGTGAAACATGAAGAGTAATGGCGAACGGAAAAATAAAAAGTGTCCAGGGGCGGGAATCGAACCCACACCCTTCTGCTTACCGGGCAGGTGCCTTGTCCACTCGGCTACCCTGGACGTATTTTTCCGTTCGTAACTAATACTTAAAGTAACATTTAAAATACAATATAACGCGGCTTATGATTGTAAAACGAAAATTGAAATTATACCGCGAATGTTTCTTTTATAAAAATCGAAATTTATTTACAAAGAGAAATAGCGACATTTCAAACTTTGAGGATGAGGTATGGAAAGGTGAAACATGAAGAGTAATGGCGAACGGAAAAATAAAAAGTGTCCAGGGGCGGGAATCGAACCCACACCCTTCTGCTCACCGGGCAGGTGCCTTGTCCACTCGGCTCCCCTGGACGTATTTTTCCGTTCGTAACTAATACTTAAAATAACATTTAAAATACAATATAACGCGGCTGATGATTGTAAAACCAAAATTGAAATTATACCGCGAATGTTTCTTTTATAAAAATCGAAATTTATTTACAAAGAGAAATAGCGACATTTCTAACTTTGAGGATGAGGTATGGAAAGGTGAAACATGAAGAGTAATGGCGAACGGAAAAATAAAAAGTGTCCAGGGGCGGGAATCGAACCCACACCCTTCTGCTTACCGGGCAGGTACCTTGTCCACTCGGCTACCCTGGACGTATTTTTCCGTTCGTAACTAATACTTAAAGTAACATTTAAAATACAATATAACGCGTCTGATGATTGTAAAACGAAAATTGAAATTATACCGCGAATGTTTCTTTTATAAAAATCGAAATTTATTTACAAAGAGAAATAGCGACATTTCTAACTTTGAGGATGAGGTATGGAAAGGTGAAACATGAAGAGTAATGGCGAACGGAAAAATAAAAAGTGTCCAGGGGCGGGAATCGAACCCACACCCTTCTGCTTACCGGGCAGGTGCCTTGTCCACTCGGCTACCCTGGACGTATTTTTCCGTTCGTACTAATTCTTAAAGTATAATTTAAATACAATATAACGCGGCTGATGATTGTAAAACGAAAATTGAAATTATACCGCGAATGTTTCTTTTATAAAAATCGAAATTTATTTACAAAGAGAAATAGCGACATTTCTAACTTTGAGGATGAGGTATGGAAAGGTGAAACATGAAGAGTAATGGCGAACGGAAAAATAAAAAGTGTCCAGGGGCGGGAATCGAACCCACACCCTTCTGCTTACCGGGCAGGTGCCTTGTCCACTCGGCTACCCTGGACGTATTTTTCCGTTCGTAACTAATACTTAAAGTAACATTTAAAATACAATATAACGCGGCTGATAATTGTAAAACTAAAAATGAAATTATACCGCGAATGTTTCTTTTATAAAAATCGAAATTTATTTACAAAGAGAAATAGCGACATTTCTAACTTTGAGGATGAGGTATGAAAAGGTGAAACATGAAGAGTAATGGCGAACGGAAAAATAAAAAGTGTCCAGGGGCGGGAATCGAACCCACACCCTTCTGCTTACCGGGCAGGTGCCTTGTCCACTCGGCTACCCTGGACGTATTTTTCCGTTCGTACTAATACTTAAAGTATAATTTAAATACAATATAACGCGGCTGATGATTGTAAAACGAAAATTGAAATTATACCGCGAATGTTTCTTTTATAAAAATCGAAATTTATTTACAAAGAGAAATAGCGACATTTCTAACTTTGAGGATGAGGTATGGAAAGGTGAAACATGAAGAGTAATGGCGAACGGAAAAATAAAAAGTGTCCAGGGGCGGGAATCGAACCCACACCCTTCTGCTTACCGGGCAGGTGCCTTGTCCACTCGGCTACCCTGGACGTATTTTTCCGTTCGTAACTAATACTTAAAGAAACATTTAAAATACAATATAACGCGGCTGATGATTGTAAAACGAAAATTGAAATTATACCGCGAATGTTTCTTTTATAAAAATCGAAATTTATTTACAAAGAGAAATAGCGACATTTCTAACTTTGAGGATGAGGTATGGAAAGGTGAAACATGAAGAGTAATGGCGAACGGAAAAATAAAAAGTGTCCAGGGGCGGGAATCGAACCCACACCCTTCTGCTTACCGGGCAGGTACCTTGTCCACTCGGCTACCCTGGACGTATTTTTCCGTTCGTAACTAATACTTAAAGTAACATTTAAAATACAATATAACGCGTCTGATGATTGTAAAACGAAAATTGAAATTATACCGCGAATGTTTCTTTTATAAAAATCGAAATTTATTTACAAAGAGAAATAGCGACATTTCTAACTTTGAGGATGAGGTATGGAAAGGTGAAACATGAAGAGTAATGGCGAACGGAAAAATAAAAAGTGTCCAGGGGCGGGAATCGAACCCACACCCTTCTGCTTACCGGGCAGGTGCCTTGTCCACTCGGCTACCCTGGACGTATTTTTCCGTTCGTACTAATACTTAAAGTATAATTTAAATGCAATATAACGCGGCTGATGATTGTAAAACGAAATTTGAAATTATACCGCGAATGTTTCTTTTATAAAAATCGATATTTATTTACAAAGAGAAATAGCGACATTTCTAACTTTGAGGATGAGGTATGGAAAGGTGAATCATGAAGAGTAATGGCGAACGGAAAAATAAAAAGTGTCCAGGGGCGGGAATCGAACCCACACCCTTCTGCTTACCGGGCAGGTGCCTTGTCCACTCGGCTACCCTGGACGTATTTTTCCGTTCGTAACTAATACTTAAAGTAACATTTAAAATACAATATAACGCGGCTGATAATTGTAAAACTAAAAATGAAATTATACCGCGAATGTTTCTTTTATAAAAATCGAAATTTATTTACAAAGAGAAATAGCGACATTTCTAACTTTGAGGATGAGGTATGGAAAGGTGAAACATGAAGAGTAATGGCGAACGGAAAAATAAAAAGTGTCCAGGGGCGGGAATCGAACCCACACCCTTCTGCTTACCGGGCAGGTGCCTTGTCCACTCGGCTACCCTGGACGTATTTTTCCGTTCGTAACTAATACTTAAAGTAACATTTAAAATACAATATAACGCGGCTGATAATTGTAAAACTAAAAATGAAATTATACCGCGAATGTTTCTTTTATAAAAATCGAAATTTATTTACAAAGAGAAATAGCGACATTTCTAACTTTGAGGATGAGGTATGGAAAGGTGAAACATGAAGAGTAATGGCGAACGGAAAAATAAAAAGTGTCCAGGGGCGGGAATCGAACCCACACCCTTCTGCTTACCGGGCAGGTGCCTTGTCCACTCGGCTACCCTGGACGTATTTTTCCGTTCGTACTAATACTTAAAGTATAATTTAAATGCAATATAACGCGGCTGATGATTGTAAAACGAAAATTGAAATTATACCGCGAATGTTTCTATTATAAAAATCGAAATTTATTTACAAAGAGAAATAGCGACATTTCAAACTTTGAGGATGAGGTATGGAAAGGTGAAACATGAAGAGTAATGGCGAACGGAAAAATAAAAAGTGTCCAGGGGCGGGAATCGAACCCACACCCTTCTGCTCACCGGGCAGGTGCCTTGTCCACTCGGCTACCCTGGACGTATTTTTCCGTTCGTAACTAATACTTAAAGTAACATTTAAAATACAATATAACGCGGCTGATGATTGTAAAACGAAAATTGAAATTATACCGCGAATGTTTCTTTTATAAAAATCGAAATTTATTTACAAAGAGAAATAGCGACATTTCTAACTTTGAGGATGAGGTATGGAAAGGTGAAACATGAAGAGTAATGGCGAACGGAAAAATAAAAAGTGTCCAGGGGCGGGAATCGAACCCACACCCTTCTGCTTACCGGGCAGGTGCCTTGTCCACTCGGCTACCCTGGACGTATTTTTCCGTTCGTAACTAATACTTAAAGTAACATTTAAAATACAATATAACGCGTCTGATGATTGTAAAACGAAAATTGAAATTATACCGCGAATGTTTCTTTTATAAAAATCGAAATTTATTTACAAAGAGAAATAGCGACATTTCTAACTTTGAGGATGAGGTATGGAAAGGTGAAACATGAAGAGTAATGGCGAACGGAAAAATAAAAAGTGTCCAGGGGCGGGAATCGAACCCACACCCTTCTGCTTACCGGGCAGGTGCCTTGTCCACTCGGCTACCCTGGACGTATTTTTCCGTTCGTACTAATACTTAAAGTATAATTTAAATACAATATAACGCGGCTGATGATTGTAAAACGAAAATTGAAATTATACCGCGAATGTTTCTTTTATAAAAATCGAAATTTATTTACAAAGAGAAATAGCGACATTTCTAACTTTGAGGATGAGGTATGGAAAGGTGAAACATGAAGAGTAATGGCGAACGGAAAAATAAAAAGTGTCCAGGGGCGGGAATCGAACCCACACCCTTCTGCTTACCGGGCAGGTGCCTTGTCCACTCGGCTACCCTGGACGTATTTTTCCGTTCGTAACTAATACTTAAAGTAACATTTAAAATACAATATAACGCGGCTGATGATTGTAAAACGAAAATTGAAATTATACCGCGAATGTTTCTTTTATAAAAATCGAAATTTATTTACAAAGAGAAATAGCGACATTTCTAACTTTGAGGATGAGGTATGGAAAGGTGAAACGTGAAGAGTAATGGCGAACGGAAAAATAAAAAGTGTCCAGGGGCGGGAATCGAACCCACACCCTTCTGCTTACCGGGCAGGTGCCTTTTCCACTCGGCTACCCTGGACGTATTTTTCCGTTCGTAACTAATACTTAAAGTAACATTTAAAATACAATATAACGCGGCTGATGATTGTAAAACGAAAATTGAAATTATACCGCGAATGTTTCTTTTATAAAAATCGAAATTTATTTACAAAGAGAAATAGCGACATTTCTAACTTTGAGGATGAGGTATGGAAAGGTGAAACATGAAGAGTAATGGCGAACGGAAAAATAAAAAGTGTCCAGGGGCGGGAATCGAACCCACACCCTTCTGCTCACCAGGCAGGTGCCTTGTCCACTCGGCTACCCTGGACGTATTTTTCCGTTCGTAACTAATACTTAAAGTAACATTTAAAATACAATATAACGCGGCTGATGATTGTAAAACCAAAATTGAAATTATACCGCGAATGTTTCTTTTATAAAAATCGAAATTTATTTACAAAGAGAAATAGCGACATTTCTAACTTTGAGGATGAGGTATGGAAAGGTGAAACATGAAGAGTAATGGCGAACGGAAAAATAAAAAGTGTCCAGGGGCGGGAATCGAACCCACACCCTTCTGCTCACCGGGCAGGTGCCTTGTCCACTCGGCTACCCTGGACGTATTTTTCCGTTCGTAACTAATACTTAAAGTAACATTTAAAATACAATATAACGCGGCTGATGATTGTAAAACGAAAATTGAAATTATACCGCGAATGTTTCTTTTATAAAAATCGAAATTTATTTACAAAGAGAAATAGCGACATTTCTAACTTTGAGGATGAGGTATGGAAAGGTGAAACATGAAGAGTAATGGCGAACGGAAAAATAAAAAGTGTCCAGGAGCGGGAATCGAACCCACACCCTTCTGCTTACCGGGCAGGTGCCTTGTCCACTCGGCTACCCTGGACGTATTTTTCCGTTCGTAACTAATACTTAAAGTAACATTTAAAATACAATATAACGCGGCTGATGATTGTAAAACGAAAATTGAAATTATACCGCGAATGTTTCTTTTATAAAAATCGAAATTTATTTACAAAGAGAAATAGCGACATTTCTAACTTTGAGGATGTGGTATGGAAAGGTGAAACATGAAGAGTAATGGCGAACGGAAAAATAAAAAGTGTCCAGGGGCGGGAATCGAACCCACACCCTTCTGCTCACCGGGCAGGTGCCTTGTCCACTCGGCTACCCTGGACGTATTTTTCCGTTCGTAACTAATACTTAAAGTAACATTTAAAATACAATATAACGCGGCTGATGATTGTAAAACGAAAATTGAAATTATACCGCGAATGTTTCTTTTATAAAAATCGAAATTTATTTACAAAGAGAAATAGCGACATTTCTAACTTTGAGGATGAGGTATGGAAAGGTGAAACATGAAGAGTAATGGCGAACGGAAAAATAAAAAGTGTCCAGGGGCGGGAATCGAACCCACACCCTTCTGCTTACCGGGCAGGTGCCTTGTCCACTCGGCTACCCTGGACGTATTTTTCCGTTCGTAACTAATACTTAAAGTAACATTTAAAATACAATATAACGCGGCTTATGATTGTAAAACGGAAATTGAAATTATACCGCGAATGTTTCTTTTATAAAAATCGAAATTTATTTACAAAGAGAAATAGCGACATTTCAAACTTTGAGGATGAGGTATGGAAAGGTGAAACATGAAGAGTAATGGCGAACGGAAAAATAAAAAGTGTCCAGGGGCGGGAATCGAACCCACACCCTTCTGCTCACCGGGCAGGTGCCTTGTCCACTCGGCTCCCCTGGACGTATTTTTCCGTTCGTAACTAATACTTAAAATAACATTTAAAATACAATATAACGCGGCTGATGATTGTAAAACCAAAATTGAAATTATACCGCGAATGTTTCTTTTATAAAAATCGAAATTTATTTACAAAGAGAAATAGCGACATTTCTAACTTTGAGGATGAGGTATGGAAAGGTGAAACATGAAGAGTAATGGCGAACGGAAAAATAAAAAGTGTCCAGGGGCGGGAATCGAACCCACACCCTTCTGCTTACCGGGCAGGTACCTTGTCCACTCGGCTACCCTGGACGTATTTTTCCGTTCGTAACTAATACTTAAAGTAACATTTAAAATACAATATAACGCGTCTGATGATTGTAAAACGAAAATTGAAATTATACCGCGAATGTTTCTTTTATAAAAATCGAAATTTATTTACAAAGAGAAATAGCGACATTTCTAACTTTGAGGATGAGGTATGGAAAGGTGAAACATGAAGAGTAATGGCGAACGGAAAAATAAAAAGTGTCCAGGGGCGGGAATCGAACCCACACCCTTCTGCTTACCGGGCAGGTGCCTTGTCCACTCGGCTACCCTGGACGTATTTTTTCCGTTCGTACTAATTCTTAAAGTATAATTTAAATACAATATAACGCGGCTGATGATTGTAAAACGAAAATTGAAATTATACCGCGAATGTTTCTTTTATAAAAATCGAAATTTATTTACAAAGAGAAATAGCGACATTTCTAACTTTGAGGATGAGGTATGGAAAGGTGAAACATGAAGAGTAATGGCGAACGGAAAAATAAAAAGTGTCCAGGGGCGGGAATCGAACCCACACCCTTCTGCTTACCGGGCAGGTGCCTTGTCCACTCGGCTACCCTGGACGTATTTTTCCGTTCGTAACTAATACTTAAAGTAACATTTAAAATACAATATAACGCGGCTGATAATTGTAAAACTAAAAATGAAATTATACCGCGAATGTTTCTTTTATAAAAATCGAAATTTATTTACAAAGAGAAATAGCGACATTTCTAACTTTGAGGATGAGGTATGAAAAGGTGAAACATGAAGAGTAATGGCGAACGGAAAAATAAAAAGTGTCCAGGGGCGGGAATCGAACCCACACCCTTCTGCTTACCGGGCAGGTGCCTTGTCCACTCGGCTACCCTGGACGTATTTTTCCGTTCGTACTAATACTTAAAGTATAATTTAAATACAATATAACGCGGCTGATGATTGTAAAACGAAAATTGAAATTATACCGCGAATGTTTCTTTTATAAAAATCGAAATTTATTTACAAAGAGAAATAGCGACATTTCTAACTTTGAGGATGAGGTATGGAAAGGTGAAACATGAAGAGTAATGGCGAACGGAAAAATAAAAAGTGTCCAGGGGCGGGAATCGAACCCACACCCTTCTGCTTACCGGGCAGGTGCCTTGTCCACTCGGCTACCCTGGACGTATTTTTCCGTTCGTAACTAATACTTAAAGAAACATTTAAAATACAATATAACGCGGCTGATGATTGTAAAACGAAAATTGAAATTATACCGCGAATGTTTCTTTTATAAAAATCGAAATTTATTTACAAAGAGAAATAGCGACATTTCTAACTTTGAGGATGAGGTATGGAAAGGTGAAACATGAAGAGTAATGGCGAACGGAAAAATAAAAAGTGTCCAGGGGCGGGAATCGAACCCACACCCTTCTGCTTACCGGGCAGGTACCTTGTCCACTCGGCTACCCTGGACGTATTTTTCCGTTCGTAACTAATACTTAAAGTAACATTTAAAATACAATATAACGCGTCTGATGATTGTAAAACGAAAATTGAAATTATACCGCGAATGTTTCTTTTATAAAAATCGAAATTTATTTACAAAGAGAAATAGCGACATTTCTAACTTTGAGGATGAGGTATGGAAAGGTGAAACATGAAGAGTAATGGCGAACGGAAAAATAAAAAGTGTCCAGGGGCGGGAATCGAACCCACACCCTTCTGCTTACCGGGCAGGTGCCTTGTCCACTCGGCTACCCTGGACGTATTTTTCCGTTCGTACTAATACTTAAAGTATAATTTAAATACAATATAACGCGGCTGATGATTGTAAAACTAAAATTGAAATTATACCGCGAATGTTTCTTTTATAAAAATCGAAATTTATTTACAAAGAGAAATAGCGACATTTCTAACTTTGAGGATGAGGTATGGAAAGGTGAATCATGAAGAGTAATGGCGAACGGAAAAATAAAAAGTGTCCAGGGGCGGGAATCGAACCCACACCCTTCTGCTTACCGGGCAGGTGCCTTGTCCACTCGGCTACCCTGGACGTATTTTTCCGTTCGTAACTAATACTTAAAGTAACATTTAAAATACAATATAACGCGGCTGATAATTGTAAAACTAAAAATGAAATTATACCGCGAATGTTTCTTTTATAAAAATCGAAATTTATTTACAAAGAGAAATAGCGACATTTCTAACTTTGAGGATGAGGTATGGAAAGGTGAAACATGAAGAGTAATGGCGAACGGAAAAATAAAAAGTGTCCAGGGGCGGGAATCGAACCCACACCCTTCTGCTTACCGGGCAGGTGCCTTGTCCACTCGGCTACCCTGGACGTATTTTTCCGTTCGTACTAATACTTAAAGTATAATTTAAATGCAATATAACGCGGCTGATGATTGTAAAACGAAAATTGAAATTATACCGCGAATGTTTCTTTTATAAAAATCGAAATATATTTACAAAGAGAAATAGCGACATTTCTAACTTTGAGGATGAGGTATGGAAAGGTGAAACATGAAGAGTAATGGCGAACGGAAAAATAAAAAGTGTCCAGGGGCGGGAATCGAACCCACACCCTTCTGCTTACCGGGCAGGTGCCTTGTCCACTCGGCTACCCTGGACGTATTTTTCCGTTCGTAACTAATACTTAAAGTAACATTTAAAATACAATATAACGCGGCTGATAATTGTAAAACTAAAAATGAAATTATACCGCGAATGTTTCTTTTATAAAAATCGAAATTTATTTACAAAGAGAAATAGCGACATTTCTAACTTTGAGGATGAGGTATGGAAAGGTGAAACATGAAGAGTAATGGCGAACGGAAAAATAAAAAGTGTCCAGGGGCGGGAATCGAACCCACACCCTTCTGCTTACCGGGCAGGTGCCTTGTCCACTCGGCTACCCTGGACGTATTTTTCCGTTCGTACTAATACTTAAAGTATAATTTAAATGCAATATAACGCGGCTGATGATTGTAAAACGAAAATTGAAATTATACCGCGAATGTTTCTATTATAAAAATCGAAATTTATTTACAAAGAGAAATAGCGACATTTCAAACTTTGAGGATGAGGTATGGAAAGGTGAAACATGAAGAGTAATGGCGAACGGAAAAATAAAAAGTGTCCAGGGGCGGGAATCGAACCCACACCCTTCTGCTCACCGGGCAGGTGCCTTGTCCACTCGGCTACCCTGGACGTATTTTTCCGTTCGTAACTAATACTTAAAGTAACATTTAAAATACAATATAACGCGGCTGATGATTGTAAAACGAAAATTGAAATTATACCGCGAATGTTTCTTTTATAAAAATCGAAATTTATTTACAAAGAGAAATAGCGACATTTCTAACTTTGAGGATGAGGTATGGAAAGGTGAAACATGAAGAGTAATGGCGAACGGAAAAATAAAAAGTGTCCAGGGGCGGGAATCGAACCCACACCCTTCTGCTTACCGGGCAGGTGCCTTGTCCACTCGGCTACCCTGGACGTATTTTTCCGTTCGTAACTAATACTTAAAGTAACATTTAAAATACAATATAACGCGGCTTATGATTGTAAAACCAAAATTGAAATTATACCGCGAATGTTTCTTTTATAAAAATCGAAATTTATTTACAAAGAGAAATAGCGACATTTCTAACTTTGAGGATGAGGTATGGAAAGGTGAAACATGAAGAGTAATGGCGAACGGAAAAATAAAAAGTGTCCAGGGGCGGGAATCGAACCCACACCCTTCTGCTTACCGGGCAGGTACCTTGTCCACTCGGCTACCCTGGACGTATTTTTCCGTTCGTAACTAATACTTAAAGTAACATTCAAAATACAATATAACGCGTCTGATGATTGTAAAACGAAAATTGAAATTATACCGCGAATGTTTCTTTTATAAAAATCGAAATTTATTTACAAAGAGAAATAGCGACATTTCTAACTTTGAGGATGAGGTATGGAAAGGTGAAACATGAAGAGTAATGGCGAACGGAAAAATAAAAAGTGTCCAGGGGCGGGAATCGAACCCACACCCTTCTGCTTACCGGGCAGGTGCCTTGTCCACTCGGCTACCCTGGACGTATTTTTCCGTTCGTACTAATACTTAAAGTATAATTTAAATACAATATAACGCGGCTGATGATTGTAAAACGAAAATTGAAATTATACCGCGAATGTTTCTTTTATAAAAATCGAAATTTATTTACAAAGAGAAATAGCGACATTTCTAACTTTGAGGATGAGGTATGGAAAGGTGAAACATGAAGAGTAATGGCGAACGGAAAAATAAAAAGTGTCCAGGGGCGGGAATCGAACCCACACCCTTCTGCTTACCGGGCAGGTGCCTTGTCCACTCGGCTACCCTGGACGTATTTTTCCGTTCGTAACTAATACTTAAAGTAACATTTAAAATACAATATAACGCGGCTGATGATTGTAAAACGAAAATTGAAATTATACCGCGAATGTTTCTTTTATAAAAATCGAAATTTATTTACAAAGAGAAATAGCGACATTTCTAACTTTGAGGATGAGGTATGGAAAGGTGAAACGTGAAGAGTAATGGCGAACGGAAAAATAAAAAGTGTCCAGGGGCGGGAATCGAACCCACACCCTTCTGCTTACCGGGCAGGTGCCTTTTCCACTCGGCTACCCTGGACGTATTTTTCCGTTCGTAACTAATACTTAAAGTAACATTTAAAATACAATATAACGCGGCTGATGATTGTAAAACGAAAATTGAAATTATACCGCGAATGTTTCTTTTATAAAAATCGAAATTTATTTACAAAGAGAAATAGCGACATTTCTAACTTTGAGGATGAGGTATGGAAAGGTGAAACATGAAGAGTAATGGCGAACGGAAAAATAAAAAGTGTCCAGGGGCGGGAATCGAACCCACACCCTTCTGCTCACCAGGCAGGTGCCTTGTCCACTCGGCTACCCTGGACGTATTTTTCCGTTCGTAACTAATACTTAAAGTAACATTTAAAATACAATATAACGCGGCTGATGATTGTAAAACCAAAATTGAAATTATACCGCGAATGTTTCTTTTATAAAAATCGAAATTTATTTACAAAGAGAAATAGCGACATTTCTAACTTTGAGGATGAGGTATGGAAAGGTGAAACATGAAGAGTAATGGCGAACGGAAAAATAAAAAGTGTCCAGGGGCGGGAATCGAACCCACACCCTTCTGCTTACCGGGCAGGTGCCTTGTCCACTCCGCTACCCTGGACGTATTTTTCCGTTCGTAACTAATACCTAAAGTAACATTTAAAATACAATATAACGCGGCTGATGATTGTAAAACGAAAATTGAAATTATACCGCGAATGTTTCTTTTATAAAAATCGAAATATATTTACAAAGAGAAATAGCGACATTTCTAACTTTGAGGATGAGGTATGGAAAGGTGAAACATGAAGTGTAATGGCGAACTTAAAATAAAAAGTGTCCAGGGGCGGGAATCGAACCCACACCCTTCTGCTTACCGGGCAGGTGCCTTGTCCACTCGGCTGCCCTGGACGTATTTTTCCGTTCGTAACTAATACTTAAAGTAACATTTAAAATACAATATAACGCGGCTGATGATTGTAAAACGAAAATTGAAATTATACCGCGAATGTTTCTTTTATAAAAATCCAAATTTATTTACAAAGAGAAATAGCGACATTTCTAACTTTGAGGATGAGGTATGGAAAGGTGAAACGTGAAGAGTAATGGCGAACGGAAAAATAAAAAGTGTCCAGGGGCGGGAATCGAACCCACACCCTTCTGCTTACCGGGCAGGTGCCTTTTCCACTCGGCTACCCTGAACGTATTTTTCCGTTCGTAACTAATACTTAAAGTAACATTTAAAATACAATATAACGCGGCTGATGATTGTAAAACGAAAATTGAAATTATACCGCGAATGTTTCTTTTATAAAAATCGAAATTTATTTACAAAGAGAAATAGCGACATTTCTAACTTTGAGGATGAGGTATGGAAAGGTGAAACATGAAGAGTAATGGCGAACGGAAAAATAAAAAGTGTCCAGGGGCGGGAATCGAACCCACACCCTTCTGCTCACCAGGCAGGTGCCTTGTCCACTCGGCTACCCTGGACGTATTTTTCCGTTCGTAACTAATACTTAAAGTAACATTTAAAATACAATATAACGCGGCTGATGATTGTAAAACCAAAATTAAAATTATACCGCGAATGTTTCTTTTATAAAAATCGAAATTTATTTACAAAGAGAAATAGCGACATTTCTAACTTTGAGGATGAGGTATGGAAAGGTGAAACATGAAGAGTAATGGCGAACGGAAAATAAAAAGTGTCCAGGGGCGGGAATCGAACCCACACCCTTCTGCTTACCGGGCAGGTGCCTTGTCCACTCGGCTACCCTGGACGTATTTTTCCGTTCGTAACTAATACTTAAAGTAACATTTAAAATACAATATAACGCGGCTGATAATTGTAAAACTAAAAATGAAATTATACCGCGAATGTTTCTTTTATAAAAATCGAAATTTATTTACAAAGAGAAATAGCGACATTTCTAACTTTGAGGATGAGGTATGGAAAGGTGAAACATGAAGAGTAATGGCGAACGGAAAAATAAAAAGTGTCCAGGGGCGGGAATCGAACCCACACCCTTCTGCTTACCGGGCAGGTGCCTTGTCCACTCCGCTACCCTGGACGTATTTTTCCGTTCGTAACTAATACCTAAAGTAACATTTAAAATACAATATAACGCGGCTGATGATTGTAAAACGAAAATTGAAATTATACCGCGAATGTTTCTTTTATAAAAATCGAAATATATTTACAAAGAGAAATAGCGACATTTCTAACTTTGAGGATGAGGTATGGAAAGGTGAAACATGAAGTGTAATGGCGAACGGAAAAATAAAAACTGTCCAGGGGCGGGAATCGAACCCACACCCTTCTGCTTACCGGGCAGGTGCCTTGTCCACTCGGCTGCCCTGGACGTATTTTTCCGTTCGTAACTAATACTTAAAGTAACATTTAAAATACAATATAACGCGGCTGATGATTGTAAAACGAAAATTGAAATTATACCGCGAATGTTTCTTTTATAAAAATCGAAATTTATTTACAAAGAGAAATAGCGACATTTCTAACTTTGAGGATGAGGTATGGGAAGGTGAAACATGAAGAGTAATGGCGAACGGAAAAATAAAAAGTGTCCAGGGGCGGGAATCGAACCCACACCCTTCTGCTTACCGGGCAGGTGCCTTGTCCACTCGGCTACCCTGGACGTATTTTTCCGTTCGTAACTAATACTTAAAGTAACATTTAAAATACAATATAACGAGTGGACAAGGCACCTGCCCGGTAAGCAGAAGGGTGTTTGGTTCGATTCCCGCCCCTGGACACTTTTTATTTTTCCGTTCGCCATTACTTTTCATGTTTCACCTTTCCATACCTCATCCTCAAAGTTAGAAATGTCGCTATTTCTCTTTGTAAATAAATTTCGATTTTTATAAAAGAAACATTCGCGGTATAATTTCAATTTTCGTTTTACAATCATCAGCCGCGTTATATTGTATTTTAAATATTACTTTAAGTATTAGTTACGAACGGAAAAATACGTCCAGAGTAGCCGAGTGGACAAGGCACCTGCCCGGTAAGCAGAAGGGTGTGGGTTCGATTCCCGCCCCTGGACACTTTTTATTTTTCCGTTCGCCATTACTCTTCATGTTTCACCTTTCCATACCTCATCCTCAAAGTTAGAAATGTCGCTATTTCTCTTTGTAAATAAATTTCGATTTTTATAAAAGAAACATTCGCGGTATAATATCAATTTTCGTTTTACAATCATCAGCCGCGTTATATTGTATTTTAAATGTTACTTTAAGTATTAGTTACGAACGAAAAGTATATCTGGAAAAACTCGAATCGATGATGGCAAGCCCATTTGTTTTAAATGGACAAAGCAAAATACAGTTCATATTAGCAGAATTGAACCCTACTTTGAGAGAAAAGAAGACTGTCGTGAGGACACGACCATTTCGAAAAAGGGATAAACGTCACAGCCAACATAGACTTATGTAAATATTTTCATTAGTTGTTTCGCTTATTAAACAGATTAATATTTTTTATTCTTCTTCTTTTTTTTTGGTTAACTTAGTGCAGCCACGCGCGCTCGCGTCGGCTCTTCTCTTTATTCGTAAGCTTACTAAAATAAAGCGCCAGCTTTCCAATGAGAACTCGTTCTGGTTTATTCTACAGCACAATGGAAACGGCTGAGCAAAACCATCTATATCTCAAGGACAATATATATATATATATTAAGAAAAAGGCATCTCTTTATCGTGCAACTGAAAGTTGCTGATGGCTTGCGCCATCTATCGGAATAAATATCAACTATTCTCTTTGATTTTTAATTATTCCAGAATTGGCCAAATACCCATTCTTGATTAATAAAGAAAAGCTAACCACGGACGCGTTTCGGGCTGTTGGCCCTCATCAGCGAGAATAGTTGATATTTATTCCGATAGATGGCGCAAGCCATCAGCAACTTTCAGTTGCACGATAAGGAGATGCCTTTTTCTTAATTCATGCACCTTATCCCAGTACAATGTTACATTTGTACTATGTTTTCACATATATATATATATATATATATATATATATATATTGTCCTTAAGATATTGTCAGGTAGCTCTGCAACCCCGGCCATAGAAAGCTCCATGGAACACCTGTCAATCATCACTGGACTCCGGGGGGACGACCACAGGTGTGATGGGTTTTCGGAATCTTATCGGCAAATGAGGAAACGAGACGCCTCGGTGACCGAACCCTCTCATTATTATTTTTACCTTGGGATAATTTACTCTCTCTCTCCCCATAAATACCTCTTGTATATAATTAATTGAAAAATTGAAAGGTAAATACCCTTTATAATGAATTAATTATTCTCAAATTTGCCTTTGCTTTATTCATCTCCGCGACATATTTTGGCGCAGACGTTGGGTAACGTGACGGAACTTCGAAGAAGTCTTCGACATCAAGGACGTGAACCAATTCTTGAACCTTTGCCCCACGAATAAATATGGAAGAAGACCACAGACGTACTGTTAGCGGATCCTACCGCCCTTGTCAGCGCCAACGAGATCCATATACCTTTTTTCTGGATATAGAAATATAAACCCTGGACAGTGTTGAAGGAGTCTGAGTGTCGAAGTACAACAGATGGGACGAGACCAGGAAGCTTGCCAACGTCGTTTTTTATTTGAACGGAACTGCTGAAATGTGGTTTGATTATAACGAAAAATCACTCAACTCGTGGAGAAGCTTTGAAGACTCATTTGGATGTGTGTTCGGACTGCAGGAGGAATCTGCTCGACGCGCCGAGGGAGTTCTTAAGTCAAGAGCACAGAAGACAGAGGAATCCAGTGAGTTATACATCCAGGATATCCTTAGTCTCTGTTACCAGGTGAACCCTCGCATGGAAGAAGGCAAGATAGTTGCTCACATTATAAAAATAATTTCGGAGGACACATACCAGGAATTGGTGGCGTAAGACATACAGACGGTATATGATCCTGAAGTTTTGCTGTCATCTGACAATCGTCAAACAACGCAGGATCGGCCGTACGAAATTCGCCAGGTTTTTAAACGTAATGCATATTTCCTTGGTTGACGACTTGGCCAGCTTAATTTGCCGCATCTTTAGGGAAGAAATTCAAAAGGTCTTCACAGCACCTGAAGTTATCAGTCATTTCCGAGAAGTGAACGACCTGGAACAGACTGTGAGAGAAGATAGCCGTGTTCTCCAACCAATTAGACTACTAACTAACGTTGTGCAACAACAACCATGCACGCCCTATAATCTCGACCGACCAACATAACCCAGGAAGACTGAACAACGGAGAACCTACAACGACAAACCCATTTGCTTCCACTGCGGACGACCCGGAAATGTCATTCGTTATTGTAGGGAACGACAGGAGGTCTTCGCAGAAGCCAGGTCAAGGAATGGCGGAGAAGAAGAAGTCGTGGAATTCCGAGTCGACCCCCGAGATTTGACGCCGACGACGACTTTGTAACGCTCCAAA
The DNA here is from genome assembly GCA_030710605.1 of Cordylochernes scorpioides. Classification (NCBI taxonomy): domain Eukaryota; kingdom Metazoa; phylum Arthropoda; class Arachnida; order Pseudoscorpiones; family Chernetidae; genus Cordylochernes; species Cordylochernes scorpioides. The sequence continues at coordinate 92,740,627 of CP092886.1, read as the reverse complement.
CCACGACCTATTTTAACGGGAGCTCTTCTCCATATCCAAGCCGCTCAACCCTGCCGTTTCAGACATTCTCCCAAGCCTCAATATGAAAAAATCTAGGTGGAGCGGCTTCTAACGGAGTGAGATCGCCATTGAAGAAATCCTACAGGGTATATCGTCGCTAAATTAAATAAAATTTTGTTATTTTCGAAATAAATGGACGCAAAATTAGAGCCTTAGTAAATTCAGGAGCAGACTTTTCTGTTTTTTTTTCGGACACATTTCGACTTGAACTAAAGACACCTCTTGTCAAAGAACCAGGTCTCATTCTTCAAGCCGCAAACAAGAATTTAATAGAGCCCCTAGGAAAATGTATACGCAACATTGAAATTAATGGTCTGGATATATCCTTTGAATTAGTTGCTATGTTGGAATGCAGCAATGACATCATATTTGGATGGGATTTCTTCTAGACCACCAGGGCCGTCATTGATTGTGGCAGAAATGAACTCTAGCTCGGAGAAACATCTGTCCTGGAATCTCGAGAGGTGGAAAACCAAAGATTGTTTGCTCCGACGACTTTAAAATCCCGGATAAATCAATGAAGATCAGCGTAATAAACGAAGAAATATGTGGTGTTAGAGATGTTTTAACCTCAGATTCTAAGGACTTATTATTAAAAAAGGAAGTTCTTATACCAAACACGTTGGTTACATTTCGATAAGGCCGAGGTAGAATTTGGGTGGCGAATGAAGCTTCTTGGCCGCAAATGATTCCATCCGAAATGAATATGTGCACCATGGAAAGTTATGAGAATGGGAATATTTGCAGTCTTAACGAATCCAGCTATAAGTTACAAGAAACACTGCTGAAGTCACTCGAATGGTCACAGAAGAAACACCTTACTTTGGATTCAGAGCTTACTTGAAATTCAAAGGTTACAGCTTGTTTCATTCCTTGACGAGTTCAATGACATATTTGACTTTGGGACTACTCATATTAAGCCCTAGTACTGTGAAGCACAAGATAAACACAGGAGACCTTTCTCCTATCAAACAGCGGTCCTATAGAGAAGCACCAAGTGAACGACAACTAATTCAAGATGAAGTGAACAAGATGATTGAGAATCACATCGTGAAGCCCTCTGAAATTCCTTGGTCATCTCCAGTTATTCTAGTTCAAACGAAATATGGAACCTGGAGATTCTGCGTAGATTATCTTCGATTAAATATTATACTAAGCAAAATATGTTTACCCGCTGCCACGCATTGACGATGCCTTGGACAGTTTAGTCGGCTCTAGTTACTTCTCCACGATGGATCTTCGGTCCGGGTATTGGCAGATTGAAGTGGACGAAGAAGACAGAGAGAAAACTGCCTTCTTTACTCTAGATGGGCTGTATGATTTCAGAATAATGCCTTTCGGACTCTGCAACGCTCCAGCAACGTTTTAAAAGATGATAGTGTTCTGGGCAGTCTTAAATGGAACATGTCCCTTTGCTACCTGGACGACATTGTGGTTTACGCACCTACCTTTGAGGAAATTCTGCTGCGTCGTCTACAACTTGTATTAAGGTGGATCCAAAAAGCTGGACTAAACTTGAACCACAAAAAGTGTATTTTTGGATCAACGACGATAAAGATTTTAGGACACCTTGTTGAGGCCAATGGAATTTATTCAGACCCAGATTAATTTGAAGCCGTCTCTAAATTTCCGAGGACAAGAAATTTCTCTGAACTGAGGAGCGTGTAGGATTATGTTCCTATTGCCGAATATTTATTGAAAACTTTGCCGACAAAGCTAGAACTTAGAATGACCTACTGAAGATTGAAAAACAATTATATTGGGATGCAGCTCAAGAGAAAGAGTTAGAAGTTCTTAAAACAGATCTAATTTCAGAGCATGTCTTGGGACACTTTGATGAATCCGCTGAAACCCATCTAAACACGGATGCAAGCCGTGCATACATTAGCATTTGGAGCTATTCCTAAAAAAAAATACAAGGTGGAAATAAGCGGCTTATCGCTTATTAATCTAGAAGCTCGACAAACGCTGAAAATAATTATTTTACAACAGAAAAATAATGCCTTGCTGTAATCTGGTCTGTTGGCAAATTCCGTCCATATTTGTTTGATCGACCATTCACGGTTTTCACTGACCATCATTCTCTATGTTGGTTGGTACGGCAGTAAGATCCTTGGAAGAATTTGACGTGACCGTTATCTACAAGAGCAGACGCAAACAGAAGGATGCCGATTGTCTGTCAAGAAGCCCGTTTGAGGACGATCAAACAAGTGCCATAATGTCACTAGCCAAAGTCGATATAGAGCAGACTAAAGACCCGGGTTTAGCTAAAATAATCGATATTTCAAACACAGGCTACACCAGAAAGGAATACAGCATTATCGACGACATTTCATACAAGAAAAACTATTACACAACTGGAAGACCCTTGCTTATGATGATTCTTAAACACTTAAGAAGTTATGGCAGATTTACATGACGCTCCTACAGCTTGGCATTTGGGGTTCGCCCGAACGTATGACAAAGTGAAGAAATGATCCTATTGGCCTAGCTTTTATAGAACCGTTCGCCAATATGTAAATCTTTTTTGGGAGTGTCAACGAATGAAGAAATCACCTCTTCGTTCGGCTGGACATTTGTATACAAGCCACCTGTAGAAAATCCATTCTATAAGGTCGGGGTTGATCTCCTTGGAATATTTCCAATTTCTAAAGATGTAAACCGTTAGATCATTGTGTGCACCGATTATATGACAAAATAGGCCATAATGAAAGCGATCCCAGACGGAGGAGCAATTGAAGCAGCTAAGTTCCTGGTTGAAGACGTTATCTTGAAGCCTCGAGCTCCTAGAGAAGTGATAATAGATCGAGGAAGAAGTTTCATTTCTCAGGAAATAAAGGAGATCAATGATATATGCGTAATGGTGCACAGATTTACAACGGCCTACCATTCCAGACCAACGGCCTGACTGAAAGGTTAAACAAATCTCTGAGAGACATGTTGTCCATGTACACAGGTGTTGATCAGAAGGACTGGGACCAAGTTTTACCCTACGTAACTTTTACTTACAACACTGATAAACAGGAGGCGACCGGCTACATTCCGTTCTTTCTTGCCAATGCCCGCGAGGCCGAAACTATGTTGGACAACTTGTAACCAGAGCTGAGGAAGCGCGTCAACTCTCCCGATCGCGACTTCTACAATCAGAGACGAAAGACCGTAGACTTTATGACCAGAAACATACTCCAGTCTATTAGCAGAAGGTTGATCTTGTGTGGGGTTTTACCCCCATCCGAAAAGAACTGTCATAAAAGCTACTGAAGAGATACTTCGGTCCCTACAAGGTGACCAAGAAGCTTTCAGAAGTTACGTATAAAGTAGAGCCTGTGGACCCGTCGTCCTGATCAGGGAAAGCCAAGGATATCGTCCCTGTCATTCGGATGAAGCCCTACCAGGACCCTGAAGAACAAAATTCAATTCTGATAGGGAACACCAGCCGTGATAGACTTTCTTCTAGAACAAGGGCTGAGACAATCTAATCAGAAGGTCGCTGTTTTCTCTAAGGAGGAAGTATTGTCAAGTAGCTCTGCAACCCCGGCCACAGGAAGCTCCATGGCACAACTTTGAATCATCACTGGAATCCGGGGGGGGCGACCACAGGTGAGAGAGGTTCTCGGAATCTTATCAGTAAATAAGGAAAACGAGACGCCTTGGTGGCTGAACACTCTTATTACTATTTTTACCTTGGGATAAGTTGTTATATTAACTGACTCTCTCGCTCTCCCTAATAATACCTCTTGTGTATAATTTTATTGGGGAACTAAAAGGTAAATACCCTTTAAAATAAATTATTTATTCCCAAATTTGCCCTTGCTTTATTTATATCCACGACAATCCTTTTTATCTATAAAAAGGAAATCCAAAATCGATGTTTGCTATCGCGTTGCACAAAATCTACAAAATCAATCATTATGACATTTCGTTTGTAGGTAGCTGAAGATTCCGTTTAACATATAAGCTATTCAAAATACCAAAAAGGTTAATGTGCTTTTTTTAAACTGTTAAACCAAAAAGCGTTAGTTCCAACATTTTACCGCATGGTGCAGCACTGGTCGCGATGATAAATGAATTTGATTGGTCAATAATTCAACACGTAGTTTGTTAGCTTGTTTACAAGATGAATGAACGAATTACGCGAAGCCGGGTAAATTCGCTAAATAGTTATTTACAAATGTTCGTTTGTGGCAAGATACTATTCCTTCAACTTCAACTTACCGAGTGGACCAATTAATATTGATTTCATTCAACTTAACGAGTATTATCCATGGGACCGGGGAAAAATTTCAAATTATTTAGATATATTAGTATAGATTCAGTATGGATTGGATGTTTGCTAGAATCGTGCAACAAATGTTCGTTAGGCAAACTTTTACTCGGGTAAAAACCCAGGCCAAGCCGGGTACATATATATATATATTTATATATGTATATATATGTTTGTTGGCTGTGCACACCCTCAATATGTATCTAATCTCGCTGAAATTTGAACAGGACAGATAGTTAAATTTGAGTTTTTTGTCGCGCTTTTAACCAAGAAAAATGATAAATAACCAAGTACTGAGCAACAATATTTTTTATTCAGAAATGATTAGGACAATATTGCTGTATCATGCTTGATTGACATAAACAAAATTCTTTAGGAGAATATTCACTAAAGAAGACCACGGGCGAAGCCAGATAATAATTTTTATTAGGCAGGATCAAAATTCAACCAGCGAAACATTCACTCGAGCAGAAGACAAACGAAGCCAGGTCATCGTTTCTCTGCCTTTTGGCTAAGATCATGTAGTATATCTCTAGATATTTATATATATATATTTTAAAATCTATTCAGTAGAGAGAGTGGATATGTTTTCTCGAAAATTATATTTTATATCCCTATATATACAAAAGTCAGTGTATGTATTTGGGTATTTATGTCGGCTATACACGTCCACAATACGCAACTAATCTGACTGAAATTTTAACAGTATATAGAGTAGAATCTGGAAAAACTTAAATTGAAAATTTCAGGTCTCGATCCCGAATATTCTTCAAGTTATTTGCAAATTGCGTTGCAAATTAGCCTTTTCGCTCGCAAGCAGCGCCTCTAGCGGTGAAGATTGGAGGTAATATCAGCTGACCTAATGTACATGTAAAACGTGTTTTGACAGGACATAGAGAAAAATCTGGAAAATATATTTTCGGATTTTTAGTCTAGAAAAAATAAAATTTACAGGGTCTGGGCAAAAATAGTTGTTTTTTTTAGTCAGAAAATGATGAGGACAATATTGCTGTATCGTGTTTGATAATCAGATACAAAACTATATCGGGAAAAATTACAAAAAGCTGAGAACAACGGGTGAAGCCAGTTCATTTTTATTGTGCAGGGACAAAATTCTAACAGAAAAACATTCATTCGAGTAGAAGACACAAAGCCAGATCATCTCTTTATAAAAATATCGCTTCTCTGACACAAAGTCTGGAGCGGCACGTTTCACAAGAGTGACATCCAGGGCGCCAATTTATAATTGTAACGAATAGTATTTGAATAAAAACATTTAATCGGGTAAAACCCGGGCGTTGCCCGGGTCATTCGGCTAGTATTTTATAAACATATAATGTAACGAATATTATTATCATTTATATCATAATATTCTTTGTGTTCCGGAATATTATCATCAATAATATTTGATAGGCAAACTTTAACTCGGATAAAACCCTGGCGAAGCCCGTAATTTAAACAATGTGATATGTAATTAATAAAGTATGACGTCTTTTCTAGTCGTCTCAAAGTGACACCAGCTTGCCACCGGACACCCGGGGGATCCAGAGAGAAGCAAAAAAAGGGCGTTGGTCCGGATGTTGACAGTTAGTTAGGTTACAGTGGATATTTTCGGACAGAGCCCGCTCAGTGCTAGGTCTCACGGCGGCCCTCGTGGCCGCTGTTTTGGCTCTTCTCTGCCTCCGCGGCTTCATGCAGGACGCCGAGCTTTCCTCAGTTAATCTTTAACTTTCCCCTGGTCCTAGTGCCACGTGAGACGCACTAGGAGAGCGTCTTTTGATCCCAAACTTTGTTCTTACTGTCCCGTGCGGACTTTCCACTCTGCACGTCTTGCCATTCAAGCCCGACTGTTTCCAACTCGTTTGTTGGCTTACCCGGGTTTACGACATATATATATATATATATATTGAAATTCGAAACTAACATAGACGCATATGATTATAATCGCGCTAATGCATCATAACATATATATATGAAAAAAGGTTCTATAACAATATTTTATTTAGCTAAAATCACAATATATATATATATATTATATTAAATTAAGATTTTTTGCTGTTTTTTGATTATCCTGAGTTATAGAATTTATATCTGTTGCTTGATTTTGGTATGCAGTCGTGGAAGAGATTATAATCTTGAAAAAAATATAAAGTCTTGATCATAGATTCCTTTATTTGATCCAAGAAATATATACAAAACATAATTTGGGTAAGTACTGCCTGGCTTAAGGCGTAAGAATAAATAAAACAAGATATTATTTACATAATTACAAACATGTTTGAGCCGACCAACGGGGAAGAACAACAATTAGATTTTATATGGGAAGCATGACCTCTGGCGGCCGATTTAACAGAATATTTTTTATCTATGATATATATTTTTAAAATAAAACAATATCTTAATATAACATTTTAAATAATATCTTAATATAACATTTCCCCCCTGTGAAGAAAATAATATGGGTTCATTCAGAGAAAGTGATAAAAAATATTGTTAAAAAAAAGATAAAATGATTAAAAGAAAATAACATATGAGGTGATATTCACTTATCATATTGGTTGTAAATATGGTAACCAATAGACAGGAAAATACAAAATTATATAAATGTAAATGATGACAATTATTGGTAGAGAGTGATGCATGATTATCAAAAGGTGAGAAAGAAAAGGGGTGATATTCCATTATCATATTGGTTTTTAGATGGTAACCAATATAGACAGGAAATAGCAAAGTGATACATAATGTGAATGATTATAAATATTGTTGGTAGAAAGTGAACAAAAATGTGATAATCCATAATCATATTGGTTTATTGTTAAACAATAGATTGGAAATTACAAAGGGTGAATGATGATAACAAAAATATGGCAAAGAGTAAAAATGTGATATTCCCTAATCATATTGGTTTGTTATTAACCAACAGATTGGAAATAGCAAGAAAAATGCACATATATATAATATTAAAAATGAGGTAGGAAAAATAAAATGTATATGAATGAAAAATATTAATATGATAACATTGAAAAAACATGGATGGTTATAAGAAAAAAGAGCATTTGTGAAAAAGCAATTAAAGGCAAGGGTAATATTATGTAAAAAAAGCAAAATGTAAAAAAAAAGGAATGACATGTTAAGAAAAATTAATGCTAAGAATAAAGAATGATCATTTGAAAAAAAATATTCAAGGTGAACAAAACAAAAGTTGAAATTGACATATGTTTACTACGGTAAATTTACATATTTGTTAGGCGAAATGAGAAACATTAAAAAATTATGGCATTTAAAAAGAAATTTAAAAGGGGGTAAAAATGCAAATTTTGTAAATAAAAACATATTTTGATACGAGATTAAATGAGAAAATAACATATCAAAAGTTAGGGAATTTTAAATATAAATGTGAAGCTATAAGGTATTGTGGTTATTAACGAAAAAATATAGTGGCAATATGATTTTTAAAAATGCTAAAGATAGCTTAGTAAAATATAGAAGATGTGGGAAATAGGTAATGTTATTTTGCTGTTGTCCTCCCGGCCGACCGTTTTACATATGGTGTCTTAAAAACTAATATGATGCTAAAGGTTTAACGTAATCACAAAGGTTTAAATTATTTGAAAATGTTTTAAAAGTAAAATACGTGATGGGAGATATATTATTGAAACAAATTCAAGAAAGAAAAATAAGGGTCAAAAGGATTAAAAGGTGTGGTGAAAATCAAAGGTCAAAATAGTTATGGCAAAATTGATATTTGAGATTGATTTACATAAAATGAAATATGACTATAATTAAATAAGCATTGTGATTGGAGGCGAAAACTAAAATAGCAGGAAATGCTAGTATGGAAGACAGATTTAAAATACCTTGGAATGGATTCTGGCTGAAGTTGGCTGTAGATGGAGATGGCTGGTGTTGGTCGGAAGGTGCGATGGCTGGTGAATTCCAATCTCGGATGGCGTCAACTGGAGATGGCTTGTCTTGTAGATGGCCATTGTTGAATGTAGAAGATTATTGTCGAGTGTAGAGAACTATTGTCGATCGTAGAGGGCTATGGTTGAAATGGACTATGTTTGCTTGAATTGGGCTATTGTTGATTGTAGAAAATCTGCATATTAGTTTTGCTTTTGTTCACAAGTTTCAGGTATCCTGTCGACTAATATTATATTAAATAAAAAATATAAGATTTCTGTTGATTTGGATCATATTGATGAGTATGCTATGGTGGTGCAGTCGTGGTTGAATAATAATCTTGAAAAATATATAAAGTCTTCATCATAGATTCCTTTATTTGAGCCAAGAAATATATACAAAACATAATTTGGGTAAGTACTGCCTGGCTTAAGGCGTAAGAATAAATAAAACAAGATATTATTTACATAATTACAAACATGTTTGAGCCGACCAACGGGGAAGAACAACAATGTGATTTTATATGGGAAGCATGACCTCTGGCGGCCGATTTAACAGAATATTTTCATCTATGATATATATTTTTAAAATAAAACAATATCTTAATATAACATTTTAATTTTTAATAACACTAGTGTTAATTCATACCCTCCTATTAAATTGTACACTGCTCCTTTTTGCCAACAATAACCCCCATATTTTGTATGATATGCTATATATATATATATATATATATATATATATATATATATATATATATATGTCATAAAAAAAGACGTATTCTAGGTACGTTACCAATTCATTCATGCAGTCGTGGGTGGAAATGAATGATAACCTTTTTTTCCAAAATTGTATTTATTTTTTGATTATATTTCTAAAACCAACAGTTTGCATACATTCAATTTAATAACGTTATTATCTATCTATAAACAAAAAAAAACTATTTGGTTGTACTCCTTTTGTTTGGAAATTTAAAAATGAACTCTGTGTTTAGTTCTTTGATTATTTAAATTATAATTTTAGTTATATTATGAAAACAATATTAATAAATATTATGGTTATGAATATAAAATTTTAATTATATTAATGAATAATAAAAATCATATTTTTATTATGTCATTTCTTCCCTCCAAGGATAAAAATTAGGGAGTAATTTTCAAAGTAAAAAAAAGTATCATTATTATTTACATAGATTATCAATTAAGATGGAAGATACCAATTGAAACTCTATCAATGATGCTCTTTATTTCTTCTACATATTCTTATTTTTACCTTTGTTTGACAGTAGCTGAAAACTATCCAATCTTATTTGAATTTATAGGTGTCTCCTTCCTATAATTCATAAGGGGATTTACCTCATGAATTGAGTAGGCCTTTTCAGGGCTCTCAAGATTCAAAAGGTACTTTGCCCCATGCCAAAAAAATATATTTTTGAAAATCACAAATTTATCTCTCATAATGACAAATTGGTGTCCAACATCTTGTTTCACATTTATTTGATTTGATCAGAATAAAAACATAAAATAATGGGTTATTTACTTCCACATAATAAAAATATATTTACACATGAAGTTTTATTATTTACATAAAAAAAAGAATGTTCGAATATGAAATGTTCCATATAAAATTTGTGAGGGAAAAATACAGTATAACCTCGTTAATTCGACACACCCCAATTCGACACTCGGCGATAATTCGACCATGTTCCGATGTCCCGACCTCCAGCCTATCAAATAACAAACCGTAATTCGACAGTATCGATAATACGACAGTTCCGATAGTTCGACCATTTTAAAATTCGAATTTCGACAGTTGAATGTTATTTTACATGCAACTTTACCGCTAAACGGTATTACGGCGGTGACGATCGGCATCGGCGGGCGGCGACGATCGGCGGGCGCCGATACGATCGCGCCATGCGCACTTTTGGTTTCTGGTTAGTTTAAGTTTCACTTTGCAGTGCCGTTGCGCAATTTCGCGGATGTTATTGTTGTTGTTTTTTACGCGGGAATTTCGGCATCATGCGCTAACTAATAATAATTTTTATTTTTAACATTGAAATATTTTAGCTATTTTTAAATTTATAAATAATTTCTTTTTGAATAAATAAATCTTTATAAAATGATCCAACAATGATTATGATAACATTTTATTTCAATATTCCATTTCTGTGTTATTATAAAAGATTTAAACACAAAATCAATAACACCTGCAGCAGCAGTGGATGCCTTTAATACATTAAAATTTATTTATTAAAAGACATTTCAGAGGAAGAAAGGCATGCATGTTTTTTCAAAATGCCATCTGGAATACATCCTGAATAGGATTTCATTGCAAAAACAGATATCTATAAAGGAATTTTTAAAAGATCTCTTCATGATTATTTAAAAATAATATTTTAAAATTTTCTTTTTATATATTTACCATATTTATTTCCTTTCAACTGCTATATTTTTCAATTAGAATAAAATATTATTTAATATATTATATTTAATATTTTAATGTCTGTAGAGTTAATATTTGATTATATTACTGAAAAGAAACACATTGCCAATAAATTTATTTGTTACAATTATTTATGTTTCTAAAATATGTATTAATGCCATTTTGTCACTGATACTAAAAGTTAATCATGAAAATAATATAAAAACACACAATGGTTTCAATTAATATCATTAATTTATATTACAAAGCTATTTAAAAAAAATATTATTTTAGAGAGTTAGATGATTACCTAATCATATAACCTTAATTCAACACTTCCTTTAATTCAACCGAAAGCTCTGATCCCTTGGGGTGTTGAATTAAAGAGGTTCGACTGTATATAGAATCATATGAGTGAATTTCTCTCTCAACAAATAAAATCAAAATATAAAATATTTACAACAATTGAAAAGAAAAGTGTCAAGTTATATCTAATATATAATTTATAACTAAAAAAAATATATAGTCTTCCATAGTCCTTAAGTGTTTTTTTTTAAAGCTCAGTTTTATATTGAAATAGTATATCTTATTTGTGCACAAAAATTATATTCTCAAGGCTTAATTTTTAGGCGTAGTTATTTTTGGTATTGTCTTATTTATATTAATATTTCCCTACCATTATTTTGTAAGAAGAGGGATTCTACTTTTCACTACCTTAGGTGCCACTTGTTGGTTTGGTTTTTTCTCTAAAGTGGGTATTTTACTTTTTATCAGTTTTAATTCAAATCCTTCTTTTGGGTAGTATAGCCTCAATTTGGATGAATGAATTACCATGGTAGTTTTTCCTAAATTAGATTGGGGTTTATCAATTTCATAATTGACTGGGGATATCTGTTTTAAGATTGTAAATGGCCCAGACATTGGAGGCATTAATTTTCGGTTATCTGGATGGTAAAAGGTTTGCAACCAAACTTTATCGCCTACTTTAAAGGTGGAAGGTTGATAATGTTGATCATATCTAATTTTATTTATCTGATGAAATTTTAATGTATTATTATAGGCATTTGTTCTGGCAGTGTCTATAGGGGGGTAAAATTCTGATTCTTTTAAGGGGGGATCATAAGGGAGCTTACCATACAAAAGGTAAGTAGCAGTATAGCCTGTTATGGAATGGGGAGTATTATTATATTCATTTAGTACTGAATCTAACAATTTCGTCCATGTTATTGATTTTCCTTTCAAGTTATTGAATTTACATCTTAACCTGGTTATTTTGGTTTGGTTAAGTCGTTCATTTAACCCATTACAATGAGGTCTTGATGATGAAGTCAATAATTGTTTAATGTTATTGTTAATCAAATATTTTCTAAATCTTGGTGAAGTAAATGATGGTGCCCTGTCACTTAAAAATTGTTTTGGTTTTTGTATTTGAAAAATTTTGTTTAGACAATTTATATATGAGTCAGTAGTTTGACTTTTTGAGGGGAAAGCCCAAATGTTTCTAGTAGCATGATCTACGATGATGTGAAGGAATTTCTTTGTAGAATTATAGTAATTTAGTCCACCTACTGTGTCTATAGACACGAGATCAAAAGGATCCTTAGCTGGGGGGAGACTTTCCAACAGACCAAATTTCTTCTGGTGAGATATGTTATTGAGTTGACACACCTCACAGTGTTTTACATAATTAGAAATATCTTGAATTAGGTAGGGCCAATAATAGATAGGGGAAATTAGATTTAACATTTTAGATACTCCTATATGGCCGTATTCTTGATGAGCTCTTATTAATACTTTTTCTCTTAATGATGGTGGAACAACACTTTTGATTAATCCTTTTTTCTTTATTGTTAAAAGTCCATTAAATTTAGTATATTTCCTATCATTAACATTATCATCAAATTGAGCTTGTTTTAGTTCTGGGTCAGAAACAAAATGAGCTATGGGGTATCTGCTAAGAAAATCAGCTTCTTTATTTTCAGTTCCTCTTATGTTTTTTATCTCAAAATCAAACATTGAGAGCTTTAAGCTCCATCTAAATAAACGTCCTTTTGGGTTCTTTATGTTCTTCAAGTACTTAAGACAAGCATGGTCTGTATGGATGGTGAAATGCACGCCATCTAAGTAGGGTAAAAAAAATCCACAGCATCAATAATAGCAAGGCATTCTTGCTCAGTTACACAATAGTTTGATTCATAAGATGTCATTCTACGGCTTCTATACGCTATTGGCTTTAAAAACCTATCGGATTGTTCTTGTTTTAGGATAGATCCAATCTGTTCTTGGCTAGTATCCGTGTAAAGGTGTATAGGATATTTAGGATTATAGATAGCTAATATAGGTTTTAAGGTTATTATATTTTTCAATTTAGAAAATGCGGTTTCGCATTCTTCGTCCCATTTCCATTTTACATCTTTTTTCAACAAATTATTCAAAGGGAGTCTGAGTTTAGCATAATTAGGGATAAATTTCGAGTAAATGTTAATAGATCCTAAAACTCGTTGTAAATCCTTTTTATTCCTTGGGAATTCAATTTTCTAATCGTTTCTATATTATTAGTGCTGGGTGAAAATTGATGGTTTGATATTTCATACCCTAGAAAAGAAATCTGATAAGTAGCGAATTTACATTTACTTAGTTTTAGCATAATATTTTCCTTTATGCAAATATCTAAAATTACTTTTAAATGGGTCAAATGTTCCTGAAAATTATTTGAAAATATAATGAAGTCATCTAAATAATGCATGCAAAAATCAACATCATATTTATTTAAAATTTGCCTTAAAACTCTTTGGAATTGACTTGGACTATTTTTTAATCCAAAAGATAATTTATTAAATTCGTAAAGTCCGTGTTTGGTAGTAAAAGCTGTGTATTCTTTATCATCTGGGTGTATATCTAAATGGTGATAACCTGATAAAAGATCTAGTGTTGTGAAGATATTAGCTTCTGAAAGCTTATCTAATATAAAATCTATTCTTGGTATGGGCTCAGAATCTCTTTTTATTATATCATTTAATTTTCTGTTGTCTATTACTAGTCGAATTTTACCTTCATTTCGCTTATTTACCAACATAGCTGGGGATGCATAGGAGAAATAAGATGGTCTAATTACATTATATTTTAAAAGTTCTTCAATCTGTCTTTCAATTTCAATGTTGTCCGAGAAGGAAGGTCTAAAAGGCTTTAATGAAATAGGTGTTTGTGAGGTAAGTTTAATTCTAATTGGATCTGCTTTAATATGTCCTATATCCATTTTATGGGCAGCAAACGCTTCCTTATTTTCCTTAATTAATTTTATTAAATCAGATTTTTCATATGGTGAAAGTTTTTAATCAAATTCTACACTATTAAAATTTCTAAAATCATTTTCATTAGGAGGAATAATAGATTGAAATAAAGGAATTACATTATGATGTGTATAATTATTATTATTAGGGTTATGGTAATTAACATTAAGAATTCTACCAAATTGAGTAATTGTAAAATTTTGAAAATCAATTTCTAATTTGAATAATCTTATATGGTGTAAAGAAAGCAATACATATTGCAAATCAATATCAGAGGAATAAAAATCAATATCTCTAGTAATAGATCCTATAGTTGTATTAATATTAATTTTTCAATTTATATTTACATACCGGATGTCTGATTAATAAGAGGTAAATTATCAAAAGCAGCATAGTTTGGTTGAATCTTATCTAACATGTGTTGAGGAATTATCGAGAATGTACAGCCAGTATCTATGAGAGCTATAATATGGATATTATTCATATTTAGATTTATATACAAACCTTGGCGTCAGGAGGGTTGAGGCGGAGCTGGTCGGCATTCGCTCGAAGGGGCTGCTGTCTGCGTCAAGGTACCCATGGATCGAGACGGCACGGACATGAAGCTTGCAGCTGGGTGGCTTGTACGGCCTTCTCCCGAAACCAGCACCAATTCTCAGGATGGAAGCGTCCGGCATGTCCCCCGGTTCAGGAAGATTCGGCATGGACGTCTTTTAGAACTATAGTCCATAGGGCTTCTACCTGGATGTCCCCATTGCTTTTGTTGTACTTCCATTCTTGGGGCTGTTTCCCTTTTAAAAGATGACTCCTCCATTTCCTTTTGTCGATCAATCATTTCTAATTTAGATACTAATGCTATCCATTCTTCTGGAGTGTCCACTTTTGATGTAATAACTAGTTTTCTAAAATCAGTTGTTAACCCATTTGTCAGGCCTTCTATTAAATTTTATTTTGAAATCTTTGCTTTAGAAGCGAGGGACGTTTTTTCCTTAAAATAATTTTCAATCCCCTTTTCTGGATCATATTTCAATTCAATAAAAGCCGTGAATGGATTAACTTCTTGTTTATAGAAATGAGACAATAATTTATTTTCTAGTTCAGGCCAACTTGTAATATCCAAGCAAGTCTCCACATAAAAATCAAAAGCCTCTTCTACTAAAAAATCTCCAACATTTTTTAATTTCCAGGCATCATTTAATTCTTCTAAGAAAGCCTTCTGGTTGAAATATTTGAGCCACGATTTTAGGGCTAGACTTCCGTTAGGGTTAAATTTACATACGTTTAATTTATTGTTATCTGACATATTTTTTTTTCTATTTGTAATGCGTTACTTTTACTTCTGTCTTTTAACTTTGGCATTTATATTCAATATATAAAGATTTTTTTTTTAATTTTCAAGTTGTAATTAAAGCAATTTCATTTTCGTCTTAACGTAAGACGTCTTTAAATAATAATCATTTATATATTTCTATTTCTATTTTCAAAAAAGCTTTTCTTTTTTATATACGGATTTGAAATCTCTTGGAATATGTCTCGTACAGGGTTAAAATACATCTTGTCGACTATTAAATTTTAGTTGTCATAAAAAAAGACGTATTCTAGGTACGTTACCAATTCATTCATGCAGTCGTGGGTGGAAATGAATGATAACCTTTTTTTCCAAAATTGTATTTATTTTTTGATTATATTTCTAAAACCAACAGTTTGCATACATTCAATTTGATAACGTTATTATCTATCTATAAACAAAAAAAAACTATTTGGTTGTACTCCTTTTGTTAAGGATTTTAAAAATTAACTCTGTGTTTAGTTCTTTGATTATTTAAATTATAATTTTAGTTATATTATGAAAACAATATTAATAAATATTATGGTTAAAATTTTAATTATAATAATGAATAATAAAAATCATATTTTTATTATGTCATATATATAACCTGTATCAACCTTAATTGTATTCAATTTCAAAATGATTACGTCAAATCAAAAACAGCAAAAGAGTAGGTTGGAAACTGATACAAGGCAATATTTCATACAACATAGCCGATTGCCCATAGCCGACCCCTCCCGGGGTCAACACAGCAGTGTCATCTGAGAGTGTGATATATTTTGTTCGTCTATGCAAGCCGTTTCTGGCTCTCTCTCCTTGTCTCGGTGTTAGGCACCCAGGTTTGTTTAATGGGCTCCACCTCTTTCCCGTAGGCTGACTCCGACCCGCTCGGTGCTAACACCTAGCCCTACCTCTGCTTCTTGCTATCCCGTGCCGGAATAATCTTTCCACTTTTGCCCGACGACTATGACAGTTTACTCACACTTCGGCTTACTCGAGGTTACAACATATATACAGGGTGATTCAAAAGTTCCGCACTATTTTAAAAATTAATAACTCCGCGAATATTTGCGCTAGAGCAATACGGTAACACGATTGTGTTCAGGATGCAATGGGATTTTTTATGGAAAATAATGAAAAATTCGAAATTGATTTTAGTTAAAATATTATTCGCTAGATGGGGCTCTACCAGAATCAGAGATTAAGCGGCCAAATTGTTTGATAAATTGAAAAATATAAATGGTCGACACGTATTTTTTTTTTTTGAACCAGGAAAGGACCTTAATAATATCAAATGATAAATTAATAAATAACCATTTCGCAAAAAGTATAATAATTGGATGACAATTTTTGAATGCAATTCGAGATATGTAAAATAGGTAAATGCAAATTAAAACATGTGGCAAAAATATTTATATTTTAGATGGGGTTTTGTGAAATAGATTGAATGTTCGAAAAACACTACTGATATCAATACCTGATTTTTGAAATGTTAATATAGTACCAAAGATTATGATGGCACTACTAATAGGATTTCTTGCAATAAGGAATGTGTAGTTTCTTGACTGATTGGCGACACTTGACTATTTAACTGGACATTAGTCATGATGCAACAAATGAAATATAGAGGGGAGTGACAAAATATATTTGTCGTACTTTATTCTAAATATCCTATGAGCTTGTCAAATGTTATCATTGCTTATTATACTGTACACAATTTTAAAATGTTTCCTCTCAAATAAAAATCATTTTTAGATCGACCTTTTGCGTTGAAAAACGTGGTAGTAAAATCATTTTGTATTATTTTTTTTGCACAAAATTTCTAAGTTATTGGTGTACAGAAAATATTCCTTATGCTATTTCTTCTAATGAGCAAAAAGCGATAAACTAAACATAAGGGGTAAAATTGTGTGTACCAGTGTTATTCGAGAAGTTATAACCCTTTGGTTTGCACGAAATAATATATGAGCAAATGCCATATAAAAATTACTGTTCACAAAAAAAAAAGAGTCAAGATGTGAGGACAGCATTTATTATCCCCATAACCCAAAACAAAGAGCTGCAAAATATTGGTAGATAATATAATACATGGCAGCTTATATAACACATGAAGTAACTTGCCTTCTCTCTTGTATTAGGTCACAATCCTTGCTCAATGTGGCGGCCTTCATTCTCAGACACCGCCTGCAGACGATAGATGACAGATTGGACAGAATTATATAACATATCTGTTGAAATTTATAAAACGTGCCATCTGATAGAAGACTTCAACATGGCCAATGTGGTAGGCAGCATTGATAAACACACAATTTAATGTACCCCCATGATCAAAAATCCCAAGACGTCAAGTCTGGTGATCGTGGAGGCCACTGGTATATAAAGTGGCGAGTTATCACACGATTTTCACCGGACGTATTCTTCAGCAATTGTTTGGCACCTCGGGAGATATGAGGAGGTCCTCCATCTTTCATGAATGTTATTTCGCTTAGTGCTTGTCTGCCCTGCGAAATGGGAAAACCCTTTTTTCTTAAAAGTTGAACATAACGTTCACCAGTTACAAAAACGGTTTTAAAAGTTCTTCCATTATTTTTTCACAAAAAATTGACCCAATAATAAAAGAAGAAGTGAACCCACACAAAACTGTAACTCTGGGCTGATGAAGTGGCATTTCTGTAATAATCCTATGGTTTTCTGTTGCCCAAATGCGGCTGTTTTGAATGTAAATTCTCCGTCTAGAGAAAAGTGAGCATCATCTGTCCACAGATCAGCCGGAAAACCCATGCAGCAAATTCTTGAGACATCTCAAAATCGCCAACTTTCAGCTCGTGAAATCTTTGAAATTTATATGGGTACACACAATAGAGACGTTAATTGAAGTGTCCTCGAATATCACAATCATACTCGGCGATTTTAACGCCAAAGGTTCAACTTAGGGATCACCTGTCCAGGATAACAAAGGTCAGCAGGTTGAGGAAATGCTAACCGACCTCGACCTTACACTGTTAAATAAGGGAGAGAACACCTATCTATCTAAGTCCACAGGCACAAAATCCGCAATAGACATCACAGCTATAAATTACAACATCGCACCCACAACACAATGGAAAATCCTGAGAGGTGCAATCAGTGACCTAAGACCAATTTTAACAACCCTAAACTTCAAAATTGAGAATTTCCAACAGAATTAAAGAACATGGAACTTTAGGAAAGCCGACTTAAAAAAAATCACTGCTGGCTCGGCAACCCTAGAACTCTGACGTCACTACCTGTGGATGTAACCCAGGCGAGGCCGCGAGGCCACGTGGCCACGAGACTTATTCTTTTCTCTTTTCTCCATGTTTACTTTTAATCTATATCTAATCCCTTTACCTTGTAGTTAATTAAAGTATAATTAACGTTGAGCGCTGTGTGTAATCAATTGGAATACAACAAAGATTATGAGACTGAAGACGCGCAAGGCTTAAAACGTGAAATTGAAGAAGCGCAAGACCTAAAACGTCATACTGAAGAAGCGCAAGGCCTAAAACGTGAGTAAACAAATTTCCTTTGATTACATGGAACATCCTTTTTTCTACTTACCAAATATTTTGTAAAATGTCAAACACAACGATTACAAAATTAAATGGTGCTAATTACTCCAGCTGGAGCTTCCAGATGAAACTCGTTCTAATGGAAAACGACTTGTGGAGTTTGATCAATTCAGGAGAGGCTAAGCCTGACCCTAGTGACCATGTTGCAACAAAACTTTTTTTGTCGCGGGAGGGTAAGGCGTTTGCAAAAGTTTGCCTCGGGATTAATGATGAACAACAATTGCATGTTCAACATTTGAATACTCCAAAAGAGGTCTGGGAGGAACTGGAAAAATTATACGCACCAAAGGATAGTAGATATCGAGCCGTACAACTAAGAAGGCAGTTATATGGCGAAAGGTTGACTCAGCACAGCAATATGGAAGGGTATATGGGGAAGATAAACTACATTGTAAACGAACTGGCCCAAATTGGCGACAAAATTGATGATGGCGATTTGGCTATGGTTCTTTTGGGTGGATTACCAGAGGATTGGGACATCGTTGTCTCAACCATATGTAACTTGCCTGATTCAGACTTCACGACCGCCACAGTTAAAAGACGGCTGTTGGCAGAAGCAGAAAGGCGTTCGTCTAATCTACCAAAAGATGTGGGTGCCATGGTCGTTAATGCCTCTTCGAAGCCCATTGAAACAGAAAAACAATTTAAAGCAAAGGTTGTTTGTTTCAAATGTGGAGGTAAAGGCCATTATGCAAGGGAATGCAGGAAGAATGGAAAGAATGAACAAAGACCAAAGAGGTTTGACCAAAACAAAGGCGTAAATATGTCGGCAATGTGCAACACTTTGTTTGGAGCTACCGCCGAGACCTGGATCATAGATTCTGGAGCGACGCACCATATGACTCCCAAGAGAGATTACTTCACATGTCTGAAAGAGTGCACAAGCAATATGAGTTCCATCACTATTGCGAATGGCTCTTCTATAGAAGCATGTGGTATCGGTACTGTCAGTGCCAATATTGTTGGACACAAGGGAGATGCCAGCAATATGGTTGCCCAGAACACCTTGTATGTTCCAGATATGCGTCACAGTGTTCTGTCTGTACGCCAAATGATAGAAAACGGTAGAAAGGTTGTCTTCAACAGGAGTGGTTGTCACATTATGGACATGAAAGGTAAACTCTTGATAGAGGGAAAGAAGTTGGGTAGACTTTACTACGTGCAGACTACTCCATCCTCTCCGATAGATCAGAATGATCGTGTTTCTCTTGCATCTGAATGCAAGGAAGAGCTTACACTGGAACTTTGGCACAAAAGGCTGATGCATGTAAATGCATATACGATAGCAAAGATGGCCAAGAACCAAAGCGTAAGAGGACTCAATTGCAGCCCGGCAAAGCCAGAAAAGTGCGAAGACTGCTTGATCGGCAAGTCTTACCGTCTGCCATTCCTTCAACACTCACACAAGGAGGAAAAAGAAATCATGCCGTTGGACTTGGTGCATGCGGATTTGATGGGTCCACTCGACGTATTGAGCTGGGGAGGAGCCAAGTACGTCTTAACCATCATTGATGAATCTACGAGATATACAAGTGTATTTTTCCTGAAAAACAAAGGCGAAACCCTGGGAAAAGTCAAAGAGTGGATTCAAGAATCTGAGAAACAAACCAGCCGGAAACTAAAACGAATACGTACGGATAATGGCTTGGAATTTTGTTCCAAAGAATGGGACACTTTCTGCACGAGCGTCGGAATAGTTCATGAACACACTATGACGTATACACCTCAACAGAATGGTGTGGCAGAAAGAATGAATAGGACACTCCTAGATCTTGTCAGGAGCACTATATCTGGAAGTGGTCTGCCAAAGGCTTCCTGGGCGGAGCTGACTTACACCGCAGCCTATGTCAGAAACAGAGTTCTCAACAATCACAATGGTGAAAGTACGCCATATGAACTGTGGACAGGGAACAAGCCTAGTCTTAAACACCTAAGAGCTATTGGCTGTCAAGTATTTGTCCATATTCCAAGACAAGTCCGTAAATCCAAACTCGAAAGAAGAGCTGTCAAAGGTAACCTTGTTGGATATGCACTCAGAGGACGTGGCTACAGAGTGTGGATTCCTGAGATGAAGAAAGTGGTGGAATCTCGGGACTGTGTCTTCAAAGAGAGTGATGTATCGAGGAACGACAGCAACCGGGAGGAGCTTCCATCAGTTGAACACTACAGCTATGGGACTCAACGGGAGATTGAAGATAATCCAGTGTCTTTATTAGATCAAGAAGACGTGATACCTACAGAAGAGGACAGCCATAATGAAGATACTGTAAAGCCTTCTCCTACTCGATCTCATCCAATGATCCTAAGGAACCAGAGAAATGCTCAGAACTCAATTGAACTCCTCAGTACTGAAGCAAATAAGGGGAGAAACCAACACGAACTTCATCGTTCGAGACTCTTAAGCGGCGAAGTGATCCATGAATAGGAGGTCACTTCGAGGGAGGAGATTGCTGGCTCGGCAACCCTAGAACTCTGACGTCACTACCTGTGGATGTAACCCAGGCGAGGCCGCGAGGCCACGTGGCCACGAGACTTATTCTTTTCTCTTTTCTCCATGTTTACTTTTAATCTATATCTAATCCCTTTACCTTGTAGTTAATTAAAGTATAATTAACGTTGAGCGCTGTGTGTAATCAATTGGAATACAACAATCACAGAAAAGCTTTAAGAACTGTGCAACAAATAATTGAATTACAGAACGCTTGACAAAAACTTCGAACATATCCAAAGCTGCAAAAGCATCGATACCTAGAAGAAGACGTAAAGACCTGTGTATACCTTACTGGAAGGACCACAACATCGAGGCAATGATTTCAGAGAGAAAGACAATATCAATGAACTTCTTAAAACAAATAAAACAGAATAAAACAGAAAGGAACTCATTGAAATTAGTCACAAATAGAACAGGAAATTTGGATATGCAAAAAAGAAAAATGGCAGGATTCTGCGAAAAAATGGATCCAAGAAAGGAAAGCCAATAATGAAATATGATCAGATTGTTAGAAAACAATCAAAACCAACACCAATCCTCCAATACTCTAACCGATATGAATAGAACAGCGAGAACGAGAACAAACAGATGGCCGACATAATTGCTGAATATCTTTCAAGCTCTTCCATACTCAACTATACGAATGAAGACAGGACTCTTAAAAAATATATAAACAAGTTAGTTAAACAAGCAAGAAACTACCTTCAACAAGATATTTTCTCGTGAATCTTCACACTGAATGAGCTAAACTCATCAATTCAAAAATGAACATTCCATGGCTAACTGGTAAACTACCAAAGATATGGAAGATTTCAATTGTATTGTCAATACTGAAATCAAACAGATGCCAAGGAATGCAAAAACTATCGGCCAATTGCTCTCACCAGCATAGTTTGTAAAATAACAGAACAAATTATTCACTCTAGGCTCATAGTCTGGCTCATTAACAATAATAAAATAAACTTCTACCAAACTGCCTATAGATCCAGACACTGTACACCTGATCAACTGTCTACTTCTGTCAATCAATAATAGATTCCTTCCAGGAAAAACCGCCAAAGAAGACAACGGCCGTATTCCTGGATATGACCTCAGCTTTTGATCGAGTGTGGAGGAAGAAATTACTTGAAAGGCTGCACAACATCGGAGTAAGAGGAAAAACCATAATCTGGATTGCAGACTTATTAAGGGGAAGAAGGTGAAAGGTTCGGGTCAATGGAGACTTTTCCAAGGACCGAAGAACATGGGCTGGTGTAACTCAGGGATCTGTGCTCAGTCCTCTACTCTATCTGCTATATATTAACGACATCCATCCTTACCTCACTGAAGACACAAAGGTTGCCTGTTATGCAGATGATATAGTCATATGTCACACAAGTAGCAGTATAGAAAATCAGAAAAAATGCTGAACACATCAATGAGAGGACTGGAGAAGTGGGCAATGGAACTCCAAACGACCATAAACCCAATAAAACCAAACCTATGCGTCTTCTCCACTGACAGGAGAAAAATGCATAAATATAACCACAATATAAGCATAAACAACCAAATAATTGATAAAATTAGAAATCCAAAATACCTAGGCGTGATACTGCAGTCCTGGATCTTTCCAGTTGGTCTCGAGGATTACGCCATCACCATCTCCTCAGCGGCGAAGTAGGCGATTTACGTATTCATCGTAGATCGCAAAATGCGTGGTGTTGCTGGAGACCCACTGGCGATTATCCACCAAATTCTGCAGCGCTGGATTGTACATAGTGTATATAATGCATATTATCTTTTTTTTAATAGTGCAGAATGTGCACTTTGCATGTATTGACAAGATATCAATAAAATTATTTCAATTGTCATTGATGAGGAATTACGATTTACAGAAAACATAATTAGCACCTCAAATAGATATACCAGAAAACTAAACATTCTGAGAAGGCTATGTGGAACAAATTGGGGAGCAAAACCCAGAATTCTTATAACAACATATACCACCTTAATAAGGCCGATAATGGAATAGGCAACACTCGTCGGGGCTCCCACAAGCTCATCACTAAAAGGAAGACTAGACAGTGTTCAAGCAAAAGCGGTCAAAATAATCACTGATTCTGTTTCATCCACAACAATGAGAAAATTCAGAGAGAACGTGTTCTAGAATTCACCAATAGCTTAAAGTAAAGATATATCCCATATAACCTATTTAAACTGGACACAAAAAGAAAGACTCACAAGATCTTCAACACTTCAGTACGACAACAGTATTAGAAATGGCATAAATATGAAACAAAATGACTTTCAGATTCAAGAATAACCAATATTTCCTACCCCAGTGCCATCAAATGTAATCATCAATCTTAACTTGAATGTACTCTGCACAAAAAATAAAAGAAAGGAGAACAAAAACATAATTAAAAAGAAAGGACTTGACACAATTGGATTAAACGATCAGAGAAATTATTATTTGTTGTTATTTATTATCCCCTTTTGTGTAAAGTTTACACGAATTCCATGAGTTCATGCTCCTCGATCTGTTTTATGATAGGCAGCGGCCTCTCCTAAAGGTCCTGTTTAGTGCATATAATGCAAGCCACGATGTCATCTAGAGCTGCAGGTGCCAAGCTACATTTTGGCCAAATAGGGTAGAATTTGTTGTTATTTCCTATCTTAAATGGCTTGAGATGGTTTATTCTAAATCTTGTAAGTGTCTTGTGATGCTGTCTATTTCTGATGTTCAGAGCTACTCCTGGGTCCATTCCACTGTACCGACTGTGCTGGGCCCGAGGCCCTAGTTCTAAGCATGGAGAGTGGGTCGAACTATGTGCCTGGCATCTGCAGCTCTCGGCACCCGACTCGCGGGTAGTAGCGGACTGTACCTGGCTGCCTGAAAGAGGGTGTTAGGGGCTAACTGATCACGACAGACCTTTGTGGAACTCAGTGGAAGAGATAGCGATGCTAATTAGGGGTCTGTGACAGAAGTCCAGTTGCAGATTACGCAAGGTAGGGAGGCTTGACGGCTACCTACATATGCTGATCAGCACCTTCCCATTGTGCGTCCTGAGCACGTTTCTAACAAGAACGTGGCCAACGCTGACAGCTCGTCTGACAAGTCTGGAAAGACGGATATGCCCAGATCAACCTTGCGTGACATGATGGCGTCCTGGTGTCATTATAATACAGGTCACTCCCCCCCCCCCCCCCCCCCAATAATGCTAATACAAAATATAACGATTGGCATTACCAATGAGGCTCAGGTAGCGGCTTAGAACGGGTGGGAGGCAGATCCCTCTTTCCGTGGAGTGAACGACCTAGTCAGAGCTGATGGGCCAGCTCGACATATTAGGTCAAGTAACTTCTCATGCATCCCTCTTTAAAAAAACCCTTGTAGACAAGGATAAGCCCGAGGACGCTCAAATTTCCTCAGGCTCCGAGCGTATACCCAAAAATACCTCGTTGGATATTTATAATAATTCCCCTGCCGCACCCGCTAATGGCCGAAGGAAGTCCCCTATGGAAGCAGGCACCCTTCGCACAGCGAGAGCCGACACGACTCGAGAGGATACGCAGGGTGCCCACTTGAGTCCGCGAAAAGCGACGCGGCCGCCTGAGGATTTGAGGTCAGGTGCCTTCCGCACAGCTAGATCTGGATACCCAGAACGAGAGGATAGGAAGGATTGTCCACCCCCCCTGATATCCGCTTCAAAAGGATAATCAACATGGAGTTCCTGTGGATCCTCTCCTGTTGATTAACCCTTCTTCTGAGGCGAAAATCGGCTCAATAGTCGAGGAGTCGGGGGCTGCGATGGATGCCACCAAGGCAGGGTATCTCAATGACCTGAATGAAATGAATGAGTTTCTAAATCAGGCATTGACACTCCAGAAGAAGTGCACGGAGCTTAAGGAGCTTGCCGAGGCGTTCCAGGACTCCCTAGACACCATACGTCGAGGGAGGAAGATTGGAAAGGTTCACCCGAACATCCTCGAGCAATGCTTCGATAAGCTCCTCAAGAAGCATATGTCGGCTCTTAAAGAGCTCGAGCTCCTGCAGGTGGAGAAGCGGAACTTGGAGCAAAAGATCCTCAGTCCGACCACCCTGCAGTATGGCATAGAGAGGGTAGTGGCAGCGCCTCTTTTAGAGTCGCTGAAACTAGCTGAGGTTGAAGTATGTTCTCCCAATGACTTTTCTCCAGTCCTCCCTAGACGAGAGACGCCTCGAAACGAAAAGAGGGAGGAGCCCGCAAGGACAAGGACCGGGAGTAACTGCCCTGAGGTAGAGGGAGACCCGGTCCAAATACCAACTCGAGACGAGAAAGATGGTCAGATGTTCCGCCATCTCCCCCAAAACAACCTGTTCACACTAGGAACAGCGAGATGGCGGAAAAGAAGAGAAAGAAGAAAAGAGTTAAGAAGCCTTCAGCAAAAGAGGAAGAGAGTAGGAATGAGTTGACAGCCGGATCAAAAGAGGACCCACCGAGAGCGACGCCTACAGAGGAGGTGAAAGAACCTCATCCCCCGAAGAAGATCAGGGCTAATGAGGCTAAGGATCCCCCCAAGGTGGCCAAGACTACCAAGCCAGAACCCCCAAAGGTCAAGGGCCCCCCCTAGATGGAAGGAGGACCTGACTCTGGTATTTGAGTGGAGTGAGGATGCGGGGTCCGGGTTAATGCTCGCGGTGCTGAAAAGCATCGCTGGTAGCATTCCTGGGCACCGCTATGACCTCAAAATAATTCGGGGTGGGGAGCTGTGGCTCTCATATTGGAGAACCCCGAAGACAAGAAACTGGCCGTGGAGGCCTAGAGAGGGAGCCTGCACTGAGGCTAGGAGGCCTCAAGAGGGCCAGGAGGGAGCTGATTATCTTGGGAGTCAACTCTGACATCAAAGAGGAGACGCTAAGAGAAATGGTGGTGCTCCAAAATACGGGGTGTGGGGACTTCTTGGAAGGATACATGAGATTGTATCCAAAGAGTACAAGGAGGCCCTACGCAACGAATTGGGTCATTTCGGGCCTGAAGGAGGCCACCATGAAATCCCTCCTTGGCAAGAAGAGGTTAAAAATAGGTGCCAGGATAATACCTATCAGGGTGAATGTGTCAACTTGTTTCAGGTGTCTCAGGCCCGGTCATATCGCAAGAACCTGCAAACATCCTAAGAGGTGTGGGAGTTGCTAGTGCGTGCACTCCCAAGAACAGGGATGCGATATGAAGCCGGGTTGATGGCTCTGCTTAGAGGTACGGCAGGAAATATTACTCTAATAATCGCCCCCGGAGTACGCAGTGTTCGGTGAAGGCCTGGTACGTGAACGGGAGACGATGGTAGAGGGGCCAAACAAGGAGGTGTGGAGGTTCGTGCAGCTAAATTGGGCTTGTTAGAGGAGGAGCTCCGAGGAGCTAGACCGGATCATTAAAATTGATCGCCCTCATGTTATCCTGGTGCAGGAGATGTACTTGGAGGATGATAGGAGGATGGGTCTAGATACTCGTTACAGTTTTTTCTCTAGCGAGTGCAACAAGGCCGCTTTACTGGTCCGGGGAGATCTTCCTTGTTTGGGTTGTGGGTCCTGGGAGGAGGCGGCGACTGTACAGGTCTAGGCGGCGGGTCTGAAGCTGGTCTGCCTCTCTACGTACATACCACCTCAGGACAACGACCTCGGTAAGCTGGACTTCCTAAAATGCTTATTTGGTTGGGAAGGAAGGGCACGAGATCGTGATTGGCGTGGATTTTAACGCGCGCACCTAGGGATGTGGCGTTTGAGGTGCGAAACGGACCCCACGGACGTAAGCGACCACAAACTCATCAGGTTTGAGGCCAGTTGTGAAGTGTAACCGCCATCAGTGGAGAGAGTTCCTCGGTGCAGCATCAGGAGGCCTAACCTAGAAAGATTCAAACCCGGTTTGCTTGCACACTTGGGGATAGACTGGCTGGAGCAGTTGACAGAATTGCTCTTAATAACATGGTCAATGAGCTCCACCAGGATATTGCCAACACGTGCAAAACCTTGGGACATGGATCTGGAAAGGTTACCGCATTTAAAAGGCTTAAACAGCCTTGGTGGACCGAGGAGCTGGAGATCGAGAGGAAGAGAGTCAGGGCCATGAGGAATCTATTCAAGAATAGTACGTGCAAATAGAGAGTTAGGAGAAGAATATTTTTCCAGAAGGTCTTAGCAGGATACAAGAGACACACCAAAAGGGCGAAGAGGAAACACTGGGGGGAGCAGTGCAAAACCGTACTGGAGATTAATCCATACGGTCTCCCTTACAGGGTTGTCTCTGGCAAGATAAGGTGCTCCGCTAACTTGAGGCTACTTGAACGAGAAGATAAGTTCAAGGCTCAGGACCTGAAGGAGACCCTGGACCTCATCTTGGATCGGAAATCCGGAAACTAGGAACCAGAGGACGAGATCTCTCTGACCACTTGTGGTTTGGTGGATCCGCTCTATTCTGAGAATGAGGTGAAACGGACGGCTTTCAAGTTCGGGAACAGGAAATATCCTGATCCCGACGGGATCGATAACACGGTCGTGAAAGCCCTGGTAAGGATGCACCCATCGCTTCTTGCCAGGTTATTCAATAGGTGCCTGGACACTGGTACCTTTCCTAAGGCATGGAAGGTTGCCAGAGTAGTGCTTTTCGAAAGGTCTGGTAGAAAGGGTTATTCTCCTAATGATTATCATCCGTTTCTTTACTAGTGTGTCTAGGTAAGGTGCTATATAGCCTAATATCTCAGCGACTGAAGCATTAGCTAGAGAGTAATGAGCTCCTTTCCTCTTTTCAACATGGTTTTAGGGAAGGAAATTCCACAACCACAGCTCTAAACGAGTTGTTAGATGGGGTTGATTTGGGCTTAAATAAGGGAGCTTGGGTTCTTTTCTTGGCCCTGGACATTGATTGCCCATTCAACTCCATGAACTGGAACAAGATGAGAAATTTGATGGACATGGGTTGTCCTGATAATTTGTACAGCTTTTTCCGTGACTTCCTGAGGGATAGACGGATTAGCCTCAGTTTTGTTGGGCTGAAGTTGGAAAGAAATTGTGCTAGGGGTTGCCCCCAAGGCTCTTGCTGCGGACCTATTCTGTGGAATATCCTGCTAAATACCGTTTTCCAGGAGGAGCTACCTGAGGGAGCCAGGCTGCTTCTCTATGCCGACGACCAGTTCCTCATCATTGAGGCTGCTTCGAGAGCGAAGGCTGAGAAATGCGTTGAAACTTCTCTCCAAATCCTCTCGAACTGGGCCCATGATTCTGGTCTTAAGTTCAATGTTTCCAAAATAAAGCCCTCATTTTTAAAATTAGGGACATAAGAACTAAAAGGGAAGGGATCAAATGGGAACACAAGCCGGCTATCCGGATGGAAGGACGGAGGGTAGCGTTGGTCAATAGGATGACCATCCTGGGGGTAGTCATTGATGACAAGATGGGTTGGAAATACCAGGCGGAGGATATGGTGGCGAGAGACAGGGAGTCGTTGTGCAGGCCTGTCCAGGTTAGCTCACAACAGGGGGGGAAAGGAGGGTACTATTTTTAGGAACTTCCTCTCCAGTGTCGAGCCAATCCTGCTATCCAGAGCTTGGTGGCGCCGAAACAGGGATCAGAAGGTGGCAAGAACCCTAGAGAGAGTGCAGAGGACAGCGGCACTAAGAATCACAGGGGGATATCGCAATACCAGCAGTGAGGCCTTATTGGTTCTCGCTGGGCTTAATCCCCTGGGATTCAAACTAAAGGAGGAGACCATCAGACAGAAGATCTGTGAGAACAGAGAAGATGCCCTGGGACTTATAGCGGGTGCCCTGGAATGGAAGAGGTACCCAAGGAAGCCTCCAGAGTGGTTGCCAAAGTGGAATTGGATATGATGATAATGATAGTAGGTCAAAGGGCCCTTTGGCTTCAGGTGGTTGACCTAATTCCCCGTAAGTGGGTCCCATCGGACGCTTTGTCAATTGCCAGGTTGGACAGATTTTAACATTTTGTGCAATGTCTTTTGATATGCCCTGCCAATAATACTGAGCGGAGATGAGTCTCGTCATCTGTGAAATGCCTGGGTGGTTGAATTGTGTGTGCACTGAGTGGAGAAGTTCGTTGTTGAGTGTTTTTGAGATTATTATTTTAGTCAAACCTTTGCGGGAAAGGGTATAAAGTCCGCTGCGATCAATGGTCAGTTTAGAATCTCCCGAAGGGGAAGGCTGATGGCTCTTAATGAGGGGGGCGTCTGAGAAGCCACAGAACGGGTTACGAGTTTGGAGGTCCGTTTCATAATCTGCCTGACGGGTTTTTGATCGTCTTCAGCCATTGAAATGCGTGAATTTTCTGCCCATCAAATAGAAACGGAATTTATCCACACTCTCAACGATTGCTAGGCATTCTAATTCAGAGATGAAGTAGTTCCGTTCGTGCGAACGCAGGGCGCGGCTGAAATAATGTACTGGATAGGTCTTCCCATCAGGGTGGACCTGTTTGAGAATGCCTACTATGCCGAGTGTTGAGGCGTCACAGTACACCTGGCATGGCAGACCTTCCTGATAAAGGGGTAAAATTGGGTGTGTGGTGAGACTTATCTTCAGGCTAGTAAGCGCTTTCTGGCATTTGTCATCCCAGGCCCACGTGACATCCTTTTTGAGAAGGTTGTTAAGTGGCGTCCGCAAGCGGGCGTAGTCCGGAATGAACTTGTTATGAACCTTCACCGCGCCTAAGAAGGATTGCAATGTTTTGCAGTTGTGTGGTGGTTTATCTGTTTAAGAAATATTATAAATATTGTTAGGTGTAGGTTTTTTAAAATGGTGTCTAAAATAGTTGAAGTTGTAAAATTCTAAGTCTAAACATGATGAAAAAAAGGAAAATAAAAATATTAAAGGTAATAATATATAAAGGGTTGATTGGTATTTGATGGCATTAATGTTGATGGTTAATAAACAAAATGATATTATCGATTAATATTGAAATGCTTTATCTACATCTCTAAGTTAAAAAACAAAGTCCAACACCACAAAACTAGTAAAACTGTAAGTCTATTTACAAATAAATGAGAGAAAAGTTAATAGAAAACAACAATATTCGTTCCTGAAAAAAGGGAACATATTTACACACAATGTCTAGGTGTAGGTGCAAGATTACTGGTGTCTTTATAATTTGGCCTACGGGGAGGCAATGTGGCCCTATATTTGATTGATGGACAGGCAAGAGTGTTGAAGTAGGAAGGGCTATCTCTGCTAATGATGGATGCTAATGATGGATACAAAGGTCATTCCACCCCTTTAGAAGTAAGGAGGGAAAGACGAAGTAGAAAAAAACTAGGGGAAGTTAAGTGCGTCCTTGAATTTGTTGTGGTTGGGATGAAGATTGGAATACCGCCGTGGCGATGGACGCCATTTTGGGGATTTAATTGTCCTTTTAGGAGGCCAAGATGGCGTCTCCTTTGGTCTCATGTTACATAAGAAAGATAAGGGTATTATAGTTTGGGGCGTGTCTTTATATTTATTAGTAACTATCTTAATTAACTTCGTCCACGAGGTTCTGGGATTCTCTAGGTGAAATAACCTTAGTTTCTCAGTAAGTTTTGCGTTAAGATTTTTCAGACAGATCATTAGATTGGAGATTGTTAGCGGTGTTAGGTTTAGAAAAATTATAAAATAATGAATTTACGAAATTTTCTAAGAGAAAAGGTTATCGCATGGGTACAAAATTCGGTAGTTTCGTAAATAACAATTTAACACAGGCAGGAATGAAATGCAATGGGGTATGGAAATTTTATGGTATGATATTAAGTTTTCGCATATTGCATTTATAGTTGTATTTCTAATTGTGGGAAATAGGGGAGGCACATTTTGAGATGTGATAATTAAAAATTGATATTTATAAAAATACAAATCTAGGAATAGTTTTAAATATTGAGAAAAATCAATTGAAATAGTAATAGGTCAAGTAAAATAAAGAGTGTAATAAATTTAAGTTGAAAGTTGCATATTTGGGTAATGCTATTTTAGGTGAATTTAAGAAAGGCATGTAAGATTAGTAAATTGGCAAAAATGCGTGATTGAATATTTTTAATAATAAAATTGAAAATGATGAATTAACATTTATAATTTGATTAAAATAAAGTGAAAATGATAAATGAGAGTGTGAAAGTTTTAAAATTTGAATAAAAATGTTATAAAAAAGGTTATAATTGATTTTAAAATGCTTAAAGTGAAAATATAAGTATAAAATTTATGGGGAAAATGGCAGAAACAAAGTATAAAGTACCTTGAAATGGCTGATGCTGGCTGGAGTTGATCTCTGGAGATGGCTGTATGGAAGAAGGCTGCTTGTTGCGTGGGATCCGTTGAAAGAGGAGATGAGGGCCTCCTCCGCACGAGGCACGGCTTGTCCCCGAATGGCGTCTGTTAGGCGGCCTACTAGGTCTTCGTGGTGGGGCTGCATGTTGGTGAGGGCATCCGCGACATATTCGTCTCCGACCTCCGTCATCCTCTGCATGCTGCTGTCCTCAGTTATCCTGTCGACTTTAACGGGTTCTGTAGTAATCCCGATGTGGAATGTATTGGGCAGTCGTGGTAGTGGGTGCGTGATGGGATTCCCGCACTGGGACAGCAAGAGACAGAGGCAGGTCTAAATGGTAACTCCAAGAAGGTAGAGGTAGACCACGGACGAAGGCAAGTCGGACCACGGGCGCCGCGGATGCCTACATCGCGGATAGAAGGGGGGGTCGCTCTGAAAACAACTCTACAACTATCAACTAACCAACTTTGTCCCAATTTTGGGGGGCTTTCATATGAGACGCTCGCAGATGGCGGCGAGTTCTGATTGGCTCCCATAAAATCACGCCACCTGTCAGGCGCCGGGTTGTTTATTACGTCTGGCCACCTGTTGACGGGGTGATTGAACTCATTATCATAAACACCTGTTCGTCTGGGTTATTGCGTCGTCTGGTCTACCTTTTACCTCTTTGTTTTATTTGTCATTTTGTTACAAGATCGATACATATTTTATATAGATATGGGGTTATGATAAATATTATAGGTTGTGTTCTATCTAATTCAAAATATACTACATATATTAATAGTAATTGTATTTATATTTGGAAAATAGAGGAAAAGTAAACTATTAAGAACAACAGATTTTGAATTAATTTTGAGTCAGAACAGCAAGCTAATTCTGTATCAAATAGTATAGTTATGAAAAATTTTAAGATTAATATTTTTTTTCAGTTTAAAAAAAAAACAAACCTCACACATTTAAATTAAATTAAAAAAATTATTAATCTTAAATTTTTTCATAACTATACTATATATATATATATATGAGGCTGTTGATATAGGAAACCTAAAAACATCCCGATGACACAACCATCATTCCAAACTGCACCGTCCTCCAACAATGCCGCGTTGACACCAGTGGCGCGCCCTGTCCAACCCCCAAAGAAGAAGCATCAAAACATAAACCAATAGCTCGCGCATAGGACTCAAAAACGGACTCCAAAGCAAAAATAAATAAATAAACGAGGACTTTCTGATAACCAGGAGGAAGAAACGTCTTCTTCAAGGGAACCCGGTACTGTTAACATATTGGAGGATCAGCAACTCGAAGAGGGGCTGATACATACTCCTGACACCCTTATTGAGAGTGCTGAACTGAAAGGAATCGCAAAGGATATGGTAATCAAGTACATCATTCCAATATATACACAAAGTCTAACACTGAAATCATCATTGCAGGGCAAGCAACGACGCTGAACACTCTGATCAGCAAAATAATAACTCTTGTAGAGGACAATATCTGCACCCTTTACAAGAAACTCACTAGATTTCGAGAAGCAACATCAAAAAATATTTCATGAGCTTCCGCATGACATATTTAATTGTGCGCTGCATTGCCGTTAACGCTAGGAGTGTGGAGATGTGCTGATTCCTTAGATAACATGCAGTTGATGTCGCGTTTTTGAAAGAGAAAAACGTGCTGCATTTGAAATACGTCGACTACCAGGGGCTCCGACCTCGCCATTATCGTAGCGCCAGGAGTCACCGTCCACTGTCATCGATTTCTGTGACCAGGCAAGATCGCCATCGCCAGCATCAACATCCGAGGTTTCGAGACCCAGGCTATCAACTGCCACCTGTCCCACATTCCTGATGATCGGAATCTCCAACTGCAGGTCATCGCAGAGAAAGCGATCAGGGAAGATGCGTGGGTCCTCGGCGACTTCATCCCCGAGGAGTCCTCGAGAGACATTGGATCTGGAGCCGCGGAAGCCTCCGCGCAACTCCTCATCGGGTCGCCCTTATCGATACCGCCATCATCTTCGATGCCGCGCATCTGTCTACGATGGTTGCCAGCTACGGAAGCTGGGTAGATCTTGTCTGAGTTAGGTTCTAATTCCATCAAGACTCTCCGCACGCGTCACCCGTTACTGGATACACAATTACTGTTGTTCTATTCGCCATGTAACCCTTCTATAAGTAGGGGATCCCCCTTCACCATCTGCGCCATCCATTTTCCGCGCTTCTTTGAACAGCACTATTCATCAGGAAAGTTAAGGCGCTTCTCGGTGAGGCTTCTATGAAGATCGGAGACATACCTCCTGGATATCTATGAGGAGAATGGAGGAAACTGAAGCGGGACCTGGTTGAAAACATTAAGAGCCTCTCCATTCGCAGTGCTGAAGACTAAGTATACATTCCCAAGGCAAACCTGTTCCTGCGTTTCAGGATCGAGGCCGAGAACCCCCTTGCTTCCTTAGTCTTGGCGCACTTTGCGCGTCCGATTACATCACTCGGAAATGGTGACCGTCTTCGACGCACAGGGAAATCCCGCGAGGGATAGAAGCCTGAGGCTCGCCGTCTTCGACTTCTTCAACATCTCTGCCTGCAGCCCGGAGGTCATCGATGGGTTCCTACGAAAACAACGGAAAACACCCTGGAGTACAGTGACCTGCTTCATCGAGCAGATATCTTCTTGAGTGAAGTCGAAACTGCCATAAGGCGTCCGCCACAAGGAAAGTGGCTGGTTGGGATATCGTGCTCTGCGAGCTCGTCAAGGGCTTCTAGAACTTCAGAGAGGCCAAACATCGAATCCTCCTTGAATTTAAACTCCGCGGGGCGCTGCCTGAATCCTTGAGGGGAAACATCATCTGCCTCGTACCCAAGGCGCATGGTGGACCGAGCCTAAGCGATTATCGGTCCATATATTTATCAATGGCGAACTACAGAATCGTCAGCGGAATCCTTTGGTTCGTCTTCGTCGCCAGCTACCAGCCATGGTGCCGGAATGCCGACACACTGGCGTACGCCGTTCCTGGAAGATGTCCTTTCTGAAAGATCGCCTGCCTGTCTAATGAGGTGGCCCTGGCCTTCAAGAACAATTCGCCGCTGGCGCAGACATCTCCACAGACCTTAATTCCGCCTTTGACAACGTGGACCGAGAGTTCCTTGCTGCTCAGCTGCCTTTCTTCGACCTTCTATTCGTGGTATGGCTCCACCTGCTCCACGAGGAGGCCGATGCTAGTATCAAGGTCAATGGAATTTTACTCGCCCATTTTGAATGCACAGAGGGCTTTGGCAGAATTTTGAATGCTTTTCTTCATCTTCACCGGTCCCTTCCTGTGTCACATAGAGAGAATTCTTGGAAGAAGAAATCCCGTGGCGTACACCGATGATATTATCCAAATGATCCGCGAGGATTGGTATTTCGAGAAAGGCAAGCCCATCTTTGACGAATTCAGGAGTGCGTCAGGAGTATGCGTGAACTTCTTAAAGAGTAAAGAATGGTGCGGCGCCTAGAGGGACCGCTCCGACTCTCCAATGGACATCTCATGGTCTGTATTTTCCATCACGATTTTGGGCTGCGAAATTATCCGTAATACGAAATAATCAGTATAAATTGATGAAATACTTTGAAGATATGGTATGAAAACTATGTACAATAATTCACTAAATTTAGGCAATATGATTAGAAACCCATTAACAAAGAATCAATCCAATATT
Organism: Cordylochernes scorpioides; assembly: GCA_030710605.1. Taxonomy (NCBI): domain Eukaryota; kingdom Metazoa; phylum Arthropoda; class Arachnida; order Pseudoscorpiones; family Chernetidae; genus Cordylochernes; species Cordylochernes scorpioides. Next base: position 92,705,316 of record CP092886.1, on the reverse strand, counting down.
ACATTCAATAGAAAAGAATCCATCTACTCCATATCATGCAATAACTGTAGTTGTAAATATGTAGGAGAGACTGAGAGAAAATTCCATAATAAAATAGCTGAATATAATAGGAATATTAACAATAGAGAGAGCGACCCCCTAAGATCTTTAGTAGTTCAACAAATAAAAGAAACTGGTCATATTGTAGCGTAGAAATCAAATCTTTGTATAACTGGAGATGTGAAAGTATTTATTGATAACGTCAGCACGACCAGTCGACAAATATTAACAAATTAACCCAACTATCTACAGCTAGGGAATCTTGAACAAGCAAGCAAATAAATATTTTAAGATGATTTTACAAATACAGATTAATAAATATTTTTACAATCTGTTGATAATTTTCATTGAATAATATTAAATCAAATTAAATAATAAAATATTTATTCGCCACATTATAACTGATCTCAACCCATAGTGCATTATGACAATATCTATAGTAAATACCAAAGATTCTCAATAGAATCTATGATTACCAAACAGCAAAAAAGCATAAAGAAGTACATTGAAATATCAGAAACATACGAAACAATATGGACAAATATTACCCCATAGATGTAGGCACCCTTCTATACATACCACAATAGTTCACGAATTTATTAAATTTAATTTGAAGTCTCGAGATATCGTTCAACTAGCACGTATCATCCACCATGCACATATATTTTTAAAAAATTGTTTTTCACACACAAATAATGTATTATATTTCTCTCAATATCACAGGTATTCAAAATATATAAATACTTTGTATAAAAATAGTATTAATCAATAATTTGTTAACGTGGTACTCCTGTTGAAGGACTGACAATTCCGAAGCTTTAAAATAAAAGGTTTGCACAAAATCTTTGCGCTGGAAACTTTATACATTTTATTATGTAAAGTTCTTCAACACGCCGGAATTTGGGCAATTTTTCAAAAAACGAATCGGTTAATTTCTAACAATGTAAAAAAGCGTTCCATCCGCCGAGAATGTGACAGCCTCTACCTGGTCCATCTCGCCAAATTAAAACTACACAGGACAGCACTGCGCTGCGCCCGAAACAAAATAAAGAAAATAATGGTAATCAGGCAAATGCTGGATTATTGCAGGAGCAAATCAGCTTCCGGAACCTTCGACTATAGATTTATATTTAATACACCCTGAAGGTCACTTCGGTAAATACATCAAGACTCTGGAGAATAAACTGGAGAAAACCTGCATTGTACAACTGGGAAAAGCTTCCGGACAGGCCTTGAGCGGCCAGTAATGTCGTAAAGGATCAAAGAGGATGGACTGATGTTCAAAGGAGCCTTTCTCAGAGCCCTACCTTAGCAAAAAAGGCTGAAAAATCACAATCCAGTCAATCCACGTTATTTTAGACGTGGACATCATACGGACCATGAGGCTTTACTGTCAGGTGGTCTCCATCACCCCTGCCGTCAACTCCTCCGGAGGATACACCTGGATGGATATGAAGAAGACGGCCTTCAATATTATGAATGATGAAGAAAGAGCACGAACCTTCCGAAAAAGATCGTGACTTCCAAGGGTAGCTCAGCGTTGGCCTATTTGGAGTACGGTTTCTGTTGCTCCAAGTGCTACCGAATGGCCCACAAGAGTATTAATTGACCCCGGATCATCAGAGAGGCAAGGACTACCCAGTCCTCGATTCAGAAGAGCAGTGTGAAGATCACGGTACCTTCTCATATAAATACTGCAGCTGCATCGTCTTCTACAGCATTCAATCACTCTGAGCCAGTGGCTGCCCCGGCGCAAACGTCCTCCACGCCACCTGCTCAAGACACCAAAGCTCCAGAGACTGAGCCCATTACTAGGAACATCCAGACAGACAGACCTCAATATCAATAGAGACAACAACTCCAGAGCCATTACAGAAACAAGAATAGATCCAGGTCCTTTTCGCCAAAGGCTGAATCAACGGCAAACTGCAGATAGACACTCTCCTCGAGCGCCTCCCAAACTCCCTCTAGGAGAGGTTACACTTTTAGAATTGAAAAGCTATTGTAAAACTTCCTCACCTGACTGCTCATGGACAAGTTAAGCGCAGAGCAGAGGCTAGGTCTGCACCTACTGAACGAAAAACTCACAAAGAAACTTGGAAACTCCAAGTCATCCCATTACAAAAGGCTCGCTGACATTAGAGTAAAAACAAGGAATTCGCAAGAGCTTTCGCCTTGCTTGCCTTAATGGGCGCGGCATTGCCGCTCGGCACAGGAGAATCGAGTTGTGCAGCTTACTGAGGCAGCACACAGTAGACGTCGCCTTTGTTCAGGAAACTAATGTCACCATCATCGACAGCGCCTAGAACGTTGGATACAAGGCGGAGGTTGTTTCAGCATCTTGCACCAGAGGATCCGGCCTCACCTGCATCTTCTCATCCGGCGTCCAGGTCATCGGACAACGGGTTCTTACCCCTGGCAAGATCGCCGCCTTTGACATCATCATACGGGATATTTAGCCGACATTTGTCAACTGTCACCTTTCTCTAGATCCTGATGAGCGGCTACAGCAACTACAGGCCAACGCAGCTGCTGCTGTCAATGAAGACTCGTGGGTCCTTTGGGACCACAATATCTCCGAGGAGTCTGAGACATTTCGTCCGGATCCGTCGAAGTCCTTGGGGAGCTCCTGGAACTCGGCAATTTCGTAGATTCCGCAGCTATCCTTGCGCCGCGCACCTACCAACAAGGATCTCCAGTTGCGGAAGCCAGATGGAGGCGAGCAGACTGGATCGAGTACTCTTACCATCAAAACTATAAAAAAGCTTTACAAAGATTATGTATTATATTTCGACAGAATATTTATTTTTTATTATTATGTATATTTGTAACCACTGGAACTTCATATCGCTTCGGGGGGATAGAACAATTTTTAGGGCAAGAACTACGGACGTGAAGACTACGAGGAAGGCAGCTACGAGGACGACACAACAAATAAATAAACAAAAACAACAACAAAAGCTTTATTAAGACCTTTTAGTCTTATACAGATTCTCCAAGCATAAATTTAGGATACATGCAGGAAAAACAGTGATAGAACATAATGGGAACATGATATTTATATACAGTGAAAATTATATAAAGACAATCAAGCTAATAGATTAATCTGGGCAAATTGGAGGTAAAGAAAGTTACTATTCATGGATTTACCATGGATTATCGTGTTAGGTCTTGTGGAGTTTTTTGATAGCAGCTCTGAGACTTTTCTTAGCTATGTAGAACTTTTCCTAGTCATCATCCCCGCCCTTGACATTGCCGGTTTTCTGCTTCACTTGTAAGCATTTCGACCTGTGAGTCAATTGTGGAGTCTTCCACTAGTAAATTAGTTGAATCACTCAAGCTGCTTTTGTAAGATGTAGCCTTGTCAGATGCCCAGGAACACTTGCCAACAGAACGAAACTTCTTTTCATCATTTGGCTTTATATTTTTTAGACCATTAAATTTTGGGACAAGTGGTAGATGATCCAAATATATAAGGCATGCATTCAATAGCAAGATCAACAATCAGCTCAAGTAGTTCAGGCGAAACAATAGAATGATCTATAACTGAGGATCCTTGAGTTGAAGAATAAAAGTAAAGTTGCCATATTCATCACTAATATATTTGCCATTTATTACCGTGAGTGAACTCTCATCGAGAAAATAATAATTCTAAAGAGTCCACCTATATTCCAGGATATTATTCTATGAGGATTGTTCCTTATAGTGATGTAACATTTTATTTTGATATTTAGAATGTTTATGCTGAGCTACAAGCGCAGATTGACGACTTTTATTCGTTTTTAGAAATGAGCAATTATGTGATAGTTCTTGTCTAGGTTGTCGCAAAAAAAAATCCTGAGAAATATATTTAACTGTGAAAAATTGGGTTGGACGGTAGCAATGCTATCAGAAGTTTTCTATAATGCATTCCCGTTGGAGCTGACAACGCGGCCATTTAAAACAGAGTAGCTTATGCCACGAACAATTAGCCTGTTATCGCTTAGTTTGGAAAGGGTTCCCTTACTCATGAGTTATTTTCGCTTGCTAATTAACAATATCCTTTGGTCTCTAATATAGTTGAAGGGTAATCTTTATTTATGAATATTTTTTGTCCCTGAGTCTGAAAGCGTTCCTAAAAAGCAGAATTCTTTGCTTGAAATCAGGCACCTCAATAAGCAGTGGCGAGTTAGCTTTTTTTTTTGTGTCAATCTTCGGCACTGTTATATCCTAAGATCTTCAGAAATTTGCATCGTGTTTGAAAGCAGATCTTGGATCAAACCTCGAGGGGTTTCGTTTTCTGCTCCTTCCAGTCCATAAATAATCAAGTTCTTTTCTCTCTGCCTCATCTCTCCAAGCTCCAACCGTCTTTCGAGATCGGATATTCTATTTGTATTAACCGAGACAGCTTTAGAAGTGGTTTCCAATAATGACTCGAAGTGTTGTAGGCGCTGATTTATTTTGTCCAATACTTTTTCTACCGAAACAAGTCTAGTCTCTATTTTTTTAACCAAAATCATCTATCTTAGCAAATAAATAAACTTGCAACTTCTGAAGGTAACTATATTTCATTATTTATTTTTTTCAATTTATCTTTATTATTGAAACCCTATCGGGAAACACATACAATACCAATAAAGAAGAAATAAATATCGTTGAAGTGCAGAGCTGCAATATGACGTATATATAATATATACATATATTTTGTGACGAAGAAATATTTTATTATTCAATTTAATTTAATTATTCAATGAAAATATTTAAAACAGATATTTATAATAATTTATTTGTAAAATCATAATATATGTTGCCTAGCTTGCTTTTTCGATATTCTCTAGCTGTAGATAGTTGGGGTTCGCTTGTTGATTACACTAGTACACACACCTTTTCCTTCTCAATATTTTAAAGTTTTTTCTAGTAAATTCCAACCCGTAGATCATGAATATAACCTTCATTTTTCAAAATTAGCTCAATATTTTCGAAATACATTTGAAAATATTTAATTTTATAAGGAAGCTGATGTCATCAAATGTCAAAATTTAATCATTATTTAGATGGAATGCATACCATTAGAATTTTATATAAAGACAATGTTTAGCAATCACCATGACGATTATTATTTCTGTGTCTGCAAAATCACAGGTCTTAATAGCAAAAATAAGAAAAATAACTTTTATTCTGATATACCATCAGCTAGGCAACCTATTCCTCACGACCTAACCACAATCCCATGCCGATTCCTAAAACGGTTCAAGAATCCTATACCTAAAAGGATGATCAGCACACAACATTTGCAGATGACCATCAATTATAAGTCCCTGAATTTATTTCAAATGAAAGTGGCATTCCACATTTATTTGATCAGGCATCATTAAATGATCTAGTTAGGGATCTAGGGCTATCAAAAGGAGCAGCCGAAATCCTTGGATCAAGTTAAAGCAAATGAACCTCTTGTTACCACAAACTAAAATCTCTGTCTATCGTAATAGGGAAAAATATTTTTTTTACATTTTTTCTGAAGAACAAAGATTAGTGTACTGCAATGATATTGAAGGCGTTTTTAAAACTCTGCAAATTAATTACATGGTACCGAGCATAGACTCTTTATTGATTCCTCTAAACAAAGTTTGAAGGCTTGTTGCTTGCTTCCAGTTGCCTATTCTACCCAAAAGAAATAAACCTATTCGACTCTAAATAAAACTATGATTGTTGAATTAGACCAATAATTGTGTTGGAAAGTTTGCGGTGTCTAAAAATTAGAGTAATTTTACAGGGCTTGCAGAAAGGAAACACATATTATCCTTTCTTTTTATGCAAGTGTGACAGCAGAGACAGAAATAATCATTATATGCAAAAAATGTGGCCTGAAGTAGTATGTTTCGCTTAGGTGAACAAAACGTTGAAAATGAACCGCTTGTCCATAAACTAAAAATATTTCTTCTCCCTTTACATTTCAAATTAGGGTTAAAGTAAATTTTGCAAAGGCTTTAAAGAAAGATAGTAATGCTGTCAAATATTTAATGACTAAATTTCCGAAGATTAGTTGTTCTAAGCTAACGGAAGGTATTTTGATCGGACCACAAATTTCCTTAAACTAATAAATGACGAAGAGTTTATTGCTTGATGAATCTAAAATTGCATTTTATGGATTCACATTTAAACCTTTTCCCTGATAATCTCGGTGCAGAGAGCGAGAAACAAGGTGAACGCTTCCACCAAGGTATTACAATCATCGAACAACGATACAATGGTCTTTGGAATCAATATATGGTGGCGGATTATTGTTGGAATCTAATGCGTGATAACAAACAAGCAAATAATAAAAGACTATACAGAAAAGAATTTTTAAATCCATGAATAAAATTCATTTTATTACTTCCTAAATATTAATGCATCTTTATAAATAATGTTTAATAAACCAAATAAAATGTTTTTCCCATACAAAGCTTTTTGTTAAGACCTTCCATTTTTTATATATAAAAAACAATTTTCCTGATAAATTTGAAAAAGAAAGGAAAATAAATTATATTTTTATATAAAAATGAAAATATATAGGGATAGAGTAATTAGTTTGATAAATATACATGGTGATCCAAAAGTCCCGCACAATTTTAAAAATTAATAACTCCACGAATATTTGCGCTAAAGCAATGCGGTAAACACCATTGTGTTCAGGATGCAATGTGATTCTTTATGGCAATTAATGAAAAATTCGAAATTGATTTTAGTTACAATTTTATTCGCTAGGTGGCGCTCTACCAGAATCAGAGATTAAGCGGCCAAATTGTTTGATAAATTGAAATATATAAATGGTCGACTCGTATTTTTCCTTTTTGAATGCCAGGAAAGAACCCTAATAATATCAAATAACAAATTAATAAAACACCACTTCGCCAAAAGTAGAAGAATTGGTTGACGTTTTTAAATACAATCACATATATGCAAAATAGGTAAAGGCAAATTAAAACATGTAGCAAAATAATTATATTTTAGATACGGTTTGTTTTCGAATTTAATAAATTTATATTTTTTCAATTCAACTCTCTCTCTCAGTATCGATTATATTTATTTTAATTCATTTGAAAAATATGTATCTATCTCTGATAATTTATTTTACTCTGGAATGCCGTTGTTGTTGTCGTGTCCACTAAAGATCCTCAGATCTCTCCATGCATATCCATCACAGCAGCAGCAATGTCCACTATCTTGGGTATGTAAAGCTGCTGCTCTGGGTCTATGTCAAATTTCTGCAAGGCTCTGGCCATTGCTGGGTATGAGAATATGTGGGTAGGGGTTAGTTCCCTACCAGGACAGTTGTTGCATGTCCTATAGGTTCCTGTGCCATCTGGATGTATCGTCGTTCCTTTATAGTATTTTGTTTCAAGTCTTGTTATAGTTTTTGTCATTTTTCTCTCAGAGTGTATTTCGCATTTTGATCTTTTCTTATTTTTTTGTTTAATTATCTTGTATTTTGACAAAGCAATCAGCGGTAAATAATGACATTTTTTTCTTCCTTTGGCTCAAATTTCTGGCTTCCTTTGCCAATTCAAATGCCATTTCATTACCCCCGATCCCAACATGGGCAGGAATCCATTGTAGAATGCAGTTCTTCTTCAATGGTTCCAGTTGGGTAAGTAACGAGTGTACTCGTATTTTCTGTGTGATTTTAGTATTGCCCTTCTGAATTGCTTCTAGAGCGGATATGAAGTCGCTGTATATTAAAATTCCTTCTGCTTGATGCAGGGATGGTTGGTTAAGGCATACTTCAAGGGCTTTCCATATAGCTGTCAGTTCACAAGTTAAGTTTGAATAAATATGTCCTGCTCCTTCTTTGATTTTGATGTGTGTTCCATCTTGCAGTATTATGTTAATTCCAGCCCCTCCATTACTCAAGATAAGATCTGAAGATCCATCTGTACACGCTTTTAAAGGGGGTGGCCTAGGATTTTTAATCAAGAATTTGTACTATGAGGACATAGCCGTTAATATTCCAAACACAGCAGACCTCGAAGCCCAAGGTATCAAAGTCTACCTCAATCAAAACAACGCTATAAACCTATACAATATGTATCACCCTTCAAACAATAAACTTATTGACAATGGAAAAATGGCTATTTTCTTACAGACAACACTATTTTTGTAGGTCACCTTAATGCCAAACATCAACTATGGGGATGTTCCACGCCAAACCCAAGAGGCAAAATACTATCAAACCAATTTAACGACAATGCCTTCATGTGATTAAATGAAGGGAATCCTACCCAACATTCCTACAGCTATAATACTGCACAAGCACTTGATATAAGTTTTTACTATCCTGACATTTTCCACAAATGCAAATAGCAAATATAAAAAGTATTGGAAGTGATCATTTGCCTAATTTGATAGAAATTAGCAGCAAGACCATAAGACCATATCTTTCAAAAACAACATTATTAAAGCTGCCAAAGTTTCAATACCAAGAGCTAATATTGAGAAATGAATTCCAAATTATACACACCAGGCAAAAAAATATTCAAACACTTATAACTAAAATAAATGAACTACAAAAAGTGCATTCAAAACCAAACATATTTTAGAACTGAACATTGTGAATGCAAAAATAAAATATTATACGTAAATGTGAAAAGGGAAAAATGGAAACAAACTTGTGAAAACCTGAACCCAAGAAATCCAAATACAAAACTTTGGCATTTGGCAAAACAAATTGACAGGTCCCAGTCACAAACTGAGAAAACAAATATGATTAATAATACAGATGGTACCAGCAAATAATGACAAACATGATGCCAATCTTTTAGGTAATTCATATAAAATAAGTAGTAAAATCAAATTTGAAATGAAATATAAGAAAGTTGAAAAAAGGCCCGAAAGATTATCCATGACTCTAAAATTGTCACTGGTGTGATGTAATTGTACATATTCAGATGTAAATATGTAAATATGGTTTTGCATATAGACGCTCGAGTTAGGATATAAATAGAGACAAATTAATGTTGTCAGTTAGTTAGTAAGTTCCGTTCTTAAATAAAGAAGTGTTCACCATCGTAGCCCGATTCCCTTGAAGAAACAAAACATGGTGGCAGCGTAAAAGCGGTATAAGCGTAAAAGCAATTTTCAAAATTATAAAGTTGAAATATAAGATTTTTTTTAAGAAAAGGAGAAAAAAAAATGGCTAATTATATACAAGTAGCTGCTCCAGAAGGATTCAATTTCGGCAAACCTAATGAATGGCCAGAAATCTTTAAGAAAGAAGTCTTAAGACCCGAAGCTTTAGAAAAGGCAGTCAATCTGGAAGATTCTGAGAAGGCGGCAGAAAGTCAACAACTCTCCAAAAGACATTTAGAGGAATCGAACAAACAAGGCTCATGCATAAAAGCTGAATCACATGCTCAAAGGGAAGCTGAAAATTCTAGCAAGGAGTTGGCCGAAGGATCTGATGGAAATACTCAAGTTAACAAGCAGTACGTGTATACACCAGACTATTCTAATATTATACTAAGGGCTTTTACAGACCAGGAAACTATCGAAGAAATGCCTGAAATTATTGAAATGGAAAACCAAGTGGAGCTCGATCTAACTTATTTAGAAAGCTGTTTAGAATTAAGCACGGTTAAAATTCTATTTACTTTTCGATCTATTTTGGAAGATAAGTATGATAAAATTGAATTAAAAGGACGTGGCCGTTTAAGTAATTGTTACAAAATCTCTGATACGGAGGTATGCAAATTTGTAATGGTGGCTAAAAATGATATAAATAAGTATGCATCCTATTTGTATGCAGCATATAGCTCAGAAGGATTTAATTTTGATGACGTTTCAAAAGGAATTCTTGAATTACTCAATATTGAAGTAGGAAAGGTGAAATACACGGATACGAAATATTGTAGAAAATGCAAGTTAAACAAGGAAGAAATTGGTTTGCCATGTCACAGGCTATGTAAGACCTGCTGGATCGGTCATGTGAGTGAACATCTTTCTTCTGAGAAACTTGAAGATCCTATAACGTGTCCAAATGAAGAATGCAAAGAAACTTTGAATTCTGAACAAATAAAATTGTACAAAAGTAAAATTGTACAAAAGTAAAATTGTACAAAAGTGTAATTGTACAAAAGTGAAAATTGTACAAAAGTAAAATTGTACAAAAGTGAAAATAGTACAAAAGTAAAATTGTACAAAAGTAAAATTGTACAAAAGTGAAATAGTACAAAAGTAAAATTGTACAAAAGTGTAATTGTACAAAAGTGTAATTGTACAAAAGTGTAATTGTACAAAAGTGAAATAGTACAAAAGTAAAATTGTACAAAAGTAAAATTGTACAAAAGTAAAATTGTACAAAAGTGAAATAGTACAAAAGTAAAATTGTACAAAAGTGTAATTCTACAAAAGTGTAATTGTACAAAAGTGTAATTGTACAAAAGTGAAATAGTACAAAAGTAAAATTGTGCAAAAGTAAAAAAGTAAAATTGTACAAAAGTGTAATTGTACAAAAGTGTAATTGTACAAAAGTAAAATTGTACAAAAGTAAAATTGTACAAAAGTGTAATTGTACAAAAGTGTAATTGTACAAAAGTGAAATAGTACAAAAGTAAAATTGTACAAAAGTGAAATTGTACAAAAGTAAAATTGTACAAAAGTAAAATTGTACAAAAGTGAAATAGTACAAAAGTAAAATTGTGGTTCCTGTGGGATTCCTTTGAAGGTGCGGAGTGACAATTCGGATCACTATGGCAAATCAAGGGAAGCTTGTTCTGCTCCCTTTATAATAGGTGTTGTGAATGCTATTGAAGAAAAGGAGTAAAGGATTCTGAAGCGAAGCCTAAGGGCGCAGGAGTACGAGGACTGCCTCCATTGGAAAGGCCAACCCACACACTTCGGATGCTACTACGGATGTGGCAGGATCATCAACATCTCCTGGAAGAACAGTTCGTCCGCCCAGACGTTTTGGAGAGGACTGGAGCTAATCTCTAAGAGGGGAGATGTGATGTAATTGTACATATTCAGATGTAAATATGTAAATATGGTTTTGCATATAGACGCTCGAGTTAGGATATAAATAGAGACAAATTAATGTTGTCAGTTAGTTAGTAAGTTCCGTTCTTAAATAAAGAAGTGTTCACCATCGTAGCCCGATCCCTTTTGAAGAAACAAAACAACACTAAAACCAAACATATTTTAGAACTGAACATTGTGAATGCAAAAATAAAATATTATACGTAAATGTGAAAAGGGAAAAATGGAAACAAACTTGTGAAAACCTGAACCCAAGAAATCCAAATACAAAACTTTGGCATTTGGCAAAACAAATTGACAGGTCCCAGTCACAAACTGAGAAAACAAATATGATTAATAATACAGATGGTACCAGCAAATAATGACAAACATGATGCCAATCTTTTAGGTAATTCATATAAAATAAGTAGTAAAATCAAATTTGAAATGAAATATAAGAAAGTTGAAAAAAGGCCCGAAAGATTATCCATGACTCTAAAATTGTCACTGGCACTCATAATATTTTCCATGAAAAAAATAATATGAAAGAGCTAGATTATGCATTAGAAAACACTGACCTAAACAAGACTCCTGGGTCAGATGGAATCAATGGTCAAATGATATCAAACTTGGGTAAAATTGACAAAAAAAAAAAGACTTCATACTTTCAATAACTTCTGGAAAACCGGAAAATTGCCTCAAGACTGGAAAACTGCAACAATAATTCCCATTAAAAAACTTGAAAAATCTGCTGATGACCCAAAAAACTACCGACCTATCTCCCTCACAAGTATTTGCTGCAAATTAATGGAAAAAGGTATACTCAGACGACTCAACTACCACCCCGACAGAAGAAATCTCTTACCAGAAGAATAATATGGATTTAGGAAAGAACATAGGACAATAGACCAACTCATATTTTTCACACAAAAGGTAAAAGATGCACAAACAGAAAACCAACTAACCAAACCATAGCTGCTTTTTTAGACCGTACACAAGCTTTTGATAAGGTATGGAAAAACAAGTTAATTACAAAATTATACAAACATTTCGAAATTGATGGAATAGCTATCACTTGGATAAATGATTCCCTTAAAAATTGATACATCAGGGTCAAATGTAATGGCACTCTTTCTAAAACCTTCAAATTCAAATGTAATAGCTTCCTCATGGTCCTGACTCTCTTCCTCTCGATCTCCAGCTCCTCGGTCCACCAAGGCTGTTTAAGCCTTTTAAATGCGGTAACCTTTCCAGATCCAGGCCCCGAGGTTTTGCACGTGTTGGTTATATTCTGGTGGAGCTCATTGACCATGCTATTAATAGAAATTCTGTCAACTGCTCCAGCCAATCTATCCCCAAGTGTGCAAGCAAACCGGCATCCTGGCACCTATCTTCAACCTCTTCTTGCCAAGTAGGGATTTCATGGTGGCCTCCTTCAGGCTCGAAATGACCCAATTCGTTGAGTAGGGCCTCCTTGTACTCTTTGGATACAATCTCATGTATCCTTACAAGTAGTCCCCACACCCAGAATTTTGGAGCACCACCATTTCTCTTAGCGTCTCCTCTTTGATGTCAGAATTGACACCCAAGAGAATCAGCTCCCTCCTGGCCCTCTTGAGGCTATCTAGCCTCAGTGCAGGCTCCCTCTCTATAACCTCCACGGCCAGTTTTTTTTCCACGGGGTTCTAAGAATGAAGGCTACAGCTCCACCACCCCGAATCATTTTGAGGCCATAGCGATGCCCAGGAATGCTGCCAGCGATGCTTTTTAGCACCGCATCCTCACTCCACTCAACTACCAGGGTCAGGTCATCCTTCCATCTAGGGGGCCCTTGACCTTTAGGGGTTCTGGCTTGGTAGTCTTGGCCGCCTTTTGGGGATCCTTAACCTCTTTAGCCCTGATCTTCTTCTTCGGAGGAGGTTTTTTCACCTCCTCTGTAGGCGTCTCTCTCGGTGGGTCCTCTTTTTATCCGGCTGTCACCTCAGTCCTACTCTCTTCTTCTTTTGCTGAAGGCTTCCTAACCCTTTTTTCTTCTTTCTCTTCTATTCCGCCATCTCGCTGTTCCCAGTGTGAACAGGTTGGTTTGGTGGAGATGGCGGAACAGCTTTCTCTTCTCTAGCTGGTATTTGGACTGGGTCTCCCTCTACTTCGGGGCAGTAACTCCCGGCCCTTGCGGGCTCCTCCGTCTTCTCCTTTCTGGGGGTCTCTCGTCTAGGGAGGACTGGGGAAGCGTCATTGGGAGGACATACCTCGACCTCAGCTAGTTTCAGCGACTCTAAAAGAGCTGCTGCCACTCCCCTCTCTATGCCATACTGCAGGGTGTTCGGACTGAGGATCCTTTCCTCCAGGTTCCTCTTCTCCACCCGCAGGAGCTCGAGCTCTTCAAGATCCGACCTATGTTTCTTGAGGAGCTTATCGAAAATTGCTCAAGGATGTTCGGGTGAACATTTCCAATCTTCCTCCCTCGACGTATGGTGTCTAGGGAGTCCTGGAACGCCTCGGCTAGCTCCTTAAGCTTTGTGCAATTCTTCTGGGGTGTCAATGCCTGATTTAGAAACTCATTCATTTCATTCACGTCTCTGAGGTACCCTGCCTTTGTGGCATCCATCTTAGACCCCGACTCCTCGACTATTGAGCCGATTCTCGCCTCAGACGAAGGGTTAATCAACAGGAAGGATCCACAGTGATCACCATGTTGATCATCCTGTTTAGGCGGATATCAGGGGGGGATGGATAATCCTTCCTATCCTCTCGCTCTGGGTATCCAGAGCTATCTGTGCGGAAGGCACCTGAGCTCAAAACCTCAGGCGGCCGTGTTGCTTTTCGCGGACTCAAGTGGGCACCCTTCCTATCCTCTCGAGTCGTGTCGACTCTCGCTGTGCGGAGGGTGCCTGCTTCCATAGGGGACTTCCCTGGGCATTAGTGAGCGCGGCAGGGGAATTATTAGAAATATCCAACGAGGTATTATTGTGCATACGCTCGGAGCCCGAGGGAATTTGCGCGTCCTCGGGCTTATCCTTGTCTTCAGTGTTTTTTTCAAGAGGGATGAATGAGAAGTTACTAGACCCAATATGTCGAGCTAGCTCATAAGCTCTGATAAGTCGTTCACTCCACGGCAAGAGGGATCTGCCTCCCACCCGTTCTCAGGCGCTAACTGAGCTTCATTGGTAATGTCAATATTTATATTTTATATTGGCATTATTGGGGAAGGGGGAGTGTGTGAACTGTATTATAATGAAGACCAGAACGCCACCACAGACGCTGTCACAGACCCCTATTAGCATCGCTAACTCTTCCACTGAGTTCCACAATGGTGTGTCGTGATCAGTTAGCCCCTACCACCCTCTTTCAGGCAGGCAGGTACAGACCGCTACTACCCGCGAGTCGGGTGCCTAGGGCTGCAGATGCCAGGCACATAGTCCTACCCACTCTCCATGCCCAGAACTAGGGCCCCGGTCCCAGCACAGTTGGTACACCCCTGGAGCAAATGGCCACCCAGACCTTATACGGTCCACAAGCCGGAGCACAGTTGGTACAGTGGAGTGGACCCAGGAGGAGCTCTGAACATCAGAAATAGACAGCATCAAACGACACTTACAAGATTCAGAATAGGCCATCTCAAGCCATTGAAGATAAAAAATAATAACAAAATCTACCCCACTTGCCCAAAGTGTATCTTGGCACTTGCAGCGCCAGAAGACATTTTGGCTTGCATTAGATGCACTAAACAGGACCTTTGGGAGAGGCCGCTGCCTATCATAAAAGCTTGAACTCATGGAATTCGTGTAAACTTTACACAAGGGGATAAGAAACAACAACAACAAATAATTTCTCTGATCGTTTACACCAATTGTGTCAAGTCCTTTCTTTTTAAGTATGTTTTTGTTCTCTTTTTTTGTGCAGGGTTCATTCAAGTTGAGATTGATGATTACATTTGATGGCACTGGAGTAGGAAATATTGGTTCTTCTTGAATTTGAAAGTCATTGTGCTTCATATATTCCCTCTCTAATACTGTTGTCGTACTGAAGTGTTGAAGATTCTTTGAGTCTTTCTTTTTGTGTCCAGTTTAAATAGTTTTTATGGGTTATGAGTTAGGTTTCTTTACTTTTTAAGCTATTGGTGAATATTCGAGAGAGTAGGTCTAGACCACATTCTCTCTGAATTTTCTAATTGTAGGTGGATGAAACAGCGCCAGTGATTATTTTGGCCGCTTTTGCTCGAACACTGTCTAGTCTTCCTTTTAGTGATGAGCTTGTGGGAGCCCCGACGAGTGTTGCATATTCCATTATCGGCCTTATTAAGGTGGTATATGTTGTTATAAGAATTCTGGGTTTTGCTCCCCAATTTGTTCCATATAGCCTTCTCAGAATGTTTAGTTTTCTGGTAGCTCTATTTGAGGTGCTAATTATGTTTTCTGTAAATCGTAATTCCTCATCAATGACAATTGAAGTAATTTTATTGATATCTTTTCAATACATGCAAAGTGCACAGTCTGCACTATTAAAAAAAAGATAATATGCATTATATACACTATGTACAATGAATATGGCGCTTCTACCAGCGCTGCAGAATTTGGTGGATAACGGCCAGTGGGTCTCCATGCATTTTGCGATCGACGTTGAATACGTAGATCGCGTACTTCGCCGCTGAGGAGATGGTGATGGCGTGGTGCTCGAGACCAACTGGAAAGATCCAGGACTGCATTATCACACCTAGGTATTTTGCATTTATAATTTTGTCAATTATTTGTTTGTTTATGCTTATATTGTGGTTATATGTATGCCGTTTTCCCTGTCAGTGGAGAAGTTGCATAGATTTGGTTTTTTTAGGTTTATGGTCATTTGGAGTTCCATTGCCCACTTCAGCAGTCCTCTCATTGATGTGTTCAGTATTTTTTCTGATTTTTCTATACTGCTATTTGTGTGCCATATGGCTATATAATCTGCATAACAGGCAACCTTTGTGTCTTCAGTGAGGTAAGGATGAATTTCGTTAATATATAGCAGATAGAGTAGAGGACTGAGCACAAATCCCTGAGTTACATCAGCCCATGTTCTTCGGTCCTTGGAAAAGTCTCCAATGACTCAACCTTTAACCTTCTTCCCCTTAATAAATCTGCAATCCAGAATAAGGTTTTTCCTCTTACTCCGATGTTGTGCAGCCTTTCAAGTAATTTCTCCCTCCACACTCGATCAAAAGCTGAGGTAATATCCAAGAATACGGCCGTTGTCTTCTTTGGAGGTTTTTCTTGGAAAGAATCTATTATTGATTGGCATAAGTAGAACAGTTGATCAGGTGTATAGTGTCTGGATCTATATGCAGTTTAGTAGAAGTTTATTTTATTATTGTTAGTGAGCCAGACTATGAGCCTAGAGTAGATAATTCGTTCTGTTATTTTACAATGTATGCTGGTGAGCTCAATTGGCCGATAGTTCTTGTATTCTTTGGCATCTTTGTTTGGTTTCAGAATTGGTACTATAATTGATATCTTCCAATTCTTTAGTAGTTTACCAGTTTGCCATTATATGTTTTATATTCGTAGGAGTTTATTTTTACCTTTGTCTCTAAAGTGTTTAAAGATTTGACCAAATATTAGATCATATCCTGGTGAACTCTTGGATTTAACTTTTCTATTGATGAGTTTAGCTCATTCAGGGTGAAGTCCTTTGAGAAAATATATTGTTGATGAGAGAATTTTTCCAAGTTTTTGTCAAGCGTTCTGTAATTCAATTCTTCGTTGTACAGTTCTTCAAGCTTTTCTGTGAATTTTTTCAAGTCGGCTTTCCTAAAGTTCCATGTTCCTTTATTCTGTTGGAGATTCTCAATTTTGAAGTTTAGGGTTGTTAAAATTGGTCTGTGGTCACTGATTGCACCTCTCAGGATTTTCCATTGTGTTGAGGGTGCGATGTTGTAATTTATCGCTGTGATGTCTATTGCGGATTCTGTGCCTGTGAACTTGGATAGATAGGTGTTCTCTCCCTTATTTGACGGTGTAAGGTCGAGGTCGGTTAGCATGTCCTCAACCTGCTGACCTTTGTTATCCTGGACAGGTGATCCCCAAGTTGAACCTTTGGCGTTAAAATCGCCGAGTATGAATGTGATATCCGAAGACGCTTCTCCTAATGTCTTTATTGTCTGCACCCATGCAAAATTCGAAGATTTCACGAGCTGAAAGTTGGCGATTTTGAGATGCGTCAAGAATTAGCTGCATGGGTTTTCCGGCAAATTGATATTGATGAAAACTGGCTGTCGAATGTTATGTGGACAGATGATGCTTACTTTTCTCTAAACGGAGAATTTAACATTCAGAACAGCCGCATTTGGGCAACAGAAAACCCTAGGATTTTACAGAAATGCCACTTCCTCAGCCCAAAGTTACAGTTTTGTGTGGGTTCACTTCTTCTTTTATTATTGGGTCAATTTTCTTTGAAGAAATCAACAACAACAACAACAAAAAAACTTTATTAGGGCATCTTGCCCTGTACGGATTCGTCGTAGAGTTACAGACAATATTAAACATAAGAGAAAAGGGGAAGATAGAGTATTTACAATTAAGGTGCGGCAAACAGGGTGACTTTTTATTGTGCCCCTGTTCTTCTCTCTTCCACGAGTGCAATTTTTTTTCCAACCGCTTTTTGATAGTTGAACAGTTCAATTGCCCAACTCTTCTTATCTGAAACAGATTTTATTAGCTTTATTGAGTTCAAATGCGGTCTAGGAAAACTTTTCAGGATTTTTTTTCTCTCTCCTTCCAGATCCCCGCATTCAACAATAAAATGGTATATTTCATCAGTTATCTGACTTCCACATAACCCACAGTACAAATCTTCTTTCTTAATTGCGTAAATATGATTTTCTTTGATAATTGTTGACATTAATCTGATCTGTGCAATAAAACTCACTAAAGCTGAAGACAAATTGCATGAAAGATAATGTTCTGGAATGAATGAATCATAAAGTAACCTATAGTTTGAGTATGTTTTCGTAAGAGATAATTTTGCCAGATCTTGCTGCAATAGCTGTTCAATTTTTATTTTTAGTATATTCGGAAGTTCGATCTGTATGTCATCATAGTTTAACCTATAGTTTAGCCATGTGAGTCCACAATGATTGAAGATATCCATAATATTCTTACAAAATCCTATAGGGTTTTTTGTCATTAAGGAAATTTCCTTCAATCTATTCCAACATAGCTTAGGTAGTCTATTGTCCTCCATTTTTTGTAATCTAATGAAATATTTCATAATTAATTTGATCGTTGTAAAAGTCAGAGATATTCTGCCTGTTTCCAGCCTTACAATATACCCTGGTATATATCTTGGTAGATTCAGAAAATTTTTGATAAACGTATTCTGTAATTGGTCTATAATATCCGCATTGTCCCAAGCCCACACAGGGGCCGCATAGAGTAGTATTGATTTAATTACTGAGTCAAATAGATTGAGTGCAACTTTTAATGAGTTATTTTTTTTTTTTTATCAGTCTAATAGTTGCATTTATTGCCGTATTTGCTTTGGCTTTATAAAAGAGGGCTACCTTCTTACTATTATTAGTGGAAGTGAATGGATATCCCAGATATGTAATATTGGACGCAACAGTCAGTGGGGTGTCACCCCAGTGCCAGTTTTCATGTCTTGCCGGTCTTCCTCCATTCCTGAATACCATTATTTTGGATTTATTTTCGTTTAAAACTAATTTGTTATTATCCAGGTAAGACTTTAGTGAATTAATTTTAATTTGTAAATTGATTTTCGATTCTCCAATTATGGCTATGTCATCCGCATACATAAGTAGGTGTAAAACACCAAAATCAGGGAGATGAAATCCTGTAAGTGCTGAGTTATTAAAAAGTTCTATTAGGTCGGCCATATATAGTATAAATAAAAGTGGGGAAATTGATTCTCCCTGCAACACTCCAGAATTAATTTTCACATTACTTGAATATTGTCCTTTCCATCGGATAGTAATCTTAGCTTCTTGGTAAAAGTTTTTTATCAGCATTACAAATTTATTGCTAATGCCCATTTTCTGCAATTTTTGCCAAAGTAAATCATGTGGGACTGTGTCGAAAGCTTTAGTCAGATCGACGAAGAAGACATAGAGCTTGCCTCGTTTTCTTCTCAGAGATAGTTGGATGAGTGAATTCAGTAGTAGTATGTGGTCAGTGCATGATCGGTTCTTACGGAAACCTGCTTGGTTTTCTAAAATAATCTCTCTTTTTTCTATCCAATTGTTTAATCTGTTTCTTAGTATTGTAGTAAATAATTTAGATATATTACTGCAGAGGGCAATCCCTCTATAATTTGTTGGGTTATTCTTATCACCGCTTTTATATATAGGGTGTACTATTGAGTTCGTCCAGAGTTGCGGGTATTTTTCTGTGGACATTATTTTGTTGAATAGGTTTTTCAAATTAGTTAAAGTCGGTATCGGTAAATTCTTTAGCAACTCATTTGGTATACCATCGAGTCCCACTGCTTTGCCATTCGCTAGTTTTTTAACTACATCATGGATCTCTTCAAGGGTTATTTCCGCGTCTAAATCTGGATCTTTCCAACCAATCATCTGGTTTAACGTAAAAGTAGCTTCTTTATTTTCTTTGTTCAGTAAATTTTTATAAAATAAGAATCATTCTTTTATATCAATCTCTCCTGGTATTATTGGTTTTTTTCTAAAGGATCTTTGAAGAAATCAATAGAATAACTTTTAAAACCGTTTTTGTAACTGGGGAACGTTTTGCTCAACTTTTGAGAGAAAAGGGGTTTGCATATTGCAGTCCAGACAAACACTAAGCGAAATAACATTCATGAAAGATGGAGGACTTCCTCATATCTCCCGAGGTGCCAAACAATTGCTGAAGGATACGTTCGGTGGAAATTGTGTGATAAGTCGCCACTTTATATACCAGTGGCCTCCAAGATCACCAGACCTGACGCCTTGCGATTTTTGGTTATGGGGGTACATTAAATCGTGTGTTTATCGATGCTGGCCCACCACTTATGCCATGTTGAAGGCTTATATCAGATGCCACGTTTCATCAATTTCCACAGATATGTTATTTAATGTTGTCCAATCTGTCAAATATCGTCTGCAGGAGGTGTTTGAGAATGAAGGGCGCCATATTGAGAAAGGATTGTGACCTTATACAAGAGAGAAGGCAGTTACCTCATGTGTTATATAAGCTGCCATGTATTAAATTATCTGCCAATATTTTGCAGCTCTTTGTGTTGGGTTATGGGGATAATATATTCTGTCCTCACATCATGACTCTTTTTTTTTTGTGTGAACAGTTATTTTTTCAATGTCATTTGCTCACATATTATGTCGTGCAGACCAAAGTGTTATAACTTCTCGAATAACACTGGTACACACAATTTAGCCCCTTATATTTAGTTTTTCGCTTTTCGCTCATTAGAAGAAATAGCATAGGGAATATTTTCTGTACACCAATAACTTTAGAAATTTTGTGCAAAAATATATAATACAAAATGATTTTTATACCATGTTTTTCAACGCAAAAGGTCGATCAAAAAATGATTTTTATTTGAGGGTACACATTTTTAATATTGTATACAGTATAATAAACAATGATAACATTTGACAAGCCCATAGGATATTTGGTATAAAGTACGACAAATATATTATGTCACTCCCCTCTATATTTCATTTGTTGGATCATGACTAATATCCAGTTAAATAGTCAAGTGTCGTCAATCAGTCAAATGACTACATATTCCTAATAGCAAAAAATCCTATTAGTGGTGCCATCATAATTTTTGGTACTATATAAACATCGTGTTTTGATATCAGCAGTGCTTTTCAAACATTCAATATATTTCACAAAACCCCATCTAAAATATAAATATAAATATTTTTGCTACATGTTTTAATTTGCATTTATCCATTTTACATATCTCGGATTGCATTTAAAAATTGTCATCCAATTATTCTACAGGGTGATCCAAAAGTCCCGCACAACTTTAAAAATTAATAACTCCGCGAATATTTGCGCAAGAGCAATGCGCTAAACACCATTGTGTTCGGGAAGCAATGGGATTTTTTATGGCAAATAATGAAAAATTCGAAATTGATTTTATTTTCAAATTTATTCGCTAGATGGCGCCCTACCAGAATCAGCGATTCAGCGGCCAAATTGTTTGATAAATTGAAGAATATAACTGAGCGACACGTATTTTTACTTTTTGAATACCAGGAAAGAACCCTAATAATATCAAATGATAAATTAATAAAACACCTTTTCGCCAAAAGTTAGAAGAAATGGTTAACGATTTTTAAATACAATCTGAGATATGTAAAATAGGTATATGCAAATAAAACATGTAGCAAAAAAAACCTGATATTTTAGATGCGGTTTGCTGGAATCCTCTCAGCAATTTATATTTCGAAAAAAATAATTTTCATTTTTTTTTTAAATTCAACTCTCTCTCAGTATCGATTATATTTATTTTAATTCATTTGAAAAATATTTATCTATCTCTGATGATTTATTTTACTCTGGAATGCCGTTGTTGTTTTTGTCGTGTCCAATAAAGAGCCTCAGATTATTTTCGTTTGGCCAACAAAAATGTCCAATTTATATACACATATATTCTTACATAATGATACTTTAAAGAATGCAAATAATCTTCATCTATTTACATACACAACACATCTCCCCCTTAATAATTCTCCAGTCGGTCTAGGGGTTTCCTGGCTCTCTGAGGTCTAGGACTGCGGACGGACACTTGCACAGCGGCAGCCTCCGGTTTAGGAGTGCAAGAGGGCACGTGCACAGCAACAGGCCCTGGTATAGGAGTGCAAGAGGGTACGTGCACAGAAGCAGTCTCCTCTTTGTTTCCTGATGTAACCTCTGGAACCTCCTCTTCACTTTATTTCTGACTTCCACCTACAGGCTTCTCACCTGATGTTCGAGGAAGTATCAAATTTCTTGTCTCCACTTGTTTCTTTCTCACAGGTCGCAATTGATTGATATGCCTCTTATACACACATGACGCCGTCGCAACTTATAAGGTAGTGACGGTAGCTCAATAATTCCAAAATGGTACCTTTTTACCGTTTAGGTCCAGTTGCATAGTTGCGGAAATAAACCTCGCAACCTGTAGTAAACTGCTCCTGCCTTCTTACGGCCTCATGAAATACCTCTCGCGGATTTCTCATCTTGGTATTAAATTCGAAAATCTTGATCTTAAACTTCTCTTCATTAGCAGTTCCGCCGGGAAATTCCTTTATTACAGTTTGGGGGAATGCTCTATGAGCAAATAGGAAACTTTGTAGATTCTTCTCTAAATCATCCTTCCCATTATTCTTTCTCAAAAGGTTTTTGAACTCTCTTACATATCTCTCAGCTAAACCATTTGTACTAGGATTATACGGACTGGTCTTAGTGTGCCGTATACCATTCATTTTGGTAAATTGCTAGAATTCACCGGAGACAAACT
The DNA here is from genome assembly GCA_030710605.1 of Cordylochernes scorpioides. Classification (NCBI taxonomy): domain Eukaryota; kingdom Metazoa; phylum Arthropoda; class Arachnida; order Pseudoscorpiones; family Chernetidae; genus Cordylochernes; species Cordylochernes scorpioides. The sequence continues at coordinate 92,682,846 of CP092886.1, read as the reverse complement.
GTCTTCCGTTATCTGTAACAAAATATTAGGGCAATCCAATTCTGGCGAGAATTTCTCTAAGATGACTTATAATCGTGTTTCTGGTAATATCTTTGATGATAAAAATTCTATCCACTTTGAGTATGCGTCCACGAGAACCATAAACATTCTTCCCATGAACGGACCCGCTAGATCAAGATGAAGTCGATGCCACGGTTTTTCGGGCCAAATCCATTCCGAGATGGTAGCCGGGGGCATGCTTGCCGATTCTTGGCATACTCTACATTCTCTAGTTAACTCTTTGTTGTTACTGTCTATGCCTGGCCACCAGAAAATACCGTCTGGCAATCATCTTCATTTTAACAATCCCCATGTGTATTTCATGCAAGTCATTTAAAATTAAAGATATTAATTTTGGGGGAATTACCACTCTTTCACGCCATTGAAAACAATCAAACTCCAAACTTGATTCCTCATTGATCTTATAATAAGGAGCTAGTGTGTTTTTCCTCAGTACCCTTGTGAATTTCCACACACACAGTTGCCTTCTCTAACATTCCTAAATACTATAGACAGTATTTTATCTCGGGAAGTCTCATATGCCACCTCCCTAAAAGAGAACGGTACCTCATTCAACTTCCTGAGAATAAGTACCTGGTCTTCATCAAGAAACTCCCTGACACTCGATTCTAAAGGAAGACGTGACAATGCGTCAACATTGGAATTATCACTACCTTTTCGAAACTCCTCAGTATAATTTGCCACGTTTTTATTTTTAAAACGCTAATTTTAGTTTAGTAAAACTTTATTTTTAAAGTTTATTATTTTAAAAGTGAAATGTTTGTTAATGAAATAGACATTTTGCCTAAACTCATTTATTGCGGCTTTCTTTTACAAGCCATTTGTTTATGTGTATTTTTACATATCGTTTTTATTGAGTTTTTACTAATTTAGTATGTACATCATTGACTTTTAATGAATGGAAAAATTAAAATGAAAATAAACACATGAAAAATTAAAATAACATGTTAAAGGAAATTATGTACAATTGAAAATTGTTTTTGTAACGTCTCATATTCCCCTTCTTGAAGCATTTATTCTCGGGTAATAAATGGTCGAAGTTGAGATATGTGAACGCGTCTTGCTTGCTCTTGGTCTTTCAGAGAGATATCGTAGGTAACATCAGATATCTTTTTTTGAATGACAAATGGTCCTTCATATTTTGGTGATGTCTTGATGAGACGAGGGTCGTTGAAGGCAATTTTTCTTATGACTAAGTCTCCTTCTTTAAAGACATACTTGGGGTGATGGCTATCGTGTTTAATCTTCCACTTACTTCTACTTTGTTCTGTCCGCAGGCTAGCTTTCTTCCTGGCTTCTTCAATTGTAATTGGAGTTTGGTCGGCAAATTCGGGTACATTACCGATTCCATACATTAAGAAAAGCGGTGAAAAACCAGTCACGTCATGTGGTGTGGAATTATAATTTTTGACAACTTGCGGTAACAATGTGCTCCATTTACATCTAGGTTTCTCTAGAACAGCTATTCTCAGTTTTGTCATTATCGTATCATTTAATTTCTCACAAATGCCATTGCACTGAGGATGATAAGGCGAAGTATATGTGTGTTTAATTCCTTGTAAAGAAAGAAATTTGTTGAACTCTTTTGATATAAAATTTTTGCCATTATCTGTTAAGATAGTATTGATCGAATTAACAGATTTGATTATCTTATCAAGACATTGAGTGACAGCTTGAGCAGTGTTTGTTATTGTGGGATATGCCCATAGATAATGAGTTGCGTGATCAACAAAAACTTGAATGAATTTATGCTTTGTGTTAGCTGCTGCTGTTCCCAGTACAATAGTGTCACAACCGATCATTTGTAATGGTTGGATATTTGACGTTGGAGTGATCATTTCTCCTAAAGTTGGTTCATGTCTGACCTTCACTAGTTGACAAGATTTACAAGATCGAACATAATTCTTGATATCAGTTGTTATTCCTTTCCACCAATAACATTGAGTTAAAAGTTTGCATGTTTTGGTTATTGATGGGTGACTCAATGAATCGTGATATTCTTCCAATATTTTTTTGGTAAGCGAGTTTGGGACAACTGCTTTAAAAACTCCTTTTTGTTTGATCATTACCACACCGTCGTGAGTGTGGGAATTTTTCAAGAAACTCAAATCTGAATTTTGTTGGTGTTCTTGAAGTTCTTGAGTTGCAATGTTAACAACTGGGAGTCTTGATAAGGCGTCAACATGAGTTTGTTGCTTTCCAGAACGATGAACGATGTTACATGATTTCGAGGATAAACTAAGAATCCATCTAAAATACTTAGGTTTCGGTTTCTTCATGGTGAAAAGCCATTGGAGCGCCGCATGATCAGTGATGATTTCAAATGGTTGGTTTTCTATGTATACATGAAAGTGATCAGTTGCTTGTATTACGGCTAGGCATTCCATCTCATAAGCAGAATAATTCTCTTGGTGTGGTTGCAGTGTTTTGGAGTAATAAGCAATTACATGTTCCTCATTGTCTGGACCAATTTGTGTTAGGATTGCTCCAATTCCATATTTGGAGGCATCTGTATAAACTTTAGAGGGGTAGTCCGGGTTGTAAATAGCAAGGACAGGTTTTGTAGATAGTGCCATTTTAAGTTTAGCGAATGACTCCTCTACTTCCTCATTCCAGATGAAGGGCTGATTCTTCCGAGTGAGTCGAACCAAGGGGAATGAAATTTTCGAAAAGTCCTTCACAAATTTTCTGTAATAATTTGCCAATCCCATGAACTGACGAACTTTCTTTACAGTATCAGGTCTTGGAAAGTCTTGAATAGATTTTACTTTTCCTGGATCAGGTTTTAATTGATTGTGACTGACGATATGTCCGAGGTATTTTACTTCAGTTCTTCCAAAAATACATTTCGACAATTTTAATTTCATGTTGTACTGTCTTAATTTGTCAAAAACCTTACTAAGAAGCTCTATGTGCTCTTGCCATGTTTTCGTGTACACCAATATGTCATCTTGGAAAGAGCAAGTTCCTTTCCATAATAATTCACCTAGAATATGTTGGATTATCCTTTGAAACGTTGAAGCAGCATTTTTTAAACCAAAGGGCATCACTAAAAACTCATAATGACCATCGTTTGTGACGAATGCAGTTTTTTGAATAGATTGCGGGTCCATTTCGATCTGCCAATAACCCCATGCAACATCAAGGGTAGAGAAGAAACTGGATCCATGCAATCGATCAAACATGTCCTGTATGTGAGGTAGGGGTTGCCTGTCATCCAGTGTGATCTCATTAAGACGTCTGTAATCAATGCACATCCTTTTATTTCCATCCTTCTTGGGAACCATAACAACAGGAAATGCCCAAGGAGAATCTGAAATTCTTATTAACTTGTGTTCGAGAAGTTCTTTAACTTGTTCAGCTATCTCTTCATACTCTTTTAGAGGACGACGATAGGGTCTAAGAGAAATTGGTTGTTCACTTTTCGTGATGATCTTATGTTGTATAGCTACTTTTCCCAAATCAATAGCATGCTGAGAAAATACATTCCTATTGTGTTCAAGTAATTCTTTTAATTCATGTTCTCTTATCTCTTCCAGATGATTTACAAGAATTGGATTTTGTAATCCATCAAATTTGGTGTAAATTGTTTTGTCTCTGACATCTATTAAAAGATTAAAAAGAGATGCAACATCTAATCCGATCAAGAGTGGATATTTAAAGTTCTTCATTACATGGAGAGTTACAGGTTTAATTAGTTTATCTATTCTTACCTTGGTCTGAAGGCTTCCACATGTCCTGGTAACACCATCCGCTTGGCTGATGTGAATGTCTGAATTTGGTTGAAGTTGAAGACGGGTTCGCTTGAACAATCGCCAATTGATTATTGATACTGTTGCACCAGTATCCACAAATGCTTGCGCAGGAATTCCATTTACTTCAACACTTATGTTGATAAGCTTGAAAGCTCCTTGTGTAGGGGTTTTTGTCAAAGTACTTACATTCAACAATTCCGGGGCTCCGCATACTTGTTTCACTGAAGTGTTTTGATTAGGCCTATCCTTTTTATAATTAGGATCATAATCCTCACAATCTGTGACCCAATGTTTAATTTTTATTCCCTTTTTCGAACATATTGGACACCAGAATGGGCAAACATTTTTTTTATTATCATTATTTTTTGTCGCGAGATGTATTTTGTTTTTAGGCTTAAACTGAATTGAAGCCCTATTTTGTTCAATTGAAGCTGCGATATGGAACCATTTCGTGGTGTCAGTTGGCTGTGCAGCCACAATTAAATCTTTCCAATCATTTGGAAGTCCGTCTGTTAATAAATGTATTTTTTCCTCCTTCGTTAGATGGGTTTGATTTAACAGGCGAATTTTATCTTGAAAATAATTTTCTATTGATTCTTCTCGTTTTAATATTCGATGTGATGCTGAGACAATTGGATTTGCGTTGTATGAACCAAATCTTTGAATCAACTTTTCCTTTACAACTTCCCATCTTTTTATTGCAGGATTTGAAATAATCTCGTCTGCATACCATTCAAGTGCTGAATCTGTCAAGTAGTACATAAGATTTTTGATTTTTTCATCTTCTTTTAAAGAATTATTTTCAAAATCATATAATTTGATCCATGACTCAGGCCTAATTGCCGACTTCGAGCCGTTGAATTTTTGCAACCGGTTGTTTGGATTTTCCGCCATTTTCTTTTTCCGTATCCTTTTCGACTGCGCCAAATGCCACGTTTTTATTTTTTAAACGCTAATTTTAGTTTAGTAAAACTTTATTTTTAAAGTTTATTATTTTAAAAGTGAAATGTTTGTTAATGAAATAGACATTTTGCCTAAACTCATTTATTGCGGCTTTCTTTTACAAGCCATTTGTTTATGTGTATTTTTACATATCGTTTTTATTGAGTTTTTACTAATTTAGTATGTACATCATTGACTTTTAATGAATGGAAAAATTAAAATGAAAATAAACACATGAAAAATTAAAATAACATGTTAAAGGAAATTATGTACAATTGAAAATTGTTTTTGTAACGTCTAAAATTAAATGCAGCTAATTTTAAGGACCATCTTTTAATTCTGGATGCTGCACATATGGTAATTGGTTTCTGAGGTGAAAATATATGAATTAAGGGTCGGTTGTCTGTGACTAATACGAATTTTCGTCCCAGTAAGTATTGTCTTGATTTCTCATCGCCATAAGTTATGCTCAACGCTTCCTTTTCTAGTTGAGAGAAACGTTTTTCCGCTTCAGTTAATGTTCTAGAAGCAAAAGCTATAGGGCATTCTTCCTTTCTATCATTTCTATGACTCAGAATTATGCCTAGTCCATAGTCCATTAATAATGATTTACATTTTTAAAATAACATTCGATATTCTTTCGTCCAATTCCATCTACAATTTTTATTCAAAAGTTGATAGAATAGCGCTAAAACGTTTGCTATATTCTTTATGAATCTATAATAATAAATTAAGAGTCCTATGAAAGATTTTAATTGCGAAACATTCTTTAGGTTCGGGCGCCTCTATCACTGCTTTAATTTTATTTTCTAAGGGATGCAGTCCATATTTACCATTTTAAACCCTAAATATTCCACCGATTTCTTTTTAAATTTACATTCATATCTAAAATACAATATACAATACAATATTTTAATTTTCGTTTTACATTTATATCTGTTTAATTTTAAACCTTTTTCTAGCAATCACCTAAACACTAGATCCAACTTTTGTTCATAATCTTCAAAGTATTTTCCTGCAACCAAAATATCATCTATGTAGCAGGCCACACCTGGCAAATCAGAAAATAGGCCTTCCATAATCCTCTGAAATTTATTTGGTGCTACCGCTACGTCAAATGGTAGTCTTTTATAAGAAAACAACCTCTTTGTTGTGTTTATATCAACAACAGCTTTGGCTTCTTCCGCTAACATTACTTGTAAGTAAGCTTGTGATAGGTCTAGAGTCGAAAGTACGGTGCTTGTAGATAATTTTGAAAAGATCTCATCGATCGATGGAATGGGGGATACCTATCTAATTCTATTGCTTTATTAGCTGTACATCTAAAATCACCACATATCCTTACACTACCATCCTTTTTTGATGCCGGTACTATTGGAGCGGTCCAATATGCGCATGAACTATAGGTTATAAATTGCAAAAATTCACTAAACGATCAATTTCATTCTCTACTTTGTTTTTTGGAGAGAAAGGTAAACTTCTGACCTTTACAAAACACAGGAGTCACATCCTTTTTTAAAATTAAAATTTATTCTGACGTCCTTTAGACAGCCCAAATCTTTGTTAAACAAATCTGCATACCTATCCATCAAATTTTTATATATTTAAATATATTTCTATTATATTCATTATTTAAAATTTTAATGCTAAACAATATAGAATAATCAAGTTTCAACTGTTTAAGCCATTCTCTTCCTAATAAAATTACCTGGATTTTTTCATTTACAACTATTAATCAACAACAACAACAAAACAACTTTATTAGGGCGTCTTGCCTTGTACAGAACTATTAATCTTAAATATTGGTTGGCTTCTTTTACAAAAACATTTCTTTGATCTATAATCTCTATTGATTTACCACAAAAGGATTTTAATCTTAAATTTGTTGGAAATAATATTTTACCTTGCCAATAATTCTTATACATATCTTTAGGTATTAACGTAACTGGACTTCCTGTATCTATTGTAAAGCACAAAGAATAATCATCTACTGTTAAATTTATTGTGGCATCATTTTCGCCCTGTACAGAATATATAGAGTCCTCTTGTACAAATTTACATCCCCACATTCTTTTACTAGCTTTGCAGACCCTACTTAAATGACCCAGTTTATTACATTTTAAAACAAGTCTTTGTTCTATGAGGTAAAACAGATGCCATGTGTGAATGTCTTTCACCACAACTATAACACACTATTTTGCCTTTGCCACTTTGCCTGAAAGGCCTATACTGCGCCGTACTATTATTGTACTCGCCCTTTTTATCCTTTCAATTCAAAGGGGATATCTTGGCCACTAATTTATCTTGTAATTCTCTTGTATTTATCTCCGCCAATTCGAACGAGATCGCCACTGCAAAAACTTCATCCAGGGTGACATCGTCGTCCTCTTGTAGTAGCTTCTTTTGCAGGATTTCCGACTTGATTCCAGCCACAAAACGGTCTCGCATCATGGTTCCCAACATATCGACGAAATTACAATTTATTGCCAAATGTTTCAATTCTCTAAGATATTCCGAAATTGATTCTCATTCCTGTTGAATTCTCTTTAAAAATCTGCATCGCTGTGGTATCACTTTCTTCGTTGGATCCAAATGCAGCTTAATTCTTTGAATGATAGTATCATAGGGTTGATCTTTCATTAGACCAGGAAGAAAATATCGTTTCCCTGCTTCAAAGTTTCAGAATCTGGTAGCGAGGTAAAAATCAGCACTTTAATCACCTTCTTCAGATGCCAAAAAGAAAGCCTCAAATTTTTGTACAAAAAGATCGAAGTGTCCTCCACTGGGCTATAGCATCTAAAAGGTATTATTAACTTTGAACTTGTCATGCTGATCTTTTCTACTCCTTTGTTTTCTTGATTCAGATAGTTTAAAAGATGTAATCTTAACCCATTTTCTTATTTCTCCTCTCCATAATCCGAGAGTCAGATTTGTTTAAAAGATGTAGTTGTTATGCTTGCATAGACGCCGTTTTCCTCAGCTTTTTACTGGCTCTGTAGATCGCGCATCCTCGTCGCCACTTTTGTTGTGTCGTAATTAGACGTACAAGAGCTCAAACTTGACCATGGCCAAGAACAAATGTCCAATTTGTATATACATATATTTTTACATAATGAGGCTTTAAATAATACAAATAATATTCATCTATTTACATAAACAACAGTTAATATATAGCGAAAATAGTAGAGGACTAAGCACAGATCCCTGAGGTACACCAGCCCATGTTCTTCGGTCCTTGGAAAATGTTCAATTGACCCGAACCTTTATCCTTCTTCTACTTAAGAAGTCTGCAATTCAGATTAATGTTTTTCCTCTTACTCCGATGTTGTGCAGCCTTTCAAATAATTTCTACACTCGAACAAAAGCTGAGGTCATATCCAGGAATACGGCCGTTGTCTTCTTTAGCGGTTTTTCCTAGAAATATATTATTGATTGAACGAAGTAGAACAATTTATCAGTTGTACAGTGTCTGGATCTTTAGGCAGTTTGGTAGAAGTTTATTTTATTATTGCTAGTGAGCCAGACTATGAGCCTAGAGTGGATAATTAATTCTGTTATTTTACAAAGTATGCTGGTAAGAGCAAATGGGCGATAGTTCTTGCATTCCTTAGCATCTTTGTTTGGTTTCAGTATTGGCACTATAATTGATATCTTCTAATTCTTTGGTAGTTTACCAGTTTGCCATGAAATGTTCAGTATTCGTAGGAGTTGATTTTTAGCTTCGTCTCCAAAGTGTTTAATCATTTGACCAAAGATTTGAGCAACTCCAGGTGACATCTTGGATTTAACTTTCCTATTGATGAATTTAGCTCATTCAGTGTGAAGTCTCTTGAATAAATATCTTGTTGATGGTAATTTCTTGCTTGTTTAACTAACTTGTTTATATTATTTTTTAGAGTCCTGCCTTCATTCGTATAGCTGAGTCTGGAAGTGCTTGAAAGATATTCAGAAATTATGTCAGCCATCTGTTTGTTCGTTCTCGCTTTTCATATCGGTTAGAGTATTGGAGGATTAGTGTTGGTTTTGAGTTTAATAACACTAATTATATTCCAGTGATGGCTTTCCTTTTTTGGATCCATTTTCTTCGCAGAATTCTGCTAAATTTTTCCTGTTTGAATATCCAAATTTCTTGTTCTAATTTGTGACTAATTTCAATGAGTTCCTTTATGATTTCTTCTGTTTTATTTGTTTTAAGATGTTCATTTTTATTGTCTCTCTCTGCAATCATTGCCTCGATATTGTGGCCTTTCCAGTAAAGTATTCACAGGTCTTTACGTCTACCTCTAGGTATCGATTCTTTTGCAGCTTTGGATATTTTCAAAGATAATTTTTCCAGGTTTTTGTCAATCGGTCTGTGATTTAATTCTTCGTTGCACAGTTCTTCAATCTTTTCTGTATTTTTTCCAGTGTTCTTTTATTCTGTTGAAAATACTCAATTTTGAATTTTAGGGTAGTTAAAATTGGTCTGTTGTCACTGATTGCACTTTTCAGAATTTTTCATTGTGTTGTGGGTGCGATGTGGTAATTTATCGCTGTGATGTCTATTGCGGATTCTGTGCCTGTGGACCTGGATATATAGGTGTTCTTTTCGTTATTTAACGGCGTAAGGTCGAGGTCGGTTAGCATGTCCTCAACCTGCTGACCTTTGTTATCCTGGACAGGTGATCCCCAAGTTGGTCTTTCGGCGTTAAAATCACCAAGTATGATTGCGATATCCGAAGACGCTTCACTTAATGTCTCTATCAGGCCTGTATTGATGCTAGTATTATCGTGGTGATAAACATTTATGATTGGAATTGTTTTATCTGTAAGATAGATTTCTATTGCCTGAGCCTCTGTCGTGCTTTCTCTAGGCTTACTCTGATTATAAGCGATTTCCTTAAATTTGATTTCTAGAGTTTTAATCAAAACGGCAAGTCCTCCTCCGAATTTTCCCGGTCTGTCCATTCGTAGTTTTGTATAATATTTGATATTGAATCTCAGATTCTGATTCAATTTTGTCTCCTGAGGACAATTAATATGTACATTGTTGTCACAGAGAAGACAAGTCAGCTCTTTATTTTCCTCTGGGTACCATTTATATTGAGTTGTAGTAGATTGAATTGTGTCCTCGTAGTAGATTTCTCATCATGAGCTCGAGCTGCTGCTCCTGATGCGGCGGTTACCCCGGACGCGGTAGTATTACTGGAGATATCAGTTTTGCTATTCATTTGAAAATGGGTGCCGTTGCAACGTTAGTCATCTTGGAAACGAACCAGAATTTGGTCCTATATTCCAAGGGTCCAGGGGGGACCGCAAGGAGGTGTGGTCGAACTTCTCCCCATCTCCTGGAATGCCGTCACTACAGGATAAAGCACTCTTGGTGAATTGTTTTAATTGTGATTCAGAATCTGCCACTGAATCTTTACGAGCGTTTCGTTCCTTTAAAGATATTCGAAGCGGTAAAGGACCAATGAGTTGCTACTCTCTAAAGCGATTGATTAAAAGTTCTGAGGAAACTGGATCTCTGGAAGCAAAACCTCGGAGTGGAAGACCATCGACATGCAAGTCAATGGCTATTACGGTTTTGCAGAATGCTAAAGCTATTGAAAGGTTATTCACGTATGGAGAAGTAAGTGCTAGACAAGTTTCTCGACAAACGGGGATTTCGTATGGAACAGTTTGGAGAGAACACACATTTAGAATTTTTCTATAAAAATATCCTAACAAAATTCAAAGTTTCCACGAGTTGAAAGTCAGCGATTTTGAGAAACGTCAAGAATTCGCTGCATGGGTTTTCCGGCAATTGATATTGATGAAAACTGGCTGTCATATGTTATAAGAACAGATGATGCTCACTTTTATCTAAAGGGAGAATTTAACATTCAAAACTGCCTCATTTTGGCAACAGAAAAGCATAGGATTTTTACAGAAATACCACTTCATCAGCACAGAGTTACAGTTTTGTGTGGGTTCACTTCTTCTTTGATTATTGGGCCATTTTTCTTTGAAAAAATCAATGGAAGAACTTTTAAAACCTTTTTGTAACTGGTGAACGTTATGTTCAACTTTTGAGAGAAAAGGTTATTCCCATATTGCAGGACAGACAAGTACTAAGCGAAATAACATTCTTGCAAGATGAAGGACCTCCTCATATCTCCCGCGGTGCCAAACAATTGCTGAAGGAAACGTTCGGTGGAATTCGTTGATAAGTCGCCACTTTATATACCAGTGGCCCCCAATATCACCAGACTTGACGCCTTACAATTTCGGTTATGGGGGTACATTAAGTCGCGTTTTTATCGATGCCGGCCTACCACATTGGCCATGTTGAAGGCTTCTATCAGATGGCACGTTTTATAAATTTCAACTATTTAATTGTGACCATTCTGTCATCAATCGTCTGCAGGCGGTGTTTGAGAATGAAGGGCGCCACATTTAGCAAGGATTGTGACCTAATACAAGAGAGAGGGCAGTTACCTGATGTGTTATATTTTGCAGCTCTCTGTTTTGGGTTATGGGAATAATAAATGCTGTCCTCACATCTTGACTCTTTTTTTTTTTCCTGTAAACGGTAATTTTTTTGTTTGTCATTTGCCCACATTTTATATTATGTCGTTCAGCCAAAGTGTTATAACTTCTCGAATAACACTGGTATACACAATTTTACCCCTTATGTTTAGTTTATCGCTTTTCGCTCATTAGAAGAAATAGCATAAGGAATAATCTCTGTATCCCTCCCAACTTTAGATATTTTGCGCAAAAAATAATACAAAATGATTTTACTACCACGTTTTTCAACGCAAAAGGTCGATTTAAAAATGATTTTTTTTGAGGGGATACATTTTCAAAATTATGTAGAGTATAATAAACAATGATAACATTTGAAAAACCCATAGGATATTTGGAATAAAGTACGACAAATTTATTTTGTCACTCCCCTCTATATTTCATTTTGGATCATGACAAATATCCAGTTAAATAATCAAGTGTCGACAATTAGTCAAGAAACTATACATTCCTTATAGCACGAAATCCTATTAGTAGTGCCATCATAATTTTTGGTACTATATTAACATTTCAAAAATCGTGTATTGTTATTTTCAAACATTCAATTTCTTTCACAAAACTCCATCTAAAATATAAATATTTTTTTGCTACATGTTTCAATTTGCATATACCTATTTTACATATCTCAGATTGTATTTAAAAATCGTCAACCAATTCTTCTAACTTTTGGCGAAATGGTGTTTTATTAATTTTTCATTTGATATTATTAGGGTTCTTTCCTGATATTCAAAAAGGAAAAATAAGTGTCATTCAGTTATATTTTTCAATTTATCAAACAATTTGGCCGCTGAATCTCTGATTCTGGTAGAGCGCCATCTAGCGAATAAAGTTGTAACTAGAATCAATTTCGAATTTTTCATTATTTGCCATAAAAAAATCCCATTGCATCCTGAACACAATGGTCTTTGCCGCATTTCTCTAGCGCAAATATTCGCGGAGTTATTAATTTTTAAAGTTGTGCGGGACTTTTGGATCACCCTGTACTTTTGGCGAAATGGTGTTTTATTTATTTATCATTTGATATTATTAGGGTTCTCTCCAGGTATTAAAAAAAGGAAAAATACGTGTCGACCATTTATAATTTTCAATGTATCAAACAATTTGACCGCTTAATCTCTGATTCTGGTAGAGCGCCATCTAGCGAATAAAATTGTAACTAAAATCAATTTCGAATTTTTCATTATTTGCCATGGAATTCCCATTGCATCCTGAACACAATGGTGTTTACCGCATTTCTCCGGCGCAAATATACACGGAGTTATTAATTTTTAAAATAGTTTAGGGACTTTTGGATCACCATGTATATACCTAAGGGCAGTTATTGAAGTAAAATATATACACATGCATATATGTGTAATATTGTTTCTTCATTTGCACTATCTTTGGCGCATTTATTTATATAGTAATAAATTTAGTGTAATAATTTTTCCTCGAATAGATAAATATCATGGGTGGAAGGCCTTATATCTATAACTTGACAAATTAAGCTAATCGCAAAATGTTGATGCCACGTTAATCATCACAAAAGGTTAACCTAGAAAATGTTTTGTTTATTTTGGGAGGGGAAATATTTTTCATGTCGTGTACTAGTGTAATGGTCGACTAGTCGTACTGACGTCTTCAATAAATACTTTTCATCTTAAGATATTCTAAGACTTGATTTCTACGCTATAATATACATACATTTGATTACGCGCAATAAAAGGAGCAGCGGTTCCAGTAAAGTAATTGGTGGCAGGCCTTCTCTGATGCACGTCACAATAGGAAGCCGATATGATTTAAAATTATATCCTAAGCTATATCAAATGTGTAAATTGCTAAATTTGCAATTAATGATAAATTTTTAGAAAATATGCGCGCTGAGAGAAGAAATTTATATATTGTTTTATTTTAATTTAATATCTCGCAGTAAGGGCACAATCAAGTTGTTTATTTTTCAAAATTAAAAAAAATTGTGCAATAAATAATTTCATTTTTTTAACAGATATTTTTCATCGCAGTAAGGAAAATAGAAAGTTTATTTTGAAAAGAAAATGTGTGCTTTTAATAATTGTTTTCTTTATTAAATACTCATTCCGTATATATCAAAAAATGCGTATATAGATTACAAATTTACGTTGTTAAACCTCTTCACTAAGTATATATTCTCGATTTATGACTATACCAGATGCCACCATACATTCCAGGTCTTAAAAACGATTAGGATTGGTATCCAGTGTTTAATAAATAAAATATATTACGCATAACTAATAAATAAAAATTCAAGTCTTATATACAAAAGGGGATCAATAAATAAGGTGAATTTTCTTATTTCTTAAAAATTAAAAAACAAAAATAATTTAAACCACAGAATATTAAAATATAACATCGAGAGACTATTTAAGGTGTTCTGTTCTTTTTCCCCACGCGCGGCGCGAGACTTATAAATAAACTAAAATGGAAGCTCCCTTGAAGGAATGCACCACGCTTGAACAATGTGCAGTTATTCGTTTCTTGAATTGCAGAAGGTATTCAAACATCTCAAATATGCCAAAGAATGAAAAATATCTATGGTGAGTCTTGTTTGTCTGAAAAAAACATTTATAAATGGGTTAACGAGTTCAAAAATGGACGAATTACATGTTCTTCAGGTCTCAACGTTCGGCCGGTAAAGTTTTGTTAAAATTTGTTTGGGATGTTGTTGGACCAATCTGTCTTGATTTTTTATCCTCTAGGCAACGTATGAACAGCGACCTTTATTATGACATTCCTGTAAATAAGGTAAAGCCCGGTATAAGAAACAAAAGAAGAGGGAAGCTTAGTAAAGGTGTTCTCTTCCTTCATGATAATGCAAGGCCGCATACATCATGTAAAACTGTATCAATAATCATTAAATTAGGTTTTGAAGTTTTAGAACACATCCTGCATATAGTCCAGACCTAGCCCCCTCTGACTATTTCCTTTTTGGACTACTAAAGAAGGAGTTAAAGGGAAAGCGATTAGACTCGGATGAAGATGTCCAGAAAGTGGTGCAAGATATTTTTCACACGCTCCCTAAGAGTGCCTATAAAGAGGGTATTTACAAGTTGCCAGAATGATGGAGACGATGTATAGAAAGCCAAGGTGATTATTTTGAATAAATCAAGTCCTAAATTTTAATATCGTTCTTTTTTCTTTTAATAAATTATAATTCACCTTATTTATTGATCCCACTTTGTATTATAATGATTATTAATAAAATTCCATTCTAAATATTTAAATTAAAAAGTTCAATGTGAAAATATCTGCAATCATTGTTATTTTGAAAATTAGGTCTTAGTGTAAAAATATTAAGTTTTATCAGTGCAATTATTATAAACTTTATTACTCTAATGGTTTCATATTAATTATTTATATACTCACTCTCTCTACAGCTATAACTGATAACAAATTTGTTCAATGAAATATTTCATGGGCAAATATTAATATGAGAAGATCCCAGGCACAAAGCCGGGTTGTTCTTCTTTAGTATCTATATTGCCACGTGGAAAATTAGGGAAGAAAAAACTTCAGGAGGAGACAACAATTTATTTCAGGTAAGGACAAACTATAAAAGATAAACAAAAGATAAGCAAAAGAGGGAAGTGTACAGAGTAGCGAAATATAAACATAAAAAACAATACTCTGCTAATAGAAAAATAAATACTTTGTTACACAATATAAATAAGGATGAAATTTAAAAAATATATATATATTTTTTGAAGATCATTTGTTGGTTTGGAGGTTTGTTTGAAAAATATTTATAGCTGCATCAACCAATTTTTTATCTAGTTCCCGACGTTACAGTGACTCGCTGTCAATGGAGAGGACGGACCATTATACCCTTTACTAGCCAAGTGACCCGGGCAACGGCCTGGGGTTTACCCGAAGGGCCTGTGAATACACATTAAGAGTAGAGATGGTGGCTTACAAATTGCAATGGGTATATTCTGATTTCTTAGAAGCAGCATTTCAAGTAAGGTTAAATGAAGATACTTTCTAAGCAAAGTATATAGATTCGGAAAGATAATAACACGGATAAATGCAGGGCATCTCTCTCTCTCTCTATCCAGAGTAGATACTCAAGGAAAATTTCCCCAGAGAAAATTTCTAATTATAAGCTAAAGATTAATTAACAATTGTATTAGAAATACGAAATATCTACCATTAGAAATTGATAAAATTCAATCAATTTGGTGATGATAAATAAATAAAGTTAATTTGAGAGCAAAATATCTACGATTGGAAAATTGAATTATTTGAAAATAAATATAACTACTAATACATATTTGGAGAATAAAAATGAGTGTGGCACACACAAAGCAAAAAATAAAGAAAATTGTTGTATCTTTGGACGAGATTGCTTCAAATTTCACAACTAAAACTCTGTTAGTGTATGATATATATGGATTATGAGAATAGATTATTGAATGATATGTGGGTTTTAATCTTCAATTTATTATATAATTTGCTATGCGGACGTTGTTCCTATTATTTGTTGATACAAGGTTGTAGAGAGACTATATTCTTTAAGCAAAATACTTTAGAAATTGCATTTCATCAGAGGGAAATTAGTTCAGAAACAAAAACGAATTCACTTTATTATTACAAAACTATTTTAGAGGCGTAATATTCTTTTTAAAATAAAACAATTTCTACTGTCCTTACTGCAATGGAAAAATTAAAGGGAGGGCCTGGCTCATCAGTGGTGAACCCTCCCAGCGGTTTGGCCAGTTTAATCTACCATACCGCTGTTATATTGCATTTTTGGAATTTCCTTTTATAGTTGACTGTTGTAAGACTCTTGGAATGGGTATTTTAGAAGAACTATGGACATGAGCTTTTAGGACAGCAGAATTAAATATAATTATAAATATATAATATGCTTCGAGCAATCGCTCTTCCGCAAATATCAAATTGTGTCTTTTATTTGAACAATTATGTTACGATGCACTAGCGCGCCATCTGTTATCAAATTACAAAACTATTTTAGAGGCGTAATATTTTTTTAAAATAAAACAATTTCTACTGTCCTTACTGCAATGGAAAGCTCATGTCCATAGTTCTTCTAAAATACCCATTCCAAGAGTCTTACAACAGTCAACTATAAAAGGAAGTTCCAAAAATGCAATATAACAGCGTTATGGTAGATTAAACTGGCGAAACCGCTGGGAGGGTTCATCACTGATGAGCCAGGCCCTCCCTTTAATTTTTCCATTGCAGTAAGGACAGTAGAAATTGTTTTATTTTAAAAAGTATATTACGCCTCTAAAATAGTTTTGTAATTTGATAACAGATGGCGCGCTAGTGCATCGTAACATAATTGTTCAAATAAAAGACACAATTTGATATTTGCGGAAGAGCGATTGCTCGAAGCATATTATATATTTATAATTATACTAGCGGATGTGTACCCGGCTTCGCCCGGGTTTTATCCGAGTGAAAGTTTGCCTAACGAATATTATATATTATGAAGTATAATAAACAATGTTAAAGATTAGTTTTAATTATTAATCAAGATTGTGTGTGAATATGTGAGAAAGATGTAATATCGTTGTTGTTTTCTTGGCCGACTGTTTTACATATGGTGTTATCTTAAAATTGCTTGTTTTGAATATTTTTTTAGATTGAGTTGAATGAATTGCTGAATTTGTTTTGTATTTATATATAAATAAAATTAACTCTGTTGATTTTTTTTGTATTTAATCGATAACAGCGAAATTACGCATGTTAAAGTTAGGAAAATTATTTTGATGTTAAGCAAAACCTGCTCCATCTCGTGTTACATAAATGTTGAAAATTTGGTCGAAATTGATGCATTGTAACGAATGTTTTTAGCGAACACCACTTATGAAATTTGCATTTTATTAATATAAAAAAGATATGATATAAATGAGTTTTAAAAATTGTTAAAAAAAAAAATGCATCGGCCGGGAATCGAACCCTGGCCGCCCGCGTGGCAGGCGAGCATTCTACCACTTAACCACCGATGCTTTAAAAAAATCAAATTCATTTATCGTCGCGACCAGTGCTGCGCCCTAGCGGTAAAAGACTGGAACTAACGCCTTTTGGTTTTTTATTTTTTAAAAAAAGCACATTAACTTTTTTAGTTTTTTGAATAGCCTATATGTTAAACGAAATCTTCAGCTACCTACATGCGAAATTCCATAATGATTGAGTCAGTAGATTTTGCGTGATGCGATAACAAACATCGATTTCGCATTTCATTTTTATATATATAAGGATTTAATTCTGCTGTCCTAAAAGCTCATGTCCATAGTTCTTCTAAAATACCCATTCCAAGAGTCTTACAACAGTCAACTATAAAACGAAGTTTCAAAAATGCAATATAACAGCGGTATGGTAGATTAAACTGGCGAAACCGCTGGGAGGGTTCACCACTGATGAGCCAGGCCCTCCCTTTAATTTTTCCATTGCAGTAAGGACAGTAGAAATTGTTTTATTTTAAAAAGAATATTACGCCTCTAAAATAGTTTTGTAATTTGATAACAGATGGCGCGCTAGTGCATAGTCACTTTATTATAATAATAAAAAATAAATAATATCGATTGAAATACAAAATATCATAATACGATGGGTCAAGCTAACGTTTTGGGTATTAACTGTTATCAAATATATTACATGTATATATATACTGATTAAACTAAGTCTTGGGGTAAATTTATATCGATTTGATATTATGGTGACAGTGTGGCAAACTAATACCCCGAACAATAAATTAAAATTAATATTATATCTCTTTTATTAACACACATACACCGAGGCGAGCGACCACGCTTTTTCGAGCTCCGCCGTTTTTCGCCTCTGGCGATGTAAAAGTGATGTCAAGTGTGTCGAGAAATCCATTGGCTGGAAGCCCTTTAGAAGCTGCATGTGTGCCCGAAAGGCCCATTTCGAGCCTCAAGCTAGTGCAGAGATTTCTACGAAAATTGCATTTTATAATCAATTCTCTTCTGGCGTGAAGGAAACTGAAAAGTATGTAAATTCGCCCGCTGGCAAGAGTTATGCAAATTTTACCGCGTCGGGCGGCATCGCAACCAAGACACCTTCAATCGGTGCTGTACAAGCCCAAAATATCTGGGCGGACATATTTGGGGATGAAGATACCAAAAAATGAAGATGGCTACACCGTGGGGCAAAGTAAGAAGAGACGCCGCGATTCGGGAGCACCAAGCATCACAGCGGCGCAGTCTAACAACGCCGGAACCACCGGATCTAATCGGCAATGGCGACCGTCTGGAAAGTGGACACCGCGGGTGCATGAGGTGAAGGCACGGAGGTACACATCGCGAAAACCATGGCGCGGCAAGCGTCCTCCACCCAGGAGTAGGGCGTCTATATAGAGCACTGCCCTGAATTTACGCCTTACCACTACTTTCAGGCAATATATAAAGTGGTCGGAAAGGCCAGACACATCAGCCAGCTCAACAGGATGAATGGACCTGTTCTGGTAGGTCTCACCAGCAAATTCCTTTCGGAACGCCTCATTGACGAGGGCCTTGAAATTGAGAGCGTGATCCCCAGGACCTTCCCTTTTCGTAAAAGGTAGGAAAAACTGACCTTCGGAAATCTCCCCTTCTACGTGGAGGATGCCGTCATCATCGACGCCCTGCGGCCTTATGGGCGCGTTACCTCCATTGCCCCCAAGCTGGGGAGTATGACTACACAGACGGCCGCCGTGAGGCCTACATCCTCCCCCACGACGGCATAAAAATCGAAAGGCTGCCCACCCGCGTGTACATAGAGACTAAAGGCGACACCTTGCCGGCGTTCCTGACCTTCGGAATAAGGTGCTCCAAATGCAACAACCAGGGTCACCGCAGAGCCAACTGCCCCATGCTAGCAAGGCAGGCAGACCATCGGCACCAAGCAAGCATAATCACCCGCTCCCACTGATGTGCCATCATCGACCTCGCCTCAGCTGCCCAGCCAGCTAGCACCTGCGCCTTCTGCACCAGCACCCCTTACTCCATCTGTGGAGGTGACAAATAATGGTCCCGCGGCCCAAACTTCGTCCCGTCGCTTCACCGCACCTCAGCCTGCTGAACCAGCGCCACTCACTCAACCAGAGAAAGAATCAGCTCCAGCCGTAGTGGCCCCCCTTTAATATATTTTCAAATGTTTTAATAGATACATATATTTTTACATTTCTCTCTTGATGAATTATATTTATATCTTTTCAATTCAAATATTTTAAAATATAGGATAGATCTGATTTTTTTTCCTTTAATACTTTAATATATTTAACTTATTCTGGTTGTAATTTTATCATAATTTTTTCATGAACAAATTCCCCCCACTTTGTATTTTAAATTATTGCAACTGGGATATTATAACACTATGCGGCGCTTAGTTTGTGTATAATGTTCCACAGGCTGCGATTTGGCAGGTTATTCAACCTTGATTCTCTCCTTAGACGCGTCTTTCATCTTTATAAAAAGTGTCTCAACCATTCTACAAGGTTAAACCTGTCAATAAAAAGACAACATTATTTTTAGGTAGCACCTAGAATATACTATGAATTGTGAACCTTTGTCGCTAATAAGAAACCTTGGAGCCCCGTGACGTAAAAATATATGTTCGATTAAATATGTAGAGACTAATTTCACTGTTGGTTCAGATACTGCCTCTGTTTCAGCATACTTGGTATAATAATCCGTCAATATAATTATCCATTTCCTTCTTCTTTTAGTTGATGGCAAGGGGCCAACAAAGTCAATTCCGCTTCTTTCAAAAGTGTAGTTAGCTGGGGTAATAGGTTATAGTAGCCCAGACGGCAACTGACTTGAACATTTTCTACTTTGACAAAGATGACAGATCTTAACAAATTCAGAAAAAATTTTCAGCATTGAAGGCTAATTATATTTATTCCTTATTCGATGTGTGGTTCTGGCGACACCCAGATGGCCACTCAGCATGTGATTATGATATTCCATGATAGTTTCTTTCCTTCTTTTCTTTGGGACCAGCAACAACCATGCTCTGCCTTCAGGGTTTGAGTTTTTTTTATATAGACACCCATTTTCCTCTTTAAATTTCTGTGTAATTGATCTATTTCTTCCTTTAAGGCTTAACATTTTCTATGAAGTCATCTTCTTCGTTTATTATATGATTCAAAAATAGTCGTTCATAATCTTTGACCCAATCTGTTTCAGTTAGGGGCCATCTAGATAAGCCATCAGCGTCCAAATGCATTTTACCTGATTTGTGTATTATGTCAAAATCATACTCTTGAATCTTCAGTGTCTATCTCGCAAGTCTACCTGTCGGATCTTTTAGATTTTTGAGCCAGCATAAAGCGTGATGGTCTTTATATCTTGAAGTGTCTTCCATATAAATAGGGCCGTAATTCTGATTTCGACCACACCACAGCTAAACTTTCCTTTTCAGTGGTTGAATAAATTTGCTCAGGTTTACTAATGGTTGGGCTCAAATATAATATTGCCTTCTCTTCGCCACCGATATTTTGAATTAGTGTTTCGCTTACGCCGATGTTAGAGGCGTCTTTGTGAATGAAGGTGGCATTATTTGGATCAAGTGCCCAAGATTTTTTTGAGGTTTCGGAACGCTTCTTCCTGTTTTCCTGTCCAGATAAATTGCATATCTTTTCTAATGAGACTGGTCAATGGGTCAACGATTAATGAGAAATCTTTAATGAAATCTGTATAATATGAGAACATTCCTAGGAATGATTGCACTTCTTTGGCCTTCTTGGGCTTAGGAGAATCTCTATCGGCTTTGATATTATATTCGGCAGGTTTTATACCCTCTTGGTTGATTATATGACCAAAGATCTCAAGTTCCTCGAAGGCAAATCTGCATTGCTTGGGGTTCAGTTTTAAATTAGATTCGCTGAAGCATCTGAAGACAGCTTAAAGTCTTTTAATGTGATTGGAAAGTCCAGGCTGTATATAATCACATCGTCTAAATAGCGCAAAGGCAAACATGTCATCTCAGATTTCCAAGAACATTGTCAATGTTCCTCTCAAAAGTTGCAGGGGCGTTGCATAGACCGAAGGGCAGTACGTTTAATTCATATAACCCATGTGCCTTTTTTCGATTGTTTTTTCATATATATGTATGAAAAAATAGAAAAATAAAATAATAAAAAGGTTAGGTGTTGATATTAAAAATGAGGAAGGCCTATCCTGACCACGAGCACATGTGCCTTTTAGATGGCAAAGCGCCATCTTGTGGAGCAAAAATAAACTAAACGTTTTTTTAACTTACTTCGTGATATTTGGCCAACCCGATTACTTGATAAATCAAGAAAAGCCATCCACGAACGCGTTTCGCGCTTTTGGCGCTCGTCAGCGTGGAGTAGGCTGTAGCTCTGCGACCAAAAATATTTTTGGTGCCAGAGGCTTCTTGAGAAACCAAGAAATGGGTATTTAAGGCCAAGTTTGCGTAATTACGCTTTACACATGAATACCCTAAATATTCCACCGATCATTTTTAAATTTACAATTATCTCTATTTAACTTCAAACCTTTTCTAGCAATCTTTTAAACACTAGATCCAACCTTTGTTCATGATCTTCAAAGTATTTTCCTGCAACCAAAATATCATCTATATAACAAGCCACACATGGCAAATCAGCAAATATACCTTCCATAATCCTCTGATATTTATTTGGTGCTACCGTTACGCCATATGGTAGTCTTTTATATGAAAACAACCCCTTTGTTGTGTTTATATTAACAACAGCTCTTTGGCTTCTTCCGCTAACATTACTTGCAAGTAAGCCTGTGATAGGTCTGAAGTCGAAAGTACGGTGCTTGTAGATAATTTTAAAAGATCTCATCGATCGATGGAAGGGGATACCTATCTAATTCTATTGCTTTATTAGCTGTACATATAAAATCACCATATATCCTTACACTACCATCCTTTTTAATACCGGTACTATTGGAGCGGCCCAATTTGCATGAACTATAGGTTCTAAAATGCCAGAATTCACTAAACGATCAATTTCATTCTTTACTTTGTTTTTAGAGAGAAATACAAACCACAGGAATCACATCCTTTTTCAAATTAAAATTTATTCTAACATCCTTTAAACAGCCCAAATCTTTGTTAAACAAATCTGTATACCTATCCATCAAACTATTTCTATTATATTAATTATTTATATTTTTAATGCTAAACAATCTAGAATAGTCAAGCTTTAACTGTTTAAGCCATTCTCTTCCTAATAAAATTACCTGGATTTTTTTCATTTACAACTATTAATTGTAAATATTGGTTGGCTTCTTTTACAAAAACATTTATTTGACATATAATCTCTATTTATTTATCACAAAAGGATTTTAATCTTAAATATTTGGAAATAATTTTTTACCTTGCCAATAATTCTTATAAATATCTTTAAATATTAACGTAAGTGGACTTCCTGTATCTATTGTAAAGCACAAAGAAAAATCATCTACTGTTAAATTTATTGTGTATCCAGTTTCGCCCTGTACAGAATATATAAAGTCATCTTGAATAAATTTACATCCCCATATTTTTTACTAGCTTTGCAGACCCTACTTGAATGACCCAGATTTTTACATTAAAAAAGTAGTCTTTGTTCTTTGAGGGCAAACAGAGGCCACGTGTGAATATCTTTACCACATCTATAACACATTATTTCACCTCTTTGTCTGAAAGGCCTATGCTGCGCCGTACTATTATTGTACTCACCCCTTTTAGTCTTTCCATTCTCAGGGGATATCTTGGCCACTAATTTATCTTGTGATTTTCTTGTATTTATCTCCGCCAGTTCGAACGAGATCTGTAAGAGAATCAGAGGATGGATCTCATAAAGTATTGTTTAATTAACAATTATATTATATTAAGATGACAAGGAACAAAGAGAGTCTCAAAAGGCAAGCGTAGGGGCAGACAACAAAAGCAAAACTGAAACATATACAGGTACGGGCGGACGGAGTGGCAACAGGTCACGTGATGTCTGGGGGAAGCTGGCGTTGCTAAGCAACAGCCGGTGTGCGAAGTTAACTCTCTCCAACACTCCCACCTAACGAGCACTTTGTTGTTTCAAACAGCCCAAGTTGGCTTCTTAGTATACTATACCTTTCTGGAGGTAGAGCTTTCGTAAATATGTCTGCAGCTTGATCATTGAAGCAGACATAAAGAAGGTCAATTGCATGTTTTTGAAATTGATCTCTGATAAAGTGATACAAAATATCAATATGTTTAGTTCTTTTGTGGTATTTTGGGTTGTGAACAGGTCTTATGCAGCTTTGATTTTCGCAAAAAATTGTTGTAGGCTTTACTTGTTCTTGATGTAGCTCGTGTAGAAGTTGTCTCAGCCAAATTGCTTCTTTCGTTGCTTTGGAAGCCGCAATATATTCAGATTCTGTTGTTGACAGAGACACACAATTCTGTTTTTGACTGCACCAAGAAATAGGTCCATTATTCAACATGAACACATATCCGGTGGTTGATTTTCTTGTGTCTAGGTCTCCAGCAAAATCAGCATCGGAAAAACCTATCAGAGATGTTGTGCAGGAACTCCCACCAAAACAAATACCGATGTTTTCGTAGCTTTTAAGTATCCAAATATTTTCTTTACTGCGGTCCAATGTGAAGGTCCATGGGTTGTTCATGACTGCGTAGGCAATATCAGGTCTATTTCCAGTCATGAGGTACATTAAACTACCAATTGTCTATCTGTATGGAATCTTGTTCATTTCTTCAATTTCCTGATTATTCTTTGGGCACATCTCTTTTGTTAGTTTTGAGTAAGGATCAGAAGGTACAGATTGTAACTTAATTTCAAGAAGGTTGTAATGTTCAAGTGTTCTTTCAATGTATGAGGCTTGATGTAGAAATAACATTTTATTTGATCCATCTGCATTTTGCTTTATTTTGTATACCCACTTGCATGCAATAGCTTTTCTGTCTGATGGTAGTGTCACATAAGTCCATGTTTGATTTTTCATCAAGGAATAGAATTCATCGTCCATAGCTAGTTTCCACTTTTTTTTGTGGGACAACTACAATTGCATCTTCATAGTTCAATGGTTCTTGGTCATGGACATAACAAGCATATGAAATAGCTCTTGTACAGTTGGTTGATGATTCTTCCTTTTCTCTAATTCTATTCCTGAGAGGGTATCGAATTGATTCTTTATCTATATCTATTATCTATTCTATTTCTAATGATAATAATAATAATAATTATTATTATATTATTATAATTATTTTATTATTTTATTATCAACATATATAGTCACGACCGTCTTTCCTCAATTCCTCATCGCTGTCACGGATGCCAGCGCATCATCATTATGATCATTATCTTCTATAGAAGCTTCTATCTTTATAATTATGTATATTTACAAAAAGTCAATTCGCTCGCGCCTCTAGCGGTGAAAATGAGGGGTAATACCAGCTGACCTAATGTACATGTAAAGTTTGGAGCGGGACGTTTCACAAGAGTGACATCCACGGCTTCAATTTATAATTGTAACAAATAGTATTTGAATAAAAACATTCAATCGGGTAAAACACGGGCGTTGCCCGGGTCATTCGGCTAGTCAACATATATAGTCACGACCGTCTTTCCTCAATTCCTCATCGCTGTCACGGATGCGCGCGCATCATCATTATGATCATTATCTTCTATAGAAGCTTCTATCTTTATAATTATGTATATTTACAAAAAGTCAATTTGCTCGCGCCTCTAGCGGTGAAAATGAGGGGTAATACCAGCTGACCTAATGTACATGTAAAGTTTGGAGCGGGACGTTTCACAAGAGTGACATCCACGGCTTCAATTTATAATTGTAACAAATAGTATTTGAATAAAAACATTCAATCGGGTAAAACACGGGCGTTGCCCGGGTCATTCGGCTAGTCAACATATATAGTCACGACCGTCTTTCCTCAATTCCTCATCGCTGTCACGGATGCGCGCGCATCATCATTATGATCATTATCTTATGTATATTTACAAAAAGTCAATTCGCTCGCGCCTCTAGCGGTGAAAATGAGGGGTAATACCAGCTGACCTAATGTACATGTAAAGTTTGGAGCGGGACGTTTCACAAGAGTGACATCCACGGCTTCAATTTATAATTGTAACAAATAGTATTTGAATAAAAACATTCAATCGGGTAAAACACGGGCGTTGCCCGGGTCATTCGACTAGTATATATATATATATATATTAAAAATAAAGAGGGCATCTCCTGACCACGAGCAAATGTGCTTTTACAGAAGGCAGAGCGCCATCTGGCGGAAAAGAAATCAACTAAACATTGATTTAGCCTGTTCCCTGATATTTGGCCAACCCAATTTCTTGATAAATCAAGAAAAGCCATCCATGAACGCATTTCGCGCTTTTGGCGCTCGTCAGCGTGGAGTAGGCTGAACCACTGCGACCAAAAAAATATTTTTGGTCCCAGTAGCTTCCCGAAAAACCAAGAAATGGGTATTTAAGGCCAAATTTGCGTAAAGACGCTTAACACATGAAAAAAACAATAGAAAAAAAAAGATAAGTGGGTCAGGTGTTGATATTAAAAATAAAGAGGGCATCTCCTGACCACGAGCACATGTGCTTTTACAGAAGGCAGAGCGCCATCTGGTGGAACAGAAATTAACTAAACATTGATTTAGCCTGTTCCCTGATATTTGGCCAACCCAAACCCATTTCTTGGTTTTTCGGGAAGCTACTGGGACCAAAAAATATTTTTTGGTCGCAGTGGTTCAGCCTACTCCACGCTGACGAGCGCCAAAAGCGCGAAACGCGTTCGTGGATGGCTTTTCTTGTTTTATCAAGAAATTGGGTTGGCCAAATATCAGGGAACAGGCTAAATCAATGTTTAGTTGATTTCTGTTCCACCAGATGGCGCTCTGCCTTCTGTAAGAGCACATGTGCTCGTGGTCAGGTGATGCCCTCTTTATTTTTAATATCAACACCTGACCCACTTATCTTTTTTTTTCTATTGTTTTTTCATGTGTTAAGCGTCTTTACCAAAATTTGGCCTTAAATACCCATTTATTGGTTTTGGGGAAGCTACTGGGACCAAAAAATATTTTTGGTCGCAGTGGTTCAGCCTACTCCACGCTGACGAGCGCCAAAAGCGCGAAATGCGTTCGTGGATGGCTTTTCTTGATTTATCAAGAAATTGGGTTGGCCAAATATCAGGGAACAGGCTAAATCAAGGTTTAGTTGAGTTCTGTTACACCAGATGGCGCTCTGCCTTCTGTAAAAGCACATGTGCTCGTGGTCAGGAGATGCCCTCTTTATTTTTAATATCAACACCTGACCCACTTATCTTTTATTTTGTTTCTATTGTTTTTTTTTCATATATATATATATACACTGCGTGACATTGAAAATGGAACACCAAGAAATAGTGGCCAGAAAGTGATGAAACTCGGCAGACAGAGAGAGACAGGGACGAACAATAAGTGATCTTTATTTCAAAATGATAGTCATAATACAGAGCGAGAACGGCGTCGGCTTAGAAGCAAGTAGGACCACCGCGGACGGCGATGCACGCAGCAACACGTCTAGGTAGAGAGTCAATCAGAGTACGGATGGCGTCCTGAGGGATGGCTCTCCATTCCCTCTCAACCATTTGCCACAGTTCGTCTTCTGAAGGCGGCTGTGGCAAGGCATGCAAACGGCGTCCAATGATGTTCCAGACGTGCTCGATTGGTGAGAGATCAGGAGAGTACGGTGGCCAGGGAAGCATCTGTACATCTTGCAGAGCTTGTTGGCTAATGCGAGCAGTGTGCGGTCGGGCGTTATCCTGCTGATAAAGGGCATTGGGTACCCCCTGAAGGTAGGGGAGTGTCACCGATCGCAGCACATCACCAACGTATCGTTGGGCCGTCATAGTGCCCTGAATACGAAGTAAAGGTGACCTGGAATCATACGCGATTGCGCCCCAAACCATGATTCCACGTTGTCGCACGGTGGGGCGTTCCACAATTGCTGCCGGATTGGACCTTTCTCCACGTCGACGCCACACGCGTACACGGCGACTATCACTGGACAAGCAGAAACGCGACTCATCCGAGAACACGACCCTGTGCCATTCCGTCATCCACCTCGATCTAGCCCGGCACCATTCCAAACGTTGGCGCCTATTCGGTGGGGTCAATGGCAGTCTTCTTAGCGGACGGGAGGAGTGCAAGCCATTAGCAACCAATCGACGGGAAATGGTTCTGGTCGAGATGGAATGATCTAGGGTGTCTTGCACATGTTGCAGGATGGCGGTACAAGTGGCTTGTGGGGCCGCCACTGCTTGTCGAAGGATACGTGCTGACGTCACTCTGGTTGCACCGACATTCCTATAAATTGCCACATTTCCTTGTTCCAACCATCTTCTCCACAGTCGGTGCACCGTGGACGCACCAAGGTGTGTATCAGCTGCGATTTGACGTATGGACCAACCTGCCCTTTTCAGTCCGATCACCATGCCCCTCGTAAAAGCGTCTGTCAGCTTGAACTGCCTCCGTTTACGATGACCTGGCATTCTCTGTTATTACACGTGTATTTTGACACAAGAACAAAATTTCTACAATGATTTTCCTTGAAGAAATAACGACACGAATACTGTCCTTTCTGCAAGTTCCTTCCCTTATATCTTACTCCACAGCGCGTCTACCCTGAAATTTGCATAATTTTCTGGCCACTATTTCTTGGTGTTCAATTTTCAATGTCACGCAGTGACATTTTCAATTCAATATTTTACCATGAAAAATGTGTTTAACAAATATTATATTCCTTGTATATACAGGGTGATCCAAAAGTCCCTCACAACTTTAAAAATTAATAACTCCGCGAATATTTGCGCTAGAGCAATGCGGTAAACACCATTGTGTTCAGGATGCAATGGGATATTTTATGGCAAATAATGAAAAATTCGAGATTGATTTTAGTTACAATCTTACTCGCTAGATGGCGCTCTACCAGAATCAGCGATTCAGCGGCCAAATTGTTTGATAAATTGAAAAATATAACTGAACGACATGTAATTTTCCTTTTTGAATACCAGGAAAGAACCCTAATAATATCAAATGATAAATTAATAAAACACCATTTCGCCAAAAGTTAGAAGAAATGGTTGACTATTTTTAAATACAATCTGCGATATGTAAAATAGGTATATGCAAATTAAAACATGTAGCAAAAAAAAAACTTGATATTTTAGATGCGGTTTGCTGGAATCCTCTCAGCTATTTATATTTCGGAAATAATAATTTTCTAATTATTTTAATTCAACTCTCTCTCAGTATCGATTATATTTATTTTAATTAATTTGAAAAATATTTATCTATTTCTGATGATTTATTTTACTCTGGAATGCCGTTGTTTTTGTCGTGTACAATAAAGAGCCTCAGATGTTTCCATGCATCTCTATCACAGCAGCTGCAGCATTGTCCACTATCTTGGGTGTGTAAAGCAACTGCTCTGGGTCTATGTCAATTTTCTGCAAGGCTGCGGGCATGAGAATATGTGGGTAGGTGTTAGTTCCACACCAGGACAGTTCCACACCTGAACACAATGGTGTTTACTGCATTGCTCTAGCGCAAATATTCGCGGAGTTATTAATTTTTAAAGTTGTGCGGGACTTTTGGATCACCCTGTATATATATATATATATATATATATATATATATATATATATATATGTCGAATCCTGTCGACTTTCTTCTTTAGCTGTGGTTTTTCGTTGGTCTGGTCTGTTGTATTGAGTCGTGGGGAGATATGATGATTGCGCAGTCGCAATGGTGGTGAGTGGTAAGGCACACAGAGACGAATCACAGGGGAATCCGAGGCTTCAGAGAGAGGGAAGGCAGATACCAAGTAGCGGCCGGCGGGCCATCCATCCCGTTCACAAAGACTTACTAACGATCTGTCTGCTATCTTGCATCCACTGAACTGACTGACTTGGCTGCGGGGCAATTGCCTTTCATATGCTCAAGTGTTACGTCACCGGACGTCTGGCGCCGTGGCGTCGGCGGGACGCTTGACTTTATTTGGCTGCGGGATTGCCCTGTTACGTCATTTTATTGGCGCCGCGTTGACGCGACGGTTGACCTCATGGCAACGGAATAAGCCCTTTTGGTTTCTACGTTTCCTCTAGATGTACCTCTTTATTTAATTGAACACATAGAAACGATAAATACAAAGTTAAATTGATTAAAGGAGGATTGGGTACCATGATTAAAAGTCCATATTAGAGTAGGGGGTGTATGAAGAGGTGGTGATTATTTACACAGGTGTTTATGATTCTCAAATTACCACATATATATATATTGCCACGTGGAAAATTAGGGAAGACAAAAACTTCAGGAGGAAACAAAATTTATTTCAGGGAAGGACAAACTAAGAAAGGTAAACAAAAGATAAGCCACGAGGGAAATTTACAGAGTCGCAAGATATAAAAATAAAAATGACCACTCTGTTGAATAAAAAATAATAAAATTAAGAAATACTATGTTACATAAATTAAATTAATACATACTATGTTACATAGCTTCTTCCCTATGGGAGCTGTGACCCACAGCTAGCAATTATTGTAGATACTGACGTGGATTTGACGTGCTTCTGCCAAGGATTCCATCGAAGTCTCGGAACTTTGTCCCTAGTACCTTTGCGTCCATTTTCTTGCGGCGTGAAGAGCGGCTTTGTCGTCGTATCGTCTATAGGGACATCGTCATCTTCGAGGGAAGTCTTGGCTTTAGCACGGCGGTGGAATCCTGATGTCAGTCTCCGAAAATGTAGATCACAGCACCCATGGCTTCAAGGTCTTCTCGGCGATCTTCAGTGTGTCTTCCCTAACTTACCCAGCATCTCCACCAAAATGCCACGTGGAAAATTAGGGAAGACAAAAACTTCAGGAGGAAACAAAATTTATTTCAGGGAAGGACAAACTAAGAAAGGTAAACAAAAGATAAGCCACGAGGGAAATTTACAGAGTCGCAAGATATAAAAATAAAAATGACCACTCTGTTCAATAAAAAATAATAAAATTAAGAAATACTATGTTACATAAATTAAATTAATACATACTATGTTACAATATATATATTGTTACGCGTGATCCTTCCCGATCTCTTGGTACGATTCGCTCCCTCGATCGCGGAGTAGCTCCTCCCTGCAGGCACCCTGACGACGTCCCGAGTTCCACCGCTCAAGTGGACACTCCCTTCCTCTGGCAGTATCTCTCGGCCTTACCTCTGGTGGGGGGACACGAGAGACTTACCAGAAGAGTTGTTGCAGCAGCAGCAGCGGCCCGACGAAGATAGCAATGGCTAGAGGAATGACAGGAAGCGGCACGGAGAACCAGAAGCACTTCTTTTATTGTCATATATTACCAAACATTACATATAACTGGGATAAGAAACAACGGGTATTTACATTACGCCACCTCCTGGGGCCAATATAAAAAAGTATTTACAGTCAGGAGAGGTGGCCTCCCCAGGAAACGGGATCACAGCAGTCGGCGACTCCCGTATCAGTTGCAGATGCAAAACAGGCGAACGCGCCATCTAACTGGCGGAGGTTGCAAGTGCTCTTCTCGTAACAATATATTTGGAAATGCCTATTTTGGATCATAAAGTTTTTATTTCCGATATTTCGTGTGGCAACTCGCCAAACTTCTTCGGGGAACAAGATTGTTTTGATAAGCTCGCGTATCAATTCACGCGTATGTACAACTGCTATAAAATTTTAAAATATCCAAAATCTACAATATGCATGTCTATAAACATAATTAATAATAATAAAATGATTTATAAAATATTAATATATAGAGAATAAATAAATATATATATTTAAAATAAAAGAATTGAAAATCAGTAATTTGTTATATATATATATATGTATAATAGTGGGCTATATGGTTTTAAATTGTAAGTATAGTTGAGGAATGTCTATTTTTCGGTTGATACTGTTTTTTTTTTCTATTGAGGTCCAGCTTTCTAGAAAAAGTATTGAATGTTTATCCTTGATATTTTGATATACTATTTCTGTTGAGTCGAAATTTGGTATGTGGTCCTGTTTCAGTGCGTGGTCTACTGAAAGGGAAAGAGGGCTATAGTTTTTAAGGGCTGTCCGTTGTTGATTGGTTCTTTTTTCCAGAGTTTTTCCTGTCTCTCCTATGTATGTAGCTGGGCAAGATCGGCACGGGATTCTGTAGATGAGGTTGGATTTTTGACTGTTGTTTGTGTTATGTTTGGTATCGGGATGGCGGAGAAGTGCTTTTAAAATGGATGGTGTCTGGTATATGGTCTTGATGACATATTTCTTGAGGGTTCTGCTGATTCTTTCAATGCCGTAGCTGTATGGAAGTGTGCAGTATAATTTCTGAGATGGCTATTGGAAGGAGGGATGAATTTTGATCTGTGGAATTGTCTTTTGATAAATTCTGTAGGATAACTATTGCTTTGTAATTCATTCAGTAGTATTGTTCTTTCTTGTTGTGCCTTTTCTAGATTATTGGAGCAATGAGTAGATATTCTTTTTGAGAGAGTTTTTATGACAGATATTTTATGGTTAATAGGACCGGATGAGCTGAAATTTAAGTAACCACCTGTGTGAGTTTTCTTACAGTAAATGCCTGTTTCTATTTTATAGCTGTTTCTGGTATATATATATAACAAATTACTGATTTTCAATTCTTTCATTTTAAATGTATATATTTATTTATTCTCTATATATTAATATTTTATATATCATTTTATTATTATTAATTATGTTTATAGACAAGCATATTGTAGATTTTGGATATTTTAAAATTTTATAGCAGTTGTACATACGCGTGAATTGATACGCGAGCTTATCAAAACAAGCTTGTTCCCCGAAGAAGTTTGGCGAGTTGCCACACGAAATATCGGAAATAAAAACTTTATGATCCAAAATAGGCATTTTTAAATATTGTAATATATGGATTGCTCTATTTTCAAACACATAAAAGCCAGATTTGGTATTGAAGCTGTTCAAAACGCAAGAAAATTTGAAAATCTCCGTTTATCCTCCAGCATTTGGAAGCAACACTTGGAATTCAACCACAGATGCTTGAAGGACAACATAATTCCACCATCTCTAATACTCAAAAATCCAATTCGAACTAATTATTCACACAAAATTATAAATCAAACTAGCAAAAAGCTTTTGAATGCCAGAATAAAAAAACTGACATTTTAACCTCCGCAGAATTGAATTAACTCTACAAACTCTCCTGCCTATAGTTCAAGGAATAATGAATAATTCACATTTCAAACATTTAACTGAATATATCGAGACAAAATGCAGAAATTGAAGAGCTGGTATGTACAATCGCCAAAGTCAAAAACTCAACAGATGGAAGCATAACCCCAAAAACCATCACAAGGAAAGTAATGTAATCAATCTGTCGAAACAAGAGTTCACACCAGAAACCATAACACTTTTAGCAAAAGGTCTCAACTTCGTCCCATCACAGAAAATAAACATCCCAAAAACAATAGCAAGCATTGAAACTTCAATTAAGAACATACCAAATGAAGAAAATGAAATGGTTAGAACAGAAATAGTGCCCATCCTCAAAAGCTTGAACCGACAGAATAAGAATAATCTTACCCAAGATGAAAGAAATATAATAAATCCCTTAAAGGCAAACAAGAGTATTGTAATTTCTCTTTCAGATAAAGGCAAAAATACTGTTATAATGGACACGATGGATTATGATAACAAAATCAAGCAGCTACTTGAGGATCAAAATGTATATGAACTGTTACCTAATAACCCCCTAGAGAACATAATCAAATAATTCAATAGACAATTGAACAAAATGAAACGTAATTATAAATTGGATAGCAAAACATTCGACAAACTAAAAGCAGCAAACACTAAATTGCCTATATTTTAAGGCCTACCAAAGGTACACAAGCAAAACAGCCCTCTACGCCCCATTGTATCCTACGCCGGCACCCCCATATACCCCTTGTCGAAATACCTTTCCTCGATAATTTCACCTTTTCAGAAAGAATTACTTCATACTATTCCCAACTCCACAGCAGCAATAGAAATAATTTCAAGAACTCAAATAACGGAGAACAGTCGCCTGGTCTCCTTTGATGTTGAATCACTGTATACCTCAATCCCACATGATGAAGCTATTGCAGAAATTTCAGAATTCTTGAATGCCCACCCCAACCTACCATTGTCTATACCAAAGGAAGCCCTCATAGACTTACTCGAACTGTGCCTATCATTCAGCTACTTTAACTACAAGAATCAATACTTCAAACAGATCAAAGGCCTCCCGATGGGCAACCCAATATCTTCAGTTCTGGCAAACATTTTCATGAATAATATTGACCAAAATCAATAATAGATAATAATCAGCTAAAAATAACATTCTGGAAGAGATATATTGACGACATTCTTTGCATAACCGAAAACAACAATACAACAAGCCGTCTGAATTTCTTGAACAATATAAAACCATTTTTCACATTTACACATGAAATAGAAGAAAAAACTCTTTATCATTCTTAGATATAATTCTCACCAGAAACAGCTCTAAAATAGAAACAGGCATTTACCGTAAGAAAACTCACACAGGTGGTTACTTAAATTTCAGCTCATTCGGTCCTATTAACCATAAAATATCTGTCATAAAAACTCTCTCAAAAAGAATATCTACTCATTGCTCCGATAATCTAGAAAAGGCACAAAAAGAAAGAATGAATACTACTGAATGAATTACAAAGCAATAGTTATCCCACAGAATTTATCAAAAGACAATTCCACAGATCAAAATTCATCCCTCCTTCCAATAGCCAATCTCAGAAATTATACTGCACACTTCCGTACAGCTACGGCATTGAAAGAATCAGCAGAACCCTCAAGAAATATAACATCAAGACCATATACCAGACACCATCCAACTTAAAAGCACTTCTCCGCCATCCCGATACCAAACATAACACAAACAACAGTCAAAAACCCAACCTCATCTACAGAATCCCGTGCCGGTCTTGCCCAGCTACATACATAGGAGAGACAGGAAAAACTCTGGAAGAAAGAACCAATCAACACCGGACAGCTCTTAAAAACTATAGCCCTCTTTCCCTTTTAGTAGACCACGCACTGAAACAGGACCACATACCAAATTTCGACTCAACAGAAATAGTACAGGGTGATCCAAAAGTCCCGCACAACTTTAAAAATTAATAACTCCGCGAATATTTGCGCTAGAGCAATGCGGTAAACACCATTGTGTTCAGGATGCAATGGGATTTTTTTATGGCAAATAATGAAAAATTCGAAATTGATTTTAGTTACAACTTTATTTGCTAGATGGCGCCCTACCAGAATCAGCGATTCAGCGGCCAAATTGTTTGATAAATTGAAAAATATAACTGAACGACACGTATTTTTACTTTTTGAATACCAGGAAAGAACCCTAATAATATCAAATGATAAATTAATAAAACACCATTTCGCCAAAAGTTAGAAGAAATGGTTAACGATTTTTAAATACAATCTGAGATATGTAAAATAGGTATATGCAAATTAAAACATGTAGCAAAAAAAAAAAAAACCTGATATTTTAGATGCGGTTTGCTGGAATCCTCTCAGCTATTTATATTTCGAAAAATAATAATTTTCTATTTTTTTTATTCAACTCTCTCTCAGATTATATTTATTTTAATTCATTTGAAAAATATTTATCTATCTCTGATGATTTATTTTACCTGGAATGCCGTTGTTGTTTTTGTCGTTTCCAATAAAGAGCCTCAGATTCTTTTCGTTTGGCCAACAAAAAATGTCCAATTTATATACACATATATTCTTACATAATGAGACTTTAAAGAATGCAAATAATCTTCATCTATTTACATACACAACACATCTCCCCCCCTTAATAATACTCCAGTCGGTCTAGGGGTTTCCTGGCTCTCTGAGGTCTAGGACTGCGGACGGGCACTTGCACAGCGGCAGCCTCCGGTTTAGGAGTGCAAGAGGGCACGTGCACAGCAACAGGCCCTGGTATAGGAGTGCAAGAGGGTACGTGCACAGAAGCAGTCTCCTCCTTGTTTCCTGATGTAACATCTGGAACCTCCTCTTCACTTTATTTCTGACTTCCACGTACAGGCTTCTCTCCTGATGTTCGAGGAAGTATCAAATTTCTTGTCTCCACTTGTTTCTTTCTCACAGGTCGCAATTGATTGATATGCCTCTTATACACGACGCCCTCGCAACTTATAAGGTAGAG
Organism: Cordylochernes scorpioides; assembly: GCA_030710605.1. Lineage (NCBI taxonomy): Eukaryota > Metazoa > Arthropoda > Arachnida > Pseudoscorpiones > Chernetidae > Cordylochernes > Cordylochernes scorpioides. The sequence continues at coordinate 92,647,289 of CP092886.1, read as the reverse complement.
ACGGTAGCTCAATAATTCCAAAATGGTACCTTTTTACCGTTTAGGTCCAGTTGCATAGTTGCGGAAATAAACCTCGCAACCTGTAGTAAACTGCTCCTGCCTTCTTACGGCCTCAAGAAATACCTCTCGCGGATTTCCCATCTTGGTATTAAATTCGAGAATCTTGATCTTAAACTTCTCTTCATTAGCAGTTCCGCCGGGGAATTCCTTTATTACAGTTTGGGGGAATGCTCTATGAGCAAATAGGAAACTTTGTAGATTCGTCTCTAAATCATCCTTCCCATTATTCTTTCTCAAAATGTTTTTAAACTCTCTTACATATCTCTCAGCTAAACCATTTGTACTAGGATTATACGGACTGGTCTTAGTGTGCCGTATACCATTCATTTTGGTAAATTGCTCGAATTCACCGGAGACAAACTGTCTTCCGTTATTTGTAACAAAAAATTAAGGCAATACAATTCGGGCGAGAATTTCTCTAAGATGACTTATAATCGTTTTTTCTGGTAATATCTTTGATGATAAAAATTTATATCCACTTTGAGTATGCGTCCACGAGAACCAAAAACATTTTTCCCATGAACGGACCCGCTAGATCAAGATGAAGTCGATGCCACGGTTTTTCGGGCCAAGTCCATTCCGAGATGGTAGCCGGGGGCATGCTTACCGATTCTTGGCATACTCTACATTCTCTAGTTAACTCCTCGATGTTACTGTCTATGCCTGGCCACCAGAAAATACCGTCTGGCAATCATCTTCATTTTAACAATCCCCATGTGTATTTCATGCAAGTCATTTAAAATTAAAGATCTTAATATTTGGGGAATTACCACTCTTTCACGCCATTGAAGACAACCAAACTCCAAACTTAATTCCTCATTGATCTTATAATGAGGAGCTAGTGGGTTTTCTCTCGGTACCCTTGTGAATTTCCACACACACAGTTGCCTTCTCTAACATTCCTTAATACTATAGACAGTATTTTATCTTGAGGCGTCTCATTAGCCACCTCCATAAAAGAGAACGGTACCTCATTCGACTTCCTAAGAAGAAGTACCTGGTCTTCATCAAGAGACTCCCTGACACTCGATTCTAAAGGAAGACGTGACAATGCGTCAACATTGGAATCATCACTAGTTTTTCGAAATTCCACAGTATAATTAAATGCAGCTAATTTTAAGGACCATCTTTTAATTCTGGATGATGCACATATGGAAATTGGTTTATGAGGTGAAAATATATGAATTAAGGGTCGGTTGTCTGTGACCAATACAAATTTTCGTCCCAGTAAGTATTGTCTGAATTTCTCAACGCCAAAAGTTATGCTCAACGCTTTCTTTTCTAGTTGAGAGAAACGTTTTTCCGCTTCAGTTAATGTTCTAGAAGCAAAAGCTATAGGGCATTCTTCCTTTCTATCATTTCTATGACTCAGAATTACGCCTAGTCCATAGTTCATTAATAATGATTTACATTTTTTAAATAGCATTCGATATTTTTTCGTCCAATTCCATCTACAATTTTTATTCAAAAGTTGATAGAATAGCGCTAAAATGTTTGCTATATTCTTTATGAATCTATAATAATAAATTAAGAGTCCTATGAAAGGTCTCAATTGCGAAACATTTTTTAGGTTCAGGCGCCTCTATCACTGCTTTAATTTTATTTTCTAAGGGATGCAGTCCATATTTATCCATTTTAAACCCTAAATATTCCACCTATTTCTTTTTAAATTTACATTTATATCTGTTTAACTTTAAACCTTTTTCTAGCAATCATCTAAACACTAGATCCAACTATTGTTCATGATCTTCAAAGTCTTTTCCTGCAACCAAAATATCATCTATGTAGCAGGCCACACCTGGCAAATCAGAAAATAGGCCTTCCATAATCCTCTGAAATTTATTTGGTGCTACCGCTACGTCATATGGTAGTCTTTTATAAGAAAACAACCTCTTTGTTGTGTTTATATCAACAACAGCTTTGGCTTCTTCCGCTAACATTACTTGTAAGTAAGCCTGTGATAGGTCTAGAGTCGAAAATACGGTGCTTCTAGATAATTTTGAAAAGATCTCATCGATCGATGGAATGGGATACCTATCTAATTCTATTGCTTTATTAGCTGTACATCTAAAATCACCACATATCCTTACACTACCATCCTTTTTTGATGCCGGTACTATTGGAGCGGTCCAATATGCATGAACTATAGGTTATAAAATGCAAGAATTCACTAAACGATCAATTTCATTCTCTACTTTGTTTTTTAGAGAGAAAGGTAAACTTCTGGCCTTACAAAACACAGGAGTCACATCCTTTTTCAAATTAAAATTTATTCTAACGTCCATTAGAGACAGCCCAAATCTTTGTTAAACAAATCTGCATACCTATCGATCAAATTTTTATATATTTAAATATATTTCTATTATATTCATTATTTAAAATTTTAATGCTAAACAATATAGAATAATCAAGTTTCAACTGTTTAAGCCATTCTCTTCCTAATAAAATTACCTGGATTTTTTCATTTACAACTATTAATCGTAAATATCGGTTGGCTTCTTTTACAAAAACATTTCTTTGATCTATTTGTTGGAAATAATCTTTTACCTTGCCAATAATTCTTATAAATATCTTTAGGTATTAACGTAACTGGACTTCTTGTATCTATTGTAAAGCACAAAGAATAACCATCTACTGTTAAATTTATTGTGGCATCAGTTTCGCCCTGTACAGAATATATAGAGTCCTCTTGTACAAATTTACATCCCCACATTCTTTTACTAGCTTTGCAGACCCTACTTAAATAACCCAGTTTATTACATTTTAAAACAAGTCTTTGTTCTATGAGGTAAAACAGATGCCACGTGTGAATGTCTTTCACCACATCTATAACACACTATTTTGCCTTTGCCACTTTGCCTGAAAGGACTATACTGCGCCGTACTATTATTGTACTAACCCTTTTTATCTTTCAATTCACAGGGGATATCTTGGCCACTAATTTATCTTGTATTTATCTCCGCCAATTCGAACGAGATCGCCACTGCAAACACTTTATCAAGGGTGACATCGTCGTCCCCTTGTAGTAGCTTCTTTTGCATGATTTCCGACTTGATTCCAGCCACAAAACGGTCTCGCATTATGGTTCCCAACATATCGACGAAATTACAATTTATTGCCAAATGTTTCAATTCTCTAAGATATTCCGAAATTGATTCTCCTTCCTGTTGAAATCTTTTTAAAAATCTGCATCGCTGTGGTATCACTTTCTTCTTTGGATTCAAATGCAGCTTAATTCTTTGAATGATAGTATCATAGGGTTGATCTTTCATTAGACCAGGAAGAAAATGTCGTTTCCCTGCTTCAAAGTTTCAGAATCTGGTAGCGAGGTAAAAATCAGCACTTTAATCTACTCCTTCAGATGCCAAAAAGAAAGCCTCAAATTTTTGTACAAAAAGATCGAAGTGTCCTCCACTGGGCTATAGCATCTAAAAGGTACTATTAACTTTGAACTTGTCATGCTGGTCTTTTCTACTCCTTTGTTTTCTTTATCCAGATAGTTTAAAAGATGCAATCTTAACCCATTTTCCCATTTTCCTCTCCATAATCCGAGAGTCAGATTTGTTTAAAAGATGTAGTTGTTATACTTGCATAGACGCCGTTTTCCTCAGCTTTTTACTGGCTCTGTAGATCGCGCATCCTCGTCGCCACTTTTGTTGTGTCGTAATTAGACGTACAAGAGCTCAAACTTGACCATGGCCAACAACAAATGTCCAATTTATATATACATATATTTTTACATAATGAGGCTTCAAATAATACAAATAATATTCATCTATTTACATAAACAACGGTTAATATATAGCGAGAAGAGTAGAGGACTGAGCACAGATCCCTGAGGTACACCAGCCCATGTTCTTCGGTCCTTGGAAAATGTTCCATTGACCCGAACCTTTATCCTTATTTTCCTTAAGAAGTCTGCAATCCAGATTAAGGTTTTTCCTCTTACTCCGATGTTGTGCAGCCTTTCAAATAATTTCTACACTCGCTCAAAAGCTGAGGTCATATCCAGGAATACGGCCGTTGTCTTCTTTGGCGGTTTTTCCTAGAAATCTATTATTGATTGTCATAAGTAGAACAGTTTATCAGTTGTACAGTGTCTGGATCTTTAGGCAGTTTGGTAGAAGTTTATTTTATTATTGTTAGTGAGCCAGACTATGAGCCTAGAGTGAATAATTCATTCTGTTATTTTACAAAGTATGCTGGTAAGAGCAATTGGCCGATAGTTCTTGCATTCCTTAGCATCTTTGTTTGGTTTCAGTATTAGCACTATAATTGATATCTTCCAATTCTTTGGTAGTTTACCAGTTTGCCATGAAATGTTCAGTATTCGTAGGAGTTGATTTTTAGCTTTGTCTCCAAAGTGTTTAATTCAGTATTGGCACTATAATTGATATCTTCCAATTCTTTGGTAGTTTACCAGTTTGCCATGAAATGTTCAGTATTCGTAGGAGTTGATTTTTAGCTTTGTCTCCAAATTATTAATCATTAGCTTTGTCTCCTTATTAATCATTTGGCCAAAGATTAGAGCATCTCCAGGTGACATCTTGGATTTAACTTTCCTATTGATGAATTTAGCTCATTCAGTGTGAAGTCTCTCGAGTAAATATCTTGTTGATGGTAATTTCTTGCTTGTTTAACTAACTTGTTTATATTATTTTTTAGAGTCCTGCCTTCATTCGTATAGCTGAGTCTGGAAGTGCTTGAAAGATATTCAGCAATTATGTCAGCCATCTGTTTGTTCGTTCTCGCTGTTCATATCGGTTAGAGTATTGGAGGATTAGTGTTGGTTTTGATTGTTTTATAACACTAATTATATTCCCGTTATGGCTTTCCTTTTTTGGATCCATTTTTTTCGCAGAATTCTGCCCATTTTTCTTGTTTGAATATCCAAATTTCTTGTTCTATTTTGTGACTAATTTCAATGAGTTCCTTTATGATTTCTTCTGTTTAATTTGTTTTTAGAAGTTCATTTTTATTGTCTCTCTCTGCAATCATTGCCTCGATATTGTGGTCCTTCCAGTAAAGTATTCACAGGTCTTTACGTCTACCTCTAGGTATCGATACTTTTGAAGCTTTGGATATGTTCAAAGAGAAATTTTCCAATTTTTTGTCAATCGTTCTGTGATTTAATTCTTCGTTGCACAGTTCTTCAAGCTTTTCTGTATTTTTTTTCCAGTGTTCTTTTATTCTGTTGGAAATTCTCAATTTTGAATTTTAGGGTTGTTAAAATTGGTCTGTAGTCACTGATTGCACTTTTCAGAATTTTCCATTGTGTTGTGGGTGCGATGTTGTAATTTATTGCTGTGATTTCTATTGCGGATTCTGTGCCTGTGGACTTGGATAGATAGGTGTTCTTTTCGTTATTTAACGGCGTAAGGTCGAGGTCGGTTAGCATGTCCTCAACCTGCTGACCTTTGTTATCCTGGACAGGTGATCCCCAAGTTGGTCTTTCGGCGTTAAAATCACCAAGTGTGATTGCGATATTCGAAGACGCTTCACTTAATGTCTCTATCAGACCTGTATTGATACTAGTATTATCGTGGTGATAAACATTTATGATAGGAATTGTTTTATCTGTAAGATAGATTTCTATTGCCTGAGCTTCTGTCGTGCTTTCTCTAGGCTACTCTGATTATAGGCGATTTCCTTAAATTTGATTTCTAGAGTTTTAATCAAAACGGCAAGTCCTCCTCCGAATTTTCCCGGTCTGTCCATTCGTAGTGTTGTATAATCTTTGATATTAAATCTCAGATTCTTATTCAATTTTGTCTCCTGAGGACAATTAATATGTACATTGTTGTCACAGAGAAGATAAGTCAGCTCTTTATTTTCCTCTGGGTACCATTTATATTGAGTTGTAGTAGATTGAATTGTGTCCTCGTAGTAGATTTCTCATCATGAGCTCGAGCTGCAGCTCCTGACGCGGCGGTTACCCCGGACGCGGTAGCATTACTGGAGATATCAGTTTTGCTCTTCATTTGAAAATGGGTGCCGTTGCAACGTTAGTCATCTTGGAAACGAACCAGAATTTGGTCAAATATTCCAAGGGTCCAGGGGGGACCGCAAGGAGGTGTGGTCGAACTTCTCCCCTTCCCCCTGGAATGCCGTCACTACAGGATAAAGCACTCTTGGTGAAATTTTTTAATTGTGATTCAAAATCTGCCACTGAAGCTTTACGAGCGTTTCGTTCCTTTAAAGATATTCGAAGCGGCAAAGGACCAATGAGTTGCTACTCTCTAAAGCGATTGATTAAAGGTTTTGAGGAAACTGGATCTCTGGAAGCAAAACCTCGGAGTGGAAGACCATCGACATGCAAGTCAGTGGCTGTTACGGTTTTGCAGAATGCTGAAGCTATTGAAACGTTATCCACGTATGGAGAAGTAAGTGCTAGACAAGTTTCTCGACAAACGGGGATTTCGTATGGAACAGTTTGGAGAGAACACACATTTAGAATTTTTTCTATAAAAATATCCTAACAAAATTCAAAGTTTTCACGAGTTGAAAGTCAGCGATTTTGAGAAGCGTCAATAATTCGCTGCATGGGTTTTCCGGCAAATTGATATTGATGAAAACTGGCTGTCAAATGTTTTAAGAACAGATGATGCTCACTTTTATCTAAAGGGAGAATTTAACATTCAAAACTGCCTCATTTTGGCAACAGAAAACCCTAGGATTTTTACAGAAATACCACTTCATCAGCACAGAGTTACAGTTTTGTGTGGGTTCACTTCTTATTTTATTATTGGGCCATTTTTATTTGAAAAAATCAATGGAAGAACTTTTAAAACCGTTTTTGTAACTGGTGAACGTTATGTTCAACTTTTGAGAGAAAAGGTTATTCTCATATTGCACGACAGACAAGCACTAAGCGAAATAAAATTCATGCAAGATGGAGGACCTCCTCATATCTCCCGCGGTGCCAAACAATTGCTGAAGGATACGTTCGGTGGAAATCGTTGATAAGTCGCCACTTTATATACCAGTGGCCTCCAATATCACCAGACTTGACGCCTTACAATTTCGGTTATGGGGGTACAATAGGTCGCGTTTTTATTGGCCATGTTGAAGGCTTCTATCAGATGGCACGTTTTATAAATTTCAACTATTTAATTGTGACCATTCTGTCATCTATCGTCTGCAGGCGGTGTTTGAGAATGAAGGGCGCCACATTGAGCAAGGATTGAGACCTAATACAAGAGAGAAGGCAGTTACCTCATGTGTTATATTTTGCAGCTCTTTGTTTTGGGTTATGGGAATAATAAATGCTGTCCTCACATCTTGACTCTTTTTTTTTTCTGTAAACAGTAATTTTTTTGTTTGTCATTTGCCCACATTTTATATTATGTCGTGCAGACCAAAGTGTTATAACTTCTCGAATAACACTGGTATACACAATTTTACCCCTTATGTTTAGTTTATCGCTTTTCGCTCATTAGAAGAAATAACATAAGGAATAATCTCTGTGTCCCCCCCCCCCCCCCCCCCCCCCAACTTTAGATATTTTGCGCAAAAAATAATACAAAATGATTTTACTACCACGTTTTTCAGCGCAAAAGGTCGATTTAAAAATGATTTTTTTTTAGGGGATACATTTTCAAAATTATGTACAGTATAATAAACAATGATAACATTTGACAAACCCATAGAATATTTGGAATAAAGTACGACAAATATATTTTGTCACTCCCCTCTATATTTCCTTTTTGGATCATGACAAAAATCCAGTTAAATAGTCAAGTGTCGACAATTAGCCAAGAAACTATACTAAAATGATTTTACTACCACGTTTTTCAGCGCAAAAGGTCGATTTAAAAATGATTTTTTTTTAGGGGATACATTTTCAAAATTATGTACAGTATAATAAACAATGATAACATTTGACAAACCCATAGAATATTTGGAATAAAGTACGACAAATATATTTTGTCACTCCCCTCTATATTTCCTTTTTGGATCATGACAAAAATCCAGTTAAATAGTCAAGTGTCGACAATTAGCCAAGAAACTATACATTCCTTATAGCACGAAATCCTATTAGTAGTGCCATCATAATTTTTGGTACTATATTAACAATTCAAAAATCGTGTATTGATATCAGTAGTTATTTTCAAACATTCAATTTATTTCACAAAACTCCATCTAAAATATAAATATTTTTTGCTACATGTTTTAATTTGCATATACCTATTTTACATATCTCAGATTGTATTTAAAAATCGTCAACTAATTCTTCTAACTTTTGGCGAAATGGTGTTTTATTAATTTATCATTTGATATTATTAGGGTTCTTTCCTGGTATTCAAAAAGGAAAAATACGTGTTGTTCAGTTATATTTTTCAATTTATCAAACAATTTGGCCGCTGAATCTCTGATTCTGGTAGAGCGCCATCTAGCGAATAAAGTTGTAACTAAAATCAATTTCGAATTTTTCATTATTTGCCATAAAAAATCCCATTGCATCCTGAACACAATGGTGTTTACCGCATTGCTCTAGCGCAAATATTCGCGGAGTTATCAATTTTTAAAGTTGTGCGGGACTTTTGGATCACCCTGTATATCAAAATATCAAGGATAAACATTCAAGACTTTTTCAAGAAAGCTGGACCTCAATAGAAGATAAAAACAGTATCAACCGAAAAATAGAAATTCCTCAACTATACTTACAATTTAAAACCATATAGCCCATAACTATACATATATATATATATAACAAATTACTGATTTTCAATTCTTTTATTTTAAATGTATATATTTATTTATTCTCTATATATTAATATTTTATATATCATTTTATTATTAATAATTATGTTTATAGACATGCATATTGTAGATTTTGGATATTTTAAAATTTTATAGCAGTTGTACATACGCGTGAATTGATACGCGAGCTTATCAAAACAATTTTGTTCCCCGAAGAAGTTTGGCGAGTTGCCACACGAAATATCGGAAATAAAAACTTTATGATCCAAAATAGGCATTTTTAAATATTGTAATATATGGATTGCTCTATTTTCAAACATATATATATATGTGAAAAAAATGTACAAATGTAACATTGTACTGGGATAAGGTGCATAAATTAAGAAAAAGGCATCTCCTTATCGTGCAACTGAAAGTTGCTGATGGCTGGCGCCATCTATCGGAATAAATATCAACTATTCTCGTTGATTTTTAATTATTCCAGAATTGGCCAAATACCCATTCTTGATTAATCAAGAAAAGCTAACCACGGACGCGTTTCGGGCTGTTGCCCCTCATCAGCGTGGTGCAAGCTGTACCTCAACGACTAAAAAATTGGTCATTAAGGCTCACGCAATTCTGGCCTTAACTACCCGTTCCATGATTTTTCAGGATGCCTTAATGACCATTTTATTAGTCGTTGAGGTACAGCTTGCACCACGCTGATGAGGGGCAACAGCCCGAAACGCGTCCGTGGTTAGCTTTTCTTGATTAATCAAGAATGGGTATTTGGCCAATTCTGGAATAATTAAAAATCAACGAGAATAGTTGATATTTATTCCGATAGATGGCGCCAGCCATCAGCAACTTTCAGTTGCACGATAAGGAGATGCCTTTTTATATATATATATATTACGATGTACTAGAACGCCATCTTTTATCAAATTATAAAACTATTTTAGAGGCGTAATATTCTTTTTAAAATAAAACAATTTCTACTGTCCTTACTGCGATGGAAAAATTAAAGGGAGGGCCTGGCTCATCAGTGGTGAACCCTTCCAGCAGTTTCGCCAGTTTAATCTACCATACCGCTGTTATATTGCATTTTTGGAACTTCTTTTTATAGGTGACTGTTGTAAGACTCTTGGAATGGGTATTTTAGAACATGGACATAAGCTTATGGACATAAGCTTTTAGGACAGCAGAATTAAATATAATTATAAATATATAATATGCTTCGAGCAATCGCTCTTTCGCATTTAATTTTTCCATCGCAGTAAGGACAGTAGAAATTGTTTTATTTTAAAAAGAATATTACGCCTCTAAAATAGTTTTAAAATTTGATAACAGATGACGCTCTAGTACATCGTAGCATTATTGTTCTAATAAAAGACACAATTTGATATTTGCGGAAGAGCGATTGATCGAAGCATATTATATATTTATAATTATATTTAATTCTGCTGTCCTAAAAGCTTATGTCCATAGTTCTTCTAAAATACCCATTCCAAGAGTCTTACAACAGTCACCTATAAAAGGAAGTTCCAAAAATGCAATATAACAGCGGTATGGTAGATTAAACTGGCAAAACCGCTGGGAGGGTTCACCACTGATGAGCCAGGCCCTTCCTTTAATTTTTCCATCGCAGTAAGGACAGTAGAAATTGTTTTATTTTAAAAAGAATATTACGCCTCTAAAATAGTTTTATAATATATATATATATATATATAACCTTAAAAATTTAATAGAAATAAAATACCTTTTTAAAAGCTTTTTTATCTTCTGTAATTGAGCAATTAGATGTACAAGAGTGAAAATAAAAGCGGCGGGGGACGATCATATTTAGAGAAGAGGATTGGATCGCGGCGGATTGGTCAATTCCTTGTAAGAGGCGTAACATCCGTTCATTTCTGGGCACTCAGACCACCCATAATTGAGGTTTGTACACTTGCATTGTTCATTGGACTGAGTGAGTGCTTATGTTTCATACTTCTATGTGATCTGGAAACATACTGAGAGTAAATTAGAAATGTTGAAAGGCAAATAAAAAATATTTTCCCTTCCTGGCAATTCTGACAACCGCGAAGTCTGAAAATTTGTAAACTTGTATTGTCATCAGGTTCTAATAAGTGTACAAAATATCAGAATTATTCGTGCTCTAGAGGTAACCTAAAAATCGATTACAAGATTCGTGGACAGACAGGGCGGCAGGGAGGCAAGTTGAATAAAAGCTTTTAAAATAGAATAATTAATAAATAAAAATATTTAAAAAAAAAGATTTTATATAAATGCACTAAAAGAAATAATAAGATATTTTATCTTCTGTCATTAAACAATTAGATACATCTGAGTGAAAATAAAAGCGGCGAGGGTTGATCATCAACCATTTCGAACCTAATGTGATTCAATATGTAGCAATTGATTAGCCATTTTTATAAGGTTTTGCTATATTTTTACCTTTTCTCTAAATATGATCGTTTCACGAGGCTTTTATTTTCACTCATATACATCTAATTGCTCAATGACAGGAGTTAAAATATTTTGTTTTCCATTTTAGTGCTTTTAAATAAAAACTTTTTTAAAATGTATTTTTATTTATTAATTATTTAGCAATATTTTAGTGATGAATTTACAAAACGTAGAATCAAAAGTTCTCTGGGTATCAGGCTTTTAATAGACGGAAGCCTGCTGGCGACTGATTGACCAATTCTTTGTAAGGGGCGTTACATAAGACAAAAAATATACAGGGTGATCCAAAAGTCCCGCACGACTTAAAAATTATTAACTCCGCGAATATTTGAGCTAGAGCAATGCGGTAAACACCATTGTGTTCAGGATGCAATGGGATTTTTATGGCATATAATGAAAATTTCGAAATTGATTTTATTCACAACTTTATTCGCTAGATGGCGCTCTACCAGAATCAGAGATTCAGCGGCCAAATTGTTTGATAAATTGAAAAATATACCTGAACGACACGTATTTTTCCTTTTTGAATACCAGGAAAGAATCCTAATAATATCAAATGATAAATTAATAAAACACCATTTCGCCAAAATTAAGAAGAATTGGTTGACGATTTTTAAATACAATATGAGATATGTAAAATAGGTATATGCAAATTAAAGCATGTAGCAAAAAATATTTATATTTTAGATGGAGTTTTGGGAAATAGATTGAATGTTTGTAAATAACTACTGATATCAATACTCGATTTTTGAAATGTTAATATAGCACCAAAAATTATGATGGCACTACTAATAGGATTTCGTGCTATAAGGAATGTGTAGCTTCTTGACTAATTGGCGACACTTGACTATTTAACTGGATATTTGTCATGATACAAACATGAAATATAGAGGGGAGTGACAAAATATTTTGTCGTACTTTATTCCAAATACCCTATGGGTTTGTCAAATTTTATCATTGTTTATTATACTGTACATAATTTTGAAAATATATCCCCTCAAAAAAATCATTTTTAAAACGACCTTTTGCGTTGAAAAACGTGGTAGTAAAATCATTTTGTATTATTTTTTGCGCAAAATTCTAAAGTTGGGGGGGGGGGGGGGATACAGAGAATATTCCTTATGCTATTTCTTCTAATGAGCGAAAAGGGTAAAACTAAACATAAGGGGTAAAATTGTGTATAACAGTGTTATTCGAGAAGTTATAACACTTTGGACTGCACGACATAATATAAGATGTGGGCAAATGACAAACAAAAAAAATACTTTTCACAGAAAAAAAAAAGAGTCCAGATGTGAGGACAGCATTTATTATTCCCATAACCCAAAATAATTAGCTGCAAAATATAACACATGAGGTAACTGCCTTCTCTCTTGTATTAGGTCACAATCCTTGCTCAATGTGGCGCCCTTTATTCTCAAACACCGCCTGCAGACTAAGATGACAGAATGGTCACAATTACGCTCAGTGCTTGTCTGTTCTGCAATATGGGAATAACCTTTTTTCTCAAAAGTTGAACATAACGTTCACCAGTTACAAAAACGGTTTTAAAAGTTCTTCCATTGGTTTTTTCAAGAAAAATGGCCCAATAATAAAAGAAGAAGTGAACCCACACAATACTGTAACTCTGGGCTGATGAAGTGGTATTTCTGTAAAAATCCTAGGGTTTTCTGTTGCCAAAATGAGGCAGTTTTGAATGTTAAATTATCCCTTTAGATAAAAGTGAGCATCATCTGTTCTTAGAACATTTGACAGCCAGTTTTCATCAATATCAATTTGCCGGAAAACCCATGCAGCGAATTCTTAACGCTTCTCAAAATCGCTGACTTTCAACTCGTGAAAACTTTGAATTTTGTTAGGGTATATTTATAGATAAATTATAAATGTGTGTTCTCTCCAAACTGTTCCATACGAAATCCCCGTTTGTCGAGAAACTTGTCTAGCACTTACTTCTCCATTGGTGGATAACGTTTCAATAGCTTCAGCATTCTTCAAAACCGTAACAGTCACTGACTTGCATGTCGATGGTCTTCTACTCCGAGATTTTGCTTCCAGAGATCCTGTTTCCTCAAAACTTTTAATCAATCGCTTTAGAGAGTAGCAACTCATTGGTCCTTTACCTCTTCGAATATCTTTAAAGGAACGAAACGCTCGTAAAGCTTCAGTGGCAGATTAAAAAAAAATTCACAAAGAGTGCTTTATCCTGTAGTGACGGCATTCCAGGGGGGGGGGAGAAGTCCGACCACACCTCCTTGCGGTCCCCCCTGGACCCTCTGAATATTTGACCAAATTCTGGTTCGTTTCCAAGGTGACTAACGTTGCAACGGCACCCATTTTCAAATGAAGAGCAAAACTGATATCTCCAGTAATGCTACCGTGTCCGGGGTAACCGCCGCGTCAGGAACTGCAGTTCGAGCTCATGATGAGAAATCTACTACGAGGACACAATTCAATCTACTACAACTCAATATAAATGGTACCCAGAGGAAAATAAAGAGCTGACTTGTCTTCTCTGTGACAACAATGTACATATCACTTGTCCTCAGGAGACAAGATTGAATCAGAATGTGAGATTCAATATCGAGAAAAATCGGAGGGGGACTTGCCCTTTTGGTTAAAACTCTAGAAATCAAATTTAAGGAAATTGCCTATAATCAGAATAAGCCTAGAGAAAGCACGACAGAAGGTCAGGCAATAGAAATCTATCTTAGAGATAAAACAATTCCAATCATAAATGTTTATCACCACGATAATACTAGCATCAATACAAGCCTGATAGAGACATTAAGTGAAGCGTCTTCGGATATCGCAATCATACTTGGTGAATTTAACGCCGAAAGACCAACTTGGGGATCACCTGTCCAGGATAACAAAGGTCAGCAGGTTGAGAACATGCTAACCGACCTCTACCTTACACCGTTAAATAACGAAAAGAACACCTATCTATCCAAGTCCACAGGCACCGAATCCGCAATAGGCATCACAGCGATAAATCACAACATCGCACCCACAACACAATGGAAAATTCTGAAAAGTGCAATCAGTGACCAGAGACCAATTTTAACAACCCTAAAATTCAAAATTGAGAATTTCCAACAGAATAAAAGAACACTGGAAAAATATTCACAGAAAAGCTTGAAGAACTGTGCAACGAAGAATTAAATCACAGAACGATTGACAAAAAATTGAAAAAAATCTCTTCGAACATATCCAAAGCTGCAAAAGTATCGATACCTAGAGGTAGACGTAAAGACCTGTGAATACTTTACTGGAAGGACCACAATATCGAGGCAATGATTGCAGAGAGAGACAATATCAATGAACTTCTCAAAACAAATAAAACAGAAGAAATCATAAAGGAACTCATTGAAATTAAGTATCAAAATAGAACAAGAAATTTGGATATTCAAACAAGAGTGAAAAATGGGCAGAATTCTGCGAAAAATATGGATCCAAAAAAGGAAAGCCATCACTGGAATATAATTTGTGTTATAAAACAATCAAAACCAACACTGATCCTCCAATACTCTAACTGATATGAATAACGAGAACGAAAAAACAGATTGCTAAAATAATTGCTGAATATCTTTCAACAACTTCCAGACTCAGCTATGCGAATGAATGCAGGACTCTAAAAAATAAAGTGAACAGGTTAGTTAAACAAGCAAGAAATTACCATCAACAAGATATTTACTCGAGAGACTTCACACTGAATGATCTAAACTAATCAATAGGAAAGTTAAATCCAAGTTGTCACCTGGAGATGCTCTAATCTTTGGTCAAATGATTAAACACTTTGGAGAATACTAAAGATTTCATGGCAAACTGGTAAACTACCAAAGAATTGGAATATATAAATTATAGTACCAATAATTAAACCAAACAAATATGCCAAGTAATGCAAGAATTATCGGCCAATTGCTCTTACCAGCATACTTTGTAAAATAACAGAATGATTTATCCACTCTAGGCTCATAATCTGGCTCACTAACAATAATAAAATAAACTTCTACCAAACTGCCTAAAGATCCAGACACTGTACAACAGATAAACTGTTCTACTTCTTTCAATCAATAATAGATTTCTAGGAAAAACCGCCAAAGAAGACAACGGCCGTATTCCTGGATATGACCTCAGCTTTTGATCGAGTGTAGAAATTATTTGAAAGGCTGCACAACATCGGAGTAAGAGGAAATACCTCAATCTGGATTGCAGACTTCTTAAGGGGAAGAAGGATAAAGGTTCAGGTCAATGGAACATTTTCCAAGGACCGAAGAACATGGGCTGGTGTACCTCAGGGATCTGTGTTCAGTCCTTTACTCTTCTCGCTATATATTAACTGTTGGTTTTGTAAATAGATGAATATTATTTGTATTATTTAAAGCCTAATTATGTAAAAATATATGTATATATAAATTGGATATTTGTTGTTGGCCATGGTCAAGTTTGAGCTCTTGTACGTCTAATTACGACACAACAAAAGTGGCGACGAGGATGCGCGATCTACAGAGCCAGTAAAAAGCTGAGGAAAACGGCGTCTATGCAAGTATAACAACTACATCTTTTAAACTATCTGGATCGAGAAAACATGCGCATCATGGTTCCCAAGATTTATTGGCAAGGTAAAAAATTATTTCCAACAAATTTAAGATTAAAATCCTTTTGTGGTAAATCAATAGAGATTATAGGGCGAAGAAATGTTTTTGTAAAAGAAGCCAACCAATATTTACGATTAATAGTTATAAAGGAAAATTCCAGGTGATTTTTTTTTTTAGAAAGAGAATGGCTTAAACAGTTAAAACCTGATTATTCTAGATTGTTTAGCATTAAAAATTTAAATAATGAATCTAATAGAAATAGTTTGATTGATAGCTATGCAGATTTGTTTAACAAAGATTTGGGCTGTCTAAAGGATGTTAAAATGAATTTTAATTTAAAAAAGGATGTGACTCCTGTATATTGTAAGACCAGAAGTTTACATTTCTCTCTAAAAAACAAAGTAGAGAATGAAATTGATCGTTTAGTGAATTCTTGCATTTTATAACCCATAGTTCGGGCATATTGGACCGCTTCAATAGAACCAGTATTAAAAAAAGGATGGTAGTGTAAGGATATGTGGTGATTTTAGATGTACAGCTAATAAAGCAATAGAATTAGATAGGTATCCCATTCCATAGATCGATGAGATCTTTTCAAAATTATCTACAAGCACCGTACTTTCGACTCTAGACCTATCACAGGCTTACTTACAAGTAATGTTAGCGGGAAGAAGCCAAAGCTATTGTTAATATAAACACAACAAAGGGGTTGTTTTCTTATAAACGACTACCATATGACCTAGCGGTAGCACCAAATAAATTTCAGAGGATTATGGAAGGTCTATTTGCTGATTTGTCAGGTGTGGCCTGCTACATAGATGATATTTTGGTTGCAGGAAAAGACTTTGAAGATCATGAACAAAAGTTGGATCTAGTGTTTAGATGACGCAAGAAAAAGGTTTAAAGTTAAAAAGATATAAATGTAAATTTAAAAAGAAAGCGGTGGAATATTTAGGGTTTAAAATGGAGAAATATGGACTGCATCCCTTAGAAAATAAAATTAAAGCAGTTGATAGAGGCGCCTGAACCTAAAGAATGTTTCGCAATTAAGATCTTTCATAGGACTCAATAGGATATCGAATGTTATTTTTTTAAATGTATATCATTATTAATGGACTATGGACTAGGCGTAATTCTGAGTCATAGAAATGATAGAAAGGAAGAATGCCCTATAGTTTTTGCTTCTAGAACATTAACTGAAGCAGAAAAACGTTTCTCTCAACTAGAAAAGAAAGCGTTGAAAATAACCTTTGGCGTTGAGAAATTCAGACAATAATTACTTGAACGAAAATTTGTATTGGTCACAGACAACCGACCATTAATTCATATATTTTCACCTCATAAACCAATTCCCATAATCCCATCCAGAATTAAAAGATGGTCCTTAAAATTAGCTGCATTCAATTATACTGTGGAATTTCGAAAAATTAGTGATAATTCCAATGTTGAGGCATTGTCACGTCTTCCTTTAGAATCGAGTGTCAGGGAGTCTCTTGATGAAGACCAGGTACTTCTTCTCGGGAAGTTGAATAAGGTACCGTTCTTTTTTATGGAGGTGGCATATGAGACGCCCCAAGATAAAATACTGTCTATAGTATTAAGGAATGTTAGAGAAGGCAACTGGAAATTCACAAGGGTACCGAAGGAAAACCCACTAGTTCCTCATTATAAGATCAATGAGGAATTAAGTTTGGAGTTTGGTTGTCTTCTATGGCGTGAAAGAGTGGTAATTACCCAAAAATAAAGATCTTTAATTTTAAATGACTTGCATGAAATGCACATGGGGATTGTTAAAATGAAGATGATTTCCAGACGGTTATTTCTGGTGGCCAGGCATAGACAGTAATACTACCATCTCGGAATGGACTTGGCCCGAAAACCGTGGTATCGACTTCATCTTGATCTAGCGGCTCCGTTCATGGGAAGAATGTTTTTGGTTCTCGTGGACGCATACTCAAAGTGGATAGAAATTTTTATCATCAAAGATATTACCAGCAAAACGATTATAAATTATCTTAAAGGATTTTTTGCCAGATTTGGATTGCCCTAATTTTTGGTTACAGATAACGGAAGACAGTTTGTCTCCGGTGAATTCGAGCAATTTACCAAAATGAATAGTAAACGGCACACAAAGACCAGTCCGTATAATCCTAGTACAAATGATTTAGCTGAGAGATATGTGAGAGAGTTTAAAAACTATTTGAAAAAGAATAATGGGAAGGATATTTAGAGACGAATCTACAAAGATTACTATTTGCTCATAGAGCATTCCCCCAAACTGTAATAAAGGAATTCCCCCGCGGAACTGCTAATGAAGAGAAGTTTAAGATCAAGATTCTCGAATTTAATACCAAGATGGGAAATCCGCGAGAGGTATTTCATTAGGCCGTAAGAAGGCAGAAGCAGTTTACTACAGGTTGCGAGGTTTATTTCCGCAACTATGCAACTGGACGTAAACGGTAAAAAAGTACCATTTTGAAATTATTGAGCTACCGTCACTACCTTATAAGTTGGGAGGGCGTCGTGTATAAGAGGCATATCAATCAATTACGACCTGTGAGAAAGAAACAAGTGGAGACAAGAAATTTGATACTTCCTCGAACATCAGGAGAGAAGCCTAAGGTGGAAGTCAGAAATAAAGTGAAGAGGAGGTTCCAGAGGTTACATCAGGAAACAAGGAGGAGACTGCTTCTGTGCACGTACCCTCTTGCACTCCTAGACCGGGGACTGCTGCTGTGCAAGTGCCCTCTTGCACTCCTAAACCGGAGCCTACCGCTGTGCAAGTGCCCGTCCGCAGTCCTAGACCTCAGAGAGCCAGGAAACCCCCAGACCGACTGGAGTATTATTAAGGGGGGAGATGTGTTGTGTATGTAAATAGATGAATATTATTTGCATTCTTTAAAGCTTCATTGTGTAAGAATAAATGTGTATATAAATTGGATATTTTTTTGTTGGCCAAACGAAAAGAATAAGAGCTAAAAAAAGAGTCATGGTCAAGTTTTTGCGTTGTTGTACATCTACTTACGACACAACCTTAACATCATCCATCCTCACTGAAGACACAAAAGTTGCCTGTTATGCAGATTATATAGCCATATGGCACACAAGTAGCAGTATAGAAATATCAGAAAAATACTGAACACATCAATGAGTGACTGGAGAAATGGGCAATGAAACTCAAAATGACCATAAATCCAATAAACACAAACCTATAGGTCTCCTTCACTGACAGGAAAAAAAAGCACGAATTTAACTCCAAAATATGCATAAACAACCATATAATTGATAAGATTAGATCTCCAAAATACCTAGGTGTGATACTTGATGAGGAATTGCGATTTACAGAACACTTAATTTGCATCTCAAATTGAGCTACCAGAAACCTAATCATTCTGAGTAGGCTATGTGGAACAGATTTGGGAGCAAAACCCAAAATTCTCAGAACAACAAAATTCACCAATAGCTTAAAAACTAAAGAAACCGAACACATATCCCATAGAACCTATTTAAACTGGAGACAAAAAAAGAAAGGCTCAAAAGATCTTCAACACTTCAGTACGACAACAATATTAGAAAGAGCATAAATATGAAACATAATGAATTTCAAATTCGAGAATAACCAATATTTCCTACCCCATTGCCATCGAATGTAATCATCAATCTTAACCTGAATGAACCCTGCAATAAAAAAGAGAACAAAAACATATTTAAAAAGAAAGGACTTGACACAATTGGTTTATGCGATCAGATAAATTATTTAACAGCATATACAGATGGATCATCAGACCTTACCATAAGTAATGGAGGGGCTGGAATTAACATAATACTGCAAGATGGAACATACATCAAAATCAAAAAAGGAGCAAGAAATATTTCGTCAAACTTCACTTGTGAACGGACAGCTATCTGGAAAGCTCTTGATGTATGCCTTAACCAACCTTCCTTGCATCAAGCAAAAGGAATTATAATATACCGTACAACGACTTCATATCCGATCTAGAAGCAATTCAGAAGGACAATACTATAATCACACAGAAAATTCATTCGTTACTTACTTAACTGATATCTTTGGAGAATAACTGCATTCTACAATGGATTCCTGCCAGTGTTTGGATCGGGGGTAATGAAATGGCAGTTGAATTTACAAAGGAAGCCAGAAAGTTGAGCCAAAGGAAAGAAAAAATGTCATTATTTGACGCTAATGCTTTTGCAAAATACAAGATAATTAGAACTTGAAACTCTTCCGGTGTGCAACTTAAGAATAAACGTATCATTAAACGGAAGATAAGGATCTTTTATTTGGAAACGTTACGAGCTTTCGGGCAAACGCCCTTCTACAGGTTTGACGAAAAATCAAGGCGAGAGACAGAGCTATATACATGGGATGATTTACATAGAGCACAATTTTTAAAGCTTAGCAGTAAGAATTTTAAATGAAAGTTAATTTTTAATAAGTAACTATTGTAGTGATATGGTAATAAGTTGTTGTATATAAGATTTTTAATTATGTAAAAAGGAATAAAATTAGTTTGAAACAAAGATATCATAAATTTCGGGAATTTCTATTTTTCTATTTATGCTTTTAAGTTTGGTGGATACTATGGATTCTAACACTAATCTTTGGTGTAGGTTGGGTATGTTACGGTAATGGATAGTGGGGTGGTTGGTATTAAAAGAGTGGCCAGTGGATGCAACATGCTGATAGATGAGGGAACGTGGGTCGTTGTTATTAATGTTGCGGGTATGTTCTGACATTCTAATGGCGACGGTTCTACCTGTCTCACCCACATAAGTGGCGGAGCAATGTTCGCATGAGACAGAGTAGACCGCCCCAGAAGAGTCCAGAGGACTGAGTTGGGTACTGGTTTTTGTAATGGGGTGTCGGAGAAGTGAGTGGATACTGGGGGTATTAATGAAAAAGGTGCGAATGCCAAATGGCCTAATGAGGCGGGAGATGCTAACTGTTAAGGGAGAATAGGGCAACATGCATGTAGTCCTGAAGACTGGGGGAGGATTGGAGGGAGCGGGAGAATAGGTATGTTTATTAATGAATGTTAGTGGATAGGAGGCGGCGGTGAGATGGGAGATGATACGGGCTTTTTCTGTGGTTTTAAAGATGGGTAGAGAGCAGTGTGTGTGAAGGCGCCTGGTGAGTGTTTTAACGATGTTAATTTTGTGTACTATGGGACAGAAGGAGTTGAAATGGGTGTAGGTGGGGGTACTGCTATTCTTGTAGTATACTGTGGTGTGGAATGATGCCGGGGTACGTATGATTAAAATGTCTAGGAAGGGAATGATGTGTCCCTGTTCTTTTGCCATGGTGAACGAGAGGTTAGGGTTGTAGCTGTTGAGAGTGGACAGGATGGTTTCTTCATGGTCGGTTTTACAAATGCAAAGGATATCATCGACATATCGTCGCCAGAATAGGATGTCATCACAATGGAGGTTGCAGACCCATTTATCTATTCTGGTCATAACCAGCTCAGCAGCTATGGAGGAGAGGGGGCTTCCCATAGGCGATCCCCTTATCTGTTTGAAATGGATATGGTCAAAGGTAAAGGTGCTCATGTTTAAGCATATCTGTGAGAGGGATGTGATAGAGTTGGTCTTGACGGGATCTGTGTTAATGGAAACCAAAAATTGGTTGAGGCTGTCAATTATCAGGTGATGGGGGAGACTGAGGTATAGGGATGAAACGTCAAATGAACACATGGTGAAGTTTTGGGGGGGGTGTAGGCCGGTTATTTCTTGAATGAGTGTGGGGGTGCTGGAAACTGTGAGATTACTTCTATTGTTGTTTAAAAGAGGTGAGAGATAATTTGAGAGGTACTTAGCTAGGGGGTAGGCGGGAGAGAGGTGATATGCAATGATAGGGCGTAGAGGGACAGAAGGTTTGTGGACCTTGGGAAGGCCGTAGATGTAGGTACCATTGGGGAGATTAGTGGTAAAGGATTTGTGTTCCTCCGTTGAGATGAGTCTGGATCTTTTCATTCGGTTGAGAGAGGACTTGAAGGTTTTTAGTGCTATTGTGCTGTCTTGGGCGGAAATTTGAGAAAAAGTAGCTGTGTCCTGCAATATTTCCAAGATTTTGGCGTGGTACGAAGATCGGTCTAGGATTACGGTGTCAGTGCCCTTATCTGATCTGCTGATGACTATTGAACGTTGTTTCATTAGTCTGCGGAGGGCCTTGGATTCAGTTTGGGAATTTGGGGGTGGGGGGAGAGGTCTCTGGAGTACCCGGGATACATGGTTTCTGATGGCGCATCTGTCTTGATGGTTATGATTCTTAACGGAGGCCTCTATTCCACTGATGATCCTGGGTATATCGGGTTTGGCGGGAAGTCGATACTTGAGGCCTTTAGAGAGGAGACTGTTTTCAGCAGGGGTGAAGGTTACGCTAGACAGATTGATGATGTTGTTAGAAGCATCGGGGTTGGCATACTTGCGATCGAGTGGGAAGGAATATTTCTGGGACCAGAACGCTAGCTTTTTATCGTGTCTAAGCTGTATACTTCGGTCTTGTACCTTGATATCTGACGTGGTTCTTTCTATGAGAGCTGTGAATTCAGATTCATGAACGTTTTGGGAGGTTAGGCATATTAGCCCTTTGATTGATTTGGTGAGGAATCTAATTTGGGAGAGGCAACCTTTAGTTCTTGCCCGTAAGAGTTGCCATTGGATTCTTCTTATAAGTTCTGCTGAGAAGGGGTTTCCAACAGGATCCTTTACTCGGAGGGATGGAGGGATAAACACTAGCCGTTCACATAGCTGGTTGAACTTCAAATGGCAGCGCCATTTGGCGAGTTGAAGAGATTTCTTGTGAATGAGGAACTTGTATCTGTCGATTTCGCCTCTAGGAAGAGCCATAATAAATACGAAGATTAAATTAAACTCAATTGATTAATAGTAGAACTTGAAACTCTTCCGGTGTGCAACTTAAGAATAAACGTATCATTAAACGGAAGATAAGGATCTTTTATTTGGAAACGTTACGAGCTTTCGGGCAAACGCCCTTCTACAGGTTTGACGAAAAATCAAGGCGAGAGACAGAGCTATATACATGGGATGATTTACATAGAGCACAATTTTTAAAGCTTAGCAGTAAGAATTTTAAATGAAAGTTAATTTTTAATAAGTAACTATTGTAGTGATATGGTAATAAGTTGTTGTATATAAGATTTTTAATTATGTAAAAAGGAATAAAATTAGTTTGAAACAAAGATATCATAAATTTCGGGAATTTCTATTTTTCTATTTATGCTTTTAAGTTTGGTGGATACTATGGATTCTAACACTAATCTTTGGTGTAGGTTGGGTATGTTACGGTAATGGATAGTGGGGTGGTTGGTACCCAACTCAGTCCTCTGGACTCTTCTGGGGCGGTCTACTCTGTCTCATGCGAACATTGCTCCGCCACTTATGTGGGTGAGACAGGTAGAACCGTCGCCATTAGAATGTCAGAACATACCCGCAACATTAATAACAACGACCCACGTTCCCTCATCTATCAGCATGTTGCATCCACTGGCCACTCTTTTAATACCAACCACCCCACTATCCATTACCGTAACATACCCAACCTACACCAAAGATTAGTGTTAGAATCCATAGTATCCACCAAACTTAAAAGCATAAATAGAAAAATAGAAATTCCCGAAATTTATGATATCTTTGTTTCAAACTAATTTTATTCCTTTTTACATAATTAAAAATCTTATATACAACAACTTATTACCATATCACTTCAATAGTTACTTATTAAAAATTAACTTTCATTTAAAATTCTTACTGCTAAGCTTTAAAAATTGTGCTCTATGTAAATCATCCCATGTATATAGCTCTGTCTCTCGCCTTGATTTTTCGTCAAACCTGTAGAAGGGCGTTTGCCCGAAAGCTCGTAACGTTTCCAAATAAAAGATCCTTATCTTCCGTTTAATGATACGTTTATTCACAAGATAATTAAACAAAAAATAAGAAAATATCAAAATGTGAAATAAACTTCGAGAGAAAAATGACAAAAACTATAACAAGACTTAGAACAAAACATTATAAAGGAATGGCAATACATCCAGATGGCACAAGAACCTATAGAACATTCAGCAACTTTCCTGGTGTGGAACTAACACCTACCGACATATTCTCATGCCCGCAGCCTTGCAGAAAATTGGCATAGACCCAGAGCAGCTGCTTTACACACCCAAGATAGTGGACAATGCTGCTGCTGCTGTGATAGAGAGATGCATGGAGACATCTGAGGCTCTTTATTGGACATGAAAAAACAACAACGGCATTCCAGAGTAAAATAAATTATCAGAGATAGATACATATTTTTCAAATGAATTAAAATAAATATAATCGATACTGAGAGAGAGTTGAATTTAAAAAATTAGAAAATTATTATTTTCGAAATTTAAATAGCTGAGAGGATTCCAGCAAACCGCATCTAAAATATCAGTTTTTTTTTCGCTACATGTTTTAATTTGCATATACCTATTTTACATATCTCAGATTGTATTTAAAAATCGTTAACCATTTCTTCTAACTTTTGGCGAAATGATGTTTTATTAATTTATCATTTGATATTATTAGGGTTCTTTCCTGGTATTCAAAATGGAAAAATACGTGTCGTTCAGTTTTATTTTTCAATTTATCAAACAATTTGGCCGCTGAATCTCTGATTCTGGTAGAGCGCCATCTAGCGAATAAAGTTGTAACTAAAAATCAATTTCGAATTTTTCATTATTTGCCATAAAAAATCCCATTGCATCCTGAACACAATGGTGTTTACCGCATTGCTCTAGCGCAAATATTCGCGGAGTTATTAATTTTTAAAGTTGTGCGGGACTTTTGGATCACCCTGTATATATATAGAAATTTGTTCATTCCTGGCTATACCGACCACCCAGAAGTCTGAAAATTTGTACACTCACGTTGTTCATTGGACTGAGTGAGTTTTAAAGTTCCATACTTCTATGTGATCTGGAAGTATATCAAATTTAAATTTCTAAATTTGAAAGGCAATTCGGAAATTTGTACATTTCCGGCCACCCTGACAACCTATAATTCTGCAAATCTGTCAACTTGCATTGTCATCGGGTTCTGAAAAGTGTTAAAAATTCAAATTCCTACGTGCTCTAAATTTTTATCAAAAACCGATTTCAAGATTTGTGGACAGACAGACGGACGGACAGACAGGGAAGCAAGTAAAATAAAGGCTTTTAAAAAAGATTAGGTGTGAATATGCTCCTGTGAGTGGTAAGTGGTGAGTGGTTTAATAAAAAAATATATTTGCTTTTTTAAAATGATATTCATTATGAAATATTCTTCACCGACCTTCCTGCTGTGATAAAAATCAGTAGATGAGAGGGTTTGACTCAGCAGGGTTGAATCTTCTCATCTACCAATTTTTATCATTGTAGGAAGGCCTGTATATAAATATTTGATAATAAATATCATGAGAAACATATCACTAAAAATTTAAAAGTTGCAAAAATTATACGCGTTTAGGTCATTGTAATAAGTCTAAAACTGTTGATTTTTTATTACTAAGAGAGAGAATTTATAATCCTAATAATTTCTTGAAAAAAAAAAAGATACTTCGGCTCTTAAATCTTTTATTACCTCGACGTTTCGACAAAAATATTTTCTTCTCGTCAGGAGCAAACAAAAATTAAAACATTTGGCAAGGCGTTAAAAATAATCCTAAGGTTCCAAGGGCGTTCTCACGCGATATTTCAAATATTGTACAAGATCTAAAGCACGAGTCAAAAATAAATATTTAACCCAGTAAAGACAATGATCTTTGAAATAAATTAAAATATACGTGTATATATATATATATATATATATATATATATGGTAATTTAAAACAACAACCTCATATGGTGTAGATAACTTATAACAAGATTGCCATGTTGTATATAGAAACACATCTATAAATAATTATGCGCATGATTAATCTGTGTCTTTACATCACCCTATGTAATGTAATTTGTACAAAGTGGATAAATAAATAAAATCTGTAATAGATTTAAGAGTTGAGCTAAAGCAGAGATCGAGCATAGTATTGCCAAAACAACAGTCTAAAGATGGAACTCATAAATCAGGTAGATTCACAATTCCCACGACAGGCCACCCACACTGTCACATGTGGTGGAATGCAGAGACCCCTCTCACACCTGGACAGGTAAAGGCGCCCTTTCTAAAACGCCCCTGTCACATAAGGTCCCCCCCCCGTCTTTTAAACTATAAATACATCACTTTTACAGGGACTTGACAGTTCAGTTCAGTTTAGTTTAGTTCACCCTTAGTGCAAGCCGCGTCGGTCGTATGTCGTATGTTATGTCGATCTCATCCAACATGTAGTTAGGAAGAACTCGTCTATCTCCATCTTTTCGCTCCCGGCTCAACTTTTATCTGTTTACGGAACTTTCTTAGTGCAATTGTGTCTTCGTTTTTTGTGTATGGATATCCCCAGCTTTCCACTCTGCCTCGACCACGACTGCCTGTATTTTGTGAGAACTTTTAAAGGTCTTCCAAGGTGCAGAGAGGTACTGGAAAACTCTACATCCTGACTGTTCCTCTCGGTCAACGCAGTACAACAAGAGCTACCAGGACTTCAACTATTATTTCAGTAGTCGACAGGATCTCTACAAAAGCTACTGGAATTCTCATCACAGATAAGTCGACAGCAACTCATCATCACATTTAAGTCGACAGGATGACCAAAACGAAGGATGACACAACGAAGAGATAAGAAGACTGTTCAGATAGAAGCGAGAAAGAGCGAAGATGGAGGAACAAGCCCGACCATTCCAACGAAACGTCCAAGCAATCTCTCCCCAAGATATTTACGGAAGAAACGCCGCCCCAACGGACTTCCGCATACCCGCTAACCGATCGCCAACGCCAGGAGCAAGCTGACCACCCCAACGACAAAGCCGAAAATCCCACAAGACATGGAAACCGAGCAGCGATGTGGCCCAAACCCTGTGACAAGTTCCACACCTTCGACTTGACATCGTCGAGACAATGCTCAAGGCAACAAGCCACAATCAACTTCACAGAAGCTACAAGCGTCTACAAGCTCTACATGGAGCGTCTTCAACGTCAGCAGGAATACAAGCCAAGACCAAGTTTCCTGACTGAACTTTCACACAACTGTAAGTTTTTAAAAAAACCTACCTTAACTTTATCCTCAAGTTCAAAACTTGATTCCCTATAAATTTTGTATTTATATTTTCACTTTAAGCATTTTAAAATCAATTTTTACCTTTTTTATACCATTTTTAATTCAATTTTTAAAACTTTAACACTCTCATTTATAAAATTTACTTTAATTTTTAATCAGATTATAAATTCCAAGTTATTACTCTCAATTTTACTCATAAAAAAAAAAAATTTCGCCCATCACGCCTTTTTACCAATTTACTAATTTTACATGTCTATCCAAAATTTATCTAAAATGGTACTATCCAAGTCTACAACTTGAAAAAAAAATCCTTATTATTATTTTTAAAAAATCTCATTCATCATAATTCTCAACTTATTTTTGTTTTACTTATTAGTTATCTTTATACCAAAAGACCAATATCTTTATCAATTCTTAAAATTTGGTAATGTTCACCATTTTAAGTAAGCGCCCAATTTAAATTATTTGTAACTCTCACGACATTGCCCTTTTACAAGAATCATTTTAACGCTACCATAATCAACGATTTGAAAAATATATTCAAATCTTAAATGTAAATTAGCATAGGTGAAACGCATTTTTTTTTAAATTGCAAAAATCGGAAGATACAATATCTTCAAAAACGCCACTAGGGAAAACAACTATCTTTCCCAAAACAAGTTAAAAATAAAGATTCACTCCAATTCACCGCCAGTAGCTAATTTAAGTCACAGCCTTCCAAAACGATTACAATCGTTAATATTCGAGGATAAATACACTCCCTCGTCTTTTCCTTTTTACATGCATGAATGGTCATTAACACATTTCTTTCAAAAAACCTTACAACACCCTCGCATCACTATCTCAAATTGGCAACAATTTATTGTGCGCGACTTAACACACAAATCCAAATCTTGAGCCACACAAGCTCCACTTAGCTCTATATCGTCGCCACACTAAAATAATTTCACCTTAAGCATGCCATATCCACTAACAGTCAAATATTCTCTCGATGTGTTTCATACAACCACCACCCATGACTTTATTAAATCTGTTATTCATGGTGAAACAGGTTAGATTTTGTGCCAAACTAAGACTTCACGTGACACCTTTTTATTCACATTACTCACTTCGTGTCACAGTGCCACACCACAAAACTTTTTCACTTTTCAGGCCAAAGACGCCTTCACCACGCCTGTGACACCACAATTCATCCCAAAACGTGTCCACGTCGAAAGTCATATCTTTCACTCACTTCTGGCCTGAAATCATCGTATAACATTTTTTACTAAGTCTTAACACTTACGAACACCGAGAAGATCATATCTTTCAATTATAACAGTAAATTGCCAACCTCGACAAAAGAGAGAGAGAGAGAGAGAAAGTCAGTTTCAAGCGAATCTCAGGCCTGGAGAACCATCCCACAGGTGTGACCACCCCAAAAATAGAATTTCCGTGAAAAAAAAAAAAGGGGGAAGTGGACGCCCTTTATGACGTCGCTCCCTTGGTCACTACTATCTTTTGAGAATATCTTTGGACATGCCCTCTCTTCCCCCTCAAGGCAGATCTTCTTGACCGCTAGCTTCATGACGCCATTTTGAACACATGTGTCACACTACTCATTTAGATTTCCTCGAGAATCTCACAAATCTCACCAACGAGATATCACAACACAACATACTTTAAACATTTTACATGTTAATTGATAACACCAATTAAAACAATTTGGTTAAGTCTTATATAGACTTTTTAACGCGAAAGAGAAATCATTCTCTACATACCAGCATTGAGGACAAACGAAAAGATCATTTCACATATTCCCAGTTTCAGAGTCATAGAAACACCGATGTTACCAAAGGGATATAATCTAGTCACACACCACAACTGTAACTTCTCGTCAAAAGAGACAATTTTTTTTCAATTTCACACTACTTAAAATTTATCCAATCATTAATAACCTTCAATTATATTATATATTTTGTATAAAATCTTGAATAATTATTCTTATTCTTATCTTTCAATTATATAAACAAATTTTTTAATCCAACATTAAAAAAAAAAAAAAAACCTTTAATCAAATTTACTTTTATTTTTCATGACATTATTTTAGTATTGTAAAACATCTAATTGTTTCAAAAATTATTTTTATTTTATTATTTATTATATATTTTATATATTACAGGTTTAATTTTGCCGCTTACACTTTTTGTACCCGCAATCATATTTCTATATTTCTATTCACTATATTTTATTTGTTTAAATACCTTTATTATCTGACAAAGTTTATCATCTACTATCGGGCATCTACAACAATCGTTTTCAACAATCCTATTCTTTAACCAATCCCCTATATTTTTCATCACTATCTTTTCAGTCATTGCGTCACATCAAAGTAGAAAAACGACAGCACTGCTTGACAATTTATTTTTTGATTTCGTAATTCAACAAACGCCTTGAACACAGTTCCCCAGACTTACAAATCCAAACTTCTGGTCTGAACAAGCTTCAAGAGTTTATTTCATTTCATCCGCAGAGCAAATCACCAACGCATACACAAAGCGTTCACTTTTTTCAACGTTCAACTTTTTTTCAGCTCTAGCGGACCACATTCAACATTTGATTTCGAGTCAAGTCAGATCACCTACTGTCGCTACAATTCTACTTATCGCATGGCTCTATTTCACTCCTTTCTAAATCATATTAATAAGCAACTTTTCTTCAACAACTTTTAACCCAATAATCCTAAAATTGTGACAAAACACTGTAACCCTTATATAGGATCGCAAGTGAAACATTGCCAAGGAAGACAGCTCAAGTCTATATCCTCGCTTTGCACCTGGATCTGAGTATTTGGTTTACATGGGCACTTCTAACAATTACATATTCTTCAACAACTTTTCAACCCAATAACACTACAATTGTGACAAAGCACTGTTACCCTATACAGGATCACAGGTGAAACATTGCCTAGGAAGACGCTCAAGTCCATATCCTCGCTTTGCACCTGGACCTAAGTATTTGATTGCATGTGTAAATCTCACAATTGCTTATTCTTTAACTACTAACCCTGTCCAACGCCCACCAATATTCTCTTAGAATGTGAATTTTTATGTCATCATTTTATTTTAATCATCTTTTTTGTTAATCAAACAAAATGTCATTTTTATTTCACTTTTATATATCCAACAAATATCATCTTGTTATAACCCTTTTTAACCCTCACAGTTTAAATTAATTAAAAGAAATTTTAATTACTTACCTGTGTTAGAGAGGCTTTACCCGCCTAAACCCGGATAAACCCTTTCACTCCCGGGGCCCATCTATGGTAATTTAAAACAACAACCTCATATGGTGTAGATAACTTATAACAAGATTGCCATGTTGTATATAGAAACACATCTATAAATAATTATGCGCATGATTAATCTGTGTCTTTACATCACCCTATGTAATGTAATTTGTACAAAGTGGATAAATAAATGAAATCTGTAATAGATTTAAGAGTTGAGCTAAAGCAGAGATCGAGCATAGTATTGCCAAAACAACAGTCTAAAGATGGAACTCATAAATCAGGTAGATTCACAATTCCCACGACAGGCCACCCACACTGTCACATGTGGTGGAATGCAGAGACCCCTCTCACACCTGGACAGGTAAAGGCGCCCTTTCTAAAACGCCCCTGTCACATAAGGTCCCCCCCGTCTTTTAAACTATAAATACATCACTTTTACAGAGACTTGACAGTTCAGTTCAGTTTAGTTTAGTTCACCCTTAGTGCAAGCCGCGTCGGTCGTATGTCGTATGTTATGTCGATCTCATCCAACATGTAGTTAGGAAGAACTCGTCTATCTCCATCTTTTCGCTCCCGGCTCAACTTTTATCTGTTTACGGAACTTTCTTAGTGCAATTGTTTCTTCGTTTTTTGTGTATGGATATCCCCAGCTTTCCACTCTGCCTCGACCACGACTGCCTATATTTTGTGAGAACTTTTAAAGGTCTTCCAAGGTGCAGAGAGGTACTGGAAAACTCTACATCCTGACTGTTCCTCTCGGTCAACACAGTACAACAAGAGCTACCAGGACTTCAACTATTATTTCAGTAGTCGACAGGATCTCTACAAAAGCTACTGGAATTCTCATCACAGATAAGTCGACAGAAACTCATCATCACATTTATATATATATATATATATATATATATATATATATATATATATATAATGAGAAATTATAAACAAAAATAATAATAATAATTCTAATAATTTATTTTTTTTTATTGAATAGCTAATTCAAAAAGCAGAGCACAGAATAATACCTCTTTCGTAATTCTACTATACGCAGACGATATTGTCTTGATTGGAGAATCCAAAAATAACCTTCAAATAAAAATCAATATGCTAAGAAAATATTTTGAAACAAATTTATTAACCCTGAAAGAAAATAAGTCAAAAATAGTAGTTTTCAGAAACGGCGGTCGATTAGCACAAAATGACAAATGGTTTTGGGGTGAGCGGCAACTGTCTGTTACCACGAAATATTTATACTTGGGATATCCGCTTACAAGTGCAAATTCACTAAACAAGGTAGCGTCACACTACAAGGGCAAAGCCCTGGCAGCAATTGGCGCTGTGTGGCAAGTTCTGACAAAATCCAAGATGAACTCTCTAAATGCGGCAATGAGATTACTTGATTCGACGGTCTTGCCTCACATGCTATACGCCGCACCCTGCTGGGCACTCAACCAAGTAAAGGTAGTTGACCAGGTTCAGAATATTTTCCTAAGACGCTACCTAAATTTACCAAAGTATACTCCGGGCTTTATGCTAAGAATGGAGTGTTGACGAGTATCTCAGGAAGTTACCATAATTAAACAGGTCCTGAGATTTTGGGTGAGGATTATGAAAATGGAGGAGAGTAGGTTGCCCCGGGCATGTTTGTCACACCTCTGGACATTACACAGCAATCAAAGGGCTGGTTTAACCTTTGTCGAAAACCTGTCAACCATTTTAGACTCAAACGGTTTTTCGTTCCTGAAGGGTTGTCCGGATTACACTGCAATACTGACTGAAATCCCTGCTATAATTCGAATAGCAACGGAACAAAGCATCCAAAACGACATGGCGAAAATCCTAAATACTTCACATTACAGTAACTTCAAATACCTAAAGAATTCAATAACAGAAGAACGATATTTATTCACAACTATTCCTCTAGCAATTAAAATATTTTTTGCACAACTGAGACTCCTATGGACGATCTTCCCAGAAAATCATTCAAAGCGCTGGAAGATTGATTTGACTCTAACTTGCGATCTGTATAAAAACAGAATCCAAGACGAAATTATGCATATAATATTTGGATGCTCTTGCTTAGAGAAACAGAGGAAAGAAATTTTGGGTGACTTACCCTGGTCTCAACCTGACTGCCAAAAAATTTGCAGCTGGATGAACACACTGATGGTTGATCGGGGTCTCTCCCTCGGTTTATATAATTCTACAAGGCCGCAGTCAATGTCCGTTGGAGAATAATGAATTCGCCGAATCTCGTGGTTTGCTTGGAGGAAGAAGGCGAAGATTGAACGCGGCTGATTCCACACTAGCCCTCTCAATGATATCCTAACCTTTAATATCCTAAACATTGGCACTTTAATTTAAATATTTAATCATGTATGATTCCTTTTGTTCTGTATGTTTATTTTTTTGTATATATGGTTATATTTCTTTTTGTTTGTTTTTTCTTTCTTCTCTCTTTTCTTTTTTCTTATTACCTCTTGTATTCTAGTTTTTACTTTTGAAATATCTTCCTTTGCTAAATCCTGTAGAGGGGAATCATGTATAGGGCTGGATGCCCCAATAAAAAGGCTTGTGTGTGTGTGACAATTGACAATTAAAATGAACTTTATTGACTATCTAGTCAATAATCACACTCCATCAAGAGTCAATGGGAAAAATTATACAATCTTCTTGATTCTGTCAGGAGCCCAGAGCCAGCCTGACCTCGGACAATCCCTTTTGAATAATTGGGTGGCAGTCGCGAGCATGCTCAGCGACAGTGCCGAGAAACTCGGCAAGAATGGGTTTATGTCTACGTGAGACATACGTGAGGAGTTGCTCCCTACACTCGGGCCAAATTACCGCAAATGAGACCTCATTTTCTTCCATCCCATTCTCGAACAGGGGCTCCAGGGCCTGTTCCCAATTCAGTTTCTCTAGCAAGTCACACAATTGAGCCTCGCACTGAAACTCCAGCTCTTCCTGCTGCTTCTCCTCCTTGGTCAACGGGGGAGGCAGTGGAAGCGTGTATGTTATGAGGCCTGGGGTTGACTCCTTCCTGTGGGGAGTAGGCGGCGTCGGCTCAGCAGGATGAGGCGCAAGTGTGGGCCGTGGGGCCATTACTCGGCGTCTCCCGAGATGGGGCGGGGGGCGCTGGTGCAGGAGTTGAAATTTCCATATGTAGAGCCATGGGTGCCGGTGGAGGTTGTCCAGGTACAGCAGGCTGAAGAGGTGCAGCTGAGGCCGCAGGAAGAACGCCGGGAACCTCCATGGCTGGATCTAGAGGTGGTGGCGCAGGAGACGCGGCTGATGCCTGTCGAGGCAGCTCAGGCGCGGTCACTTGTGGGACATTGGTGGTGGAGTGTGGTGAAGCCCATCTGGGGCCGGTGGACTGCCCAGTAAGCAAGGGGCAGTTAGCTCTTCTGTGTCCCTGGCCGCGGCATCTAGAGCACCTGATCCCAGAGGTCAGGTACATAGGCCAGGCCTCGCCTTTTATTCTTATATCGAGGCGGGCAGGGATGGACTCGATGTTCATGCCGTCATGTGGGACAATAAACGCCTCTCGGCGGCCGTCGGTGTAGACGTATTTACCAGCTTTTAGCTGTTTAGGCACGATGGAAGTGACCCGCCCATAAGGTAGAAGGGCGTCGATGACGGAAGCATCCTTCACGAAGAAGGGGAGGTTCCCTATGGTTATTTTAGCGGCTCTTCTGTAGAAGGGGAAGGTCTTGAGGAGCATGCCCTCAACCTCGAGCACTTCATTGATCAGGCGCTCCGCCAGGGCCTTGTTTGCCAGTCCCAACAGGCAGTGGCCATTCATCTTCGTGACCTGGACGACGTCACTGGTTCCTCCGACCATTTCATCGATTGCCTTAAGATAATGGTAAGGCTCGAATTCAGGGCAGTGCTCAACATAGAGAAACTGCTCCTCAGTAGAAGACGCCTGCCGCGCCCTGGCCTCCACGATGTGTGTTCTCGTGGTCTTGATTTCTTGTGCCCGAGGCACCCGTTCCGTCGATGATCGTTGACGTCGGTTGGTTCCAGAGCGTCGGGCGTTGCTGGAATGTGCGGCTGCACCAGGCGATTCCGTAGAGCCGCGGCGTCTCTTTCTGCCTTGGACGACGGTGAAGCCGTCCCCAGATACAGGATTTACATCCTCTGATGAATCCGCCCAATCTCTTTGGGCTTGGATAACGCTGTTAAAAGGCGTCTTAATCGCAAAGTCGACCGATGCTGCAGAATTTGCATCCTTTGCGCCGGCCGGCGAATTTGCATACTTGCTAGTTGTTTTCAAATTAAGAGAAGTTTTGTTCTGTAACTCTAAATTTACAGATTTCTCCCCACAGGGATGAGCTTTTAGGCCGAGCCTACCAGGCATCTGTTCGGCTTTTAAAGGGCTATCCGCCCGTATAGTTTTCGGCACAGTGCTAGTTGCCATACACCCGCCAGGGTGGAAAAACGGCGGAGCTCTAGAAAGCGTGGCCGCACGCCCGAGTGTGTGTGTGTGTGTGTGAATAATGCCTGTTCAATTTTAAACTTAAGAAACATCAATCGCTTTCGGTTTTTTAAATATGTTTAATCAGAAAGAATAGACAAAGAGATAGGCAATGAATAGACTTACTTTAACATGTTTAATATAAATCCAACTCTTAAAACATTTCATTTAAAATTGATTAGCTTTCACCTAACCGTTTCTTAGAATTGATTATAGAATGTGAATTAAGAAACTTGAAATGTTATATATCTGAATTATTGTAAAAAGGCTCGGCCCGAAATATCAACAGGATCAATGGTGCGGAGTTGGCGGATTCCTTCGGCGCCTGGAAATTCCCTTCCAAAACTGCGCCGTGTCAAAATAGTTGCAAAGTTTGGCGCTCGCTTCTTTGTTTGGTAGAAATATGCCGTCCAAAAAGCTGCTTGCCCGATATTAAACTTTTCCCTGCGTGGCCTTTTTTTTTCTTTTACACACTCGGGCTATTTTCAGATTTTCTTAAAATACGAGAAAGGTTTTGAGGCACACTAATAACTTCTTGTTTACTCCGAATAATTTTATTCTCAAAGCACTTTTATGTTGCCTTTCCAATTTTAAAATATATATCCATCTTGACGTATATTATATCAAAAATAAATATATTAAAAATCAAACAAAAGTTTTCTTAAATATAAATATCCTAAAAGGGACTATTTTAGTTTTCTTAGAAGAATTCTTCATTTGGAATCATTTTCTTTTGTTTTAATACAATTCTTATATTTGAAAGCGTGAGGTACGAGAAATAAACTGATCTCTGTATCATCCCAGCTTTACAACAACTAGGGTATTATTTTAGGTTTGATATTTTGTCTACTTTCAGCTTTAATTGCACTTATACCAATATT
Organism: Cordylochernes scorpioides; assembly: GCA_030710605.1. Taxonomy (NCBI): domain Eukaryota; kingdom Metazoa; phylum Arthropoda; class Arachnida; order Pseudoscorpiones; family Chernetidae; genus Cordylochernes; species Cordylochernes scorpioides. Next base: position 92,611,663 of record CP092886.1, on the reverse strand, counting down.
TCCGAATACTAGTGTTAGGATGGAATAAAATCTCAGTTCACTATCTTTTTCTTTTTGTCACAGATGAGGGTTTTATTCCACAAGCCTTAACCTACTGCCAATCAGAAAAAATATTCTCTATACTATGATAGTTGAAAATGTATGCCATTTTGGAATTTGTGTAAATTCAATAGCAGACCTATATATAAACGCATAATAGGCTATCGGTTGAAAAATGAAATGTAATTTTGGAGATAAATTTGGCGAAACCGCTGAGAGGGTTCATCACTGATGAGCCAAGCCCTTCTTATTCAATAACTTTTATCATCGCAGTAAGGACTGTAGATATAAAATTCGAGAATATGGTTGAAAAGAAACACATTGCCTGAAAATTATTTGTTACAATATTATCGATAGAACACAATTGAATTTAAAAATATACTCTGTTGTTCGTGATAAATGATCACATTAAAGAGCAATAATTAATAGATATAAATATATTTTTAAAAAAAGGTTTTATTCAAATTCCATGAAAAGGAAAAAATAAAATATTGTATCTTCTGTCATTTAGCAATTAGATGTATCTGAGTGAAAATTAAAGCAACGGGGAACGATCATCATGAATTTCGAACCTAATGTGATTTTATATGTAGCAGCTGATTAGTGACCTTTATGTATTTGCTATATTTTTACCTCTTCTCTAAATATGATGGTCCCCCGCCGCTTTTATTTTCACTCAAATACATATAATTGCTCAATGACAGGAGTTAAAATATTTTGTTTTCCATTTTAGTGCTTTTAAATAAAAACTTTTTTAAAATGTATTTTTATTTATTAATTATTTAGCAATATTTTAGTGATGAATTTACAAAACGTAGAATCAAAAGTTCTCTGGGAATCAGGCCTTTAATAGACGGAAGCCTGCTGGCGACTGATTGACCAATTTTTTGTAAGGGGTGTAACATAAGACAAAAAATATACAGGGTTATCCAAAAGTCCCGCACAACTTTAAAAATTATTAACTCCGCGAATATTTGAGCTAGAACAATGCGGTAATCACCATTGTGTTCAGGATGCAATGGGATTTTTTATGGCATATAAAGGTAAATTCGAAATTGATTTTAGTTACAACTTTATTCGCTAGATGGCGCTCTACCAGAATCAGAGATTCAGCGGCCAAATTGTTTGATAAATTGAAAAATATACCTGAACGACACGTATTTTTCCTTTTTGAATACCAGGAAAGAACCCTAATAATATCAAATGATAAATTAATAAAACACCATTTCGCCAAAATTTAGAAGAATTGGTTGACTATACAATATTTTATTTTTCCTTTATAGTGCATTTAAATAAAAGATTTATTTAAAATGTATTATTATCTATTAATTATTTATTAGTGTTTATATAGTCATGAATTTACCAAACATAGAATCAATAATTCACCGGGGGATTAGGCCTTAAATAGACGGAAGTCTGCTCCCGGAGGATTAGCCAATTCTTTGTAAGGGGCGTACCATAAGACTTAAGAAGAAATATAGAAATTTGTTCATTCTTGGCTACTCCGATCACACATTTGAAAATTTGTACACTCGCATTGTTCACTAGACTGAGTGAGTGTTAAAAGCGTCATACTTTATAACATTAATTTACGAAATTTTAAGGGGAATTTGGAAATTTGTCCATTTCCTGGCCACCCTGACAGCCCAGAAGTCTGAACATTTGTCAACTTGCATTTTAATCGGGTTCTGAAATGTGTACCAAATTTCCTACGTGCTCTAAAAGTATATCAAAAATAGATTGCAAGATTTGTGGACAGACAAGACAATTGGTAATCTCCAGCCTGTACGGGGTTTGACCTTCCTAATCTCTATCTGAAACGCGACTATCTGCCCTCTGGCAGCTCCGCTAAAAGCAGCCAGAATATTCTATCCGATATTATTTTTCAAAATAAATTCCTATTTTGATTTTCAATTAACTATGTTTCCAATGTTAATATTTCCTTTTTGCGCTTAAGCTGTTAATATTCGAATATAAATTACGTTGTTATTTGTTGAGCGTCGATTTACCACTCCTCAAACTAATAAGCATTCAAGGAAATGGCGTGCACTCCATAGACGTCCGTAAATAGACATATTTGGCAGTTTATCCAATTTTATTCAAAAAAAAAAATATATATAGGAAATTCATCAATTAGTCTACTTCAATCTCCATATGGGTATGTGTGTTGAAATGCTCATATCACAAGTTATGAATATTAATAATGTATATGATATAACATGTGCTCTCTAACTAACATGTTATGAATCTTAATTGATTCAATTGAGAGAGAGGTCAAACCTTAAAATTTTCTATATTTTAAGAATTACTATTAGCAAATAAGTAAGTTCCCAAGATTCAATATTAGATACAAGGTTTTCTATTCCAATATATATGTTTAAAAGTTTTGCAAATACGCGGATCTCTATTGAAGCATATTTTGACTGTTTATTTTCTCATTAATATTTTCAGTGATTTTTTTTGTGTCGAACAGATAACATTCCCAATGAGCAATCTATATATAAATATTTAAAATAAAGAAGGCATTTCCTGACCACGAGCACATGTGCTTTTTAGATGGCTGAGCGCCATCAAGTGGAGCAAAAATATACTAAATGCTTATTTAGCTTGCTCCGTGATATTTGGCCAACCAAATTTCTTGATAAATCAAGAAAAGCCATCCACGATTTTTTTTTCATATATAAATATGTTTACGAGATGCATTAGTGCGCCATCTGTTATAAGAAATTTGAACTATTTTGACGCGTATTATTTTATCATTGCAGTAAGGAGGTAGAAAATTATTTTTTTTATCATACGCGTAAAAAATAGGTCAAACTTCTTATATATAAATGTGTAGCATCTATAAATACATCAGGTAAGGAAACCTCTCAAAGATTTCATGTTTGATGATTCAACTTTACACAAACGCCCTGGGGTTCAAAATGACGTGTGGTGTCAAACACCTGTAGTGAGAGGATCACGACGTATGGAACTGATTTCAGGAGCTGATAGAATATTGGAAACGAATCAAGGTTCTTCAGAGATTTAATTCTTTTTTTTTATGCAATTGCCTTATAATTTTCCAATAAAAAAGCGAAGTCAAATATTTTATAGGACGGTTTATAGGGTCATTTTTCCTGTTTATTAAGAGTTCATGTGCTATTCTCTTTTCTTGATTGTTTGGATTTAGATTATCGGTTGATATGGGGAAATCTTTCTTTCCTTCCTAAAGCGTGAAAAAACCATTGATATATTAAAAATTGCTTCTTTTAGATTTTTATAACGATTAACTGATACCAAATTTGTGCAACCTTCTCGCATAACAACGAAAGATATAATGAGCCGATTCATAACTAATATTCATAAAGATGCTTATTCAATATTGTATTATGCGATTATTTCTATTGCTGCGATAGTCTCTGAAGTTGTTATGCGGTATGTTTGGTCGAGTGGAATCTGAAAGGTGTTCTTTGTTGATTTTTTTAAAAATCTGATTACATATCCGTGAGATTATACCTTGGAGATTTTAATAGATTATATACATTTTCACTCAAAGACGGATAACAGAGAAAAGTCGGTTATAGATGCACGTGTAAGAAGAGCCTAATCTCCTAAGAATAAAAAAAATGCTGCCGACTCCTAATATAATTTTCTATCTTCGTGCCTTCGAAGCACAACTGCGTGATTTTAAACCTCAGTTTTTATAGACCTTTATATTATTGAAAATATCCCTTAATTATATGAAGAAGAGTAAAAAATGAAGAGAGACTATTTTATTAATAAATAAAATTATTTCGACGCTACTACATATCGTGTTATTTAAAAACAAATTCATATTAGCCCTACTTCGATACGAAAAATATTTAAAGGATCTGGCTCATAAGTGCTGAACCCTCTAAGTGGTTTCTCCAATTGAATATAACATACTTTTCTATTTCATTATTTTCTGATTTGCTCGTATAACTGGCAGTTTAGAGGAATTATCGAGGAATGATATTTTACAGGAAATATGGTGTGTGAAGAGGAAGGGAGAGTGGAAATAATATATCTGCATCGAGCATTGCTCTCTCGTAAAGAGCGGTTTTATAACCAGGACACTCCCTTCAAGGCAGGAGTTGTATATTTTTTTCTCATTCACAAACTCATCGTATACAATCACAATATGGAGGCAGAAATAAGTCATGAAGAGAAGTTACCTTCCATTGGGCGGTGTATGAAATATATGTAATAGATGCTCGCTCTAGTTCTAGGATCAACCGATTCTATCAACACCTTTTCTATCTGGGTTGTCCGGAACTTTCTGACGTGTGCTCGATTCTTTATTTTTCGCAACAATTATCATAATCGAGTTAAAATCCAGCTAGATATCAGTTAGATATTGGTATATTTTGTCTTAATAAGCCATACTGTCCAAGTCCAATAATGCGAATTCATTAAAATGCTTCGAACCGGATTAAAATATTAAAATAGTGAGGTAGAAAACCTCGCTTTACCAAAACGATGGTAACTCTCTTCTAAATAAGAAAGGCTGAATTGTACAATGTTGAAGCATTAAAAACATTTTCATGGAGACAAGACCAGTTAGTGACAAGACTTATTGTCCATTCGTTCAACAAATTGAATGATTTGCATATCTTTAAAATGAAGAGCCATAAACATCAAAAGTATTGAATGGAAAAAAATTGTTTTGAAAAAGGCGTCATATTATGTTCAACCTAGATCCAATTCCTTTGAAATTTATTGTTTCACTTGTTAGGTCGATAGTCAGAATGCTATATCTGTTCTCAATGAATATGAAAACCTTTTTTTTTTTTTTTTACATTTGTCTACTTTTTAACTCTCAAACTGCACCAAATAGTCGCTTATCTTTTACTCCAAGATGGTGTCCATCTATAAAACTCTGAATTGGGAAAGGGGATCGTCCCAAGTTGAAATGATAAGGTAACATGTCATACTGTTAAAATAAATAGTGGAATAATGGCTCGGGAACCTTTAAAATTTACAAAATCTCTAAATGATTAGTATATGTCAGTAACTGCCAGACACCATAGAGGAATATCACGTAGGAAATTTACCCAATTTAACAGGTCAAATATTTGAGCCATTCTTTTCACTATCAGGAATTTAAGCCAAAATATGGTATATAGAAAGTTTTGTTGATTGTGTCGTGCTCCATAATTAAACATAATAAGAGCAGAAATAAATAAATATAACATTTTTCTATATTAAAACTTTACTTATATATACAAACGATTTGCTTTTTATATACAATCACATTTTGTATGTTATAATGTTATGTTTATGTTTTCACATGCATTTAAATATATCAAATTTCACAAAATTCATTTATATAGTATTTTATGCATTAGGAGTATTTTTCAAAAATATATATTCATATTTTATGTGTCAGATATATATATAATTTATGTTTCATAAAAATATCACAAACATTATGTTGACTGTAATTATACTATGATGGTTTTTTCTTTTATTTCCACATTATCATTACTTAAATGAAAATATATTTTTAATTTTTTGTTTCCATATATATGTTTTTATATTATGAAAATATTATGTTGTAATAATCGTTTCGATAGTCTGGGTTTAAAATTGGATGGTGAGATTGAGTTGACTGTGGCATTTGGATGAGATTCCAGAAGGTACTTGGCAGGTTGTGCGGAGCGAACTTGTGGCGTTGACGGCTTGTATTATACAACTTTCCATCGGAACCTCATCTTATAGAGGGACCGGTGACTGATTAGTTCTCCGTGATTCCAAAATGATAGAAAGGTATCAATTCTTGCCCAGTGATGCCTAGGCTTGCGCTGAATGTTACACCAACTATGCTGGTTTATGCGGCCCACTTCACTACTGAATAGAGTTGCTCACGAGGAAGTTCGGATCGTCTTGTATTTCATTTTTCACAGTTAAAATATTTCATTTTGTTGCTTTTTCTTTTATATTCTTCTCGAAGAATGCTTACATTGGTTCGTAATCTTTATGTATTGTGTGGTTTTTCTCTAAAAATTTATTTATATTTCTTATTATTTATAATAAACAACAAATAACTAGTATTTCTCATTGATATGCCTTTAAAAGTTATTTTTAAATCAGGGCAATAATCAGTTGCCTTTGGTTGAGTTTGGCGATTGCAGGTTATTCAAACCCTTACGTCTACATAGATTAATAAAGGTAATGTGCTTAGAACGTCTTTGACAAGATCTCATTTAATATTGACACCAGCAGTTGATGATATAAATACAAGGACTTGCGATGATATCCATATCATCAAGTTCAGGAAGTTTACCAAAAGTATTCGTTCAGCAACCATTTATAAAACCAAATTTATTCCATTTATATTTCAAGTTCATTCATTATTGGTTCTTCAGTAGAGCATCTCATTCTGAACGGTAAAAATCCAAATTGCCACAAATAAGGATATCTAGAAAAACTCTCTCATAATAATTATAAAATAACAAGACAGAGAAATCAGAAAATATTTTATAATATTTACGATAACTCTCTTTCCTTATAAAACGCGAATCCCTCATTTAGCTCATATATATTTTATTCTTTCAAATAAAATAATTTTTATCGTCCTTTCCTTAATGCGTTTGAAAAATATTAGGAGGACCTGGCTCATTTGTGGTGAACCTCCCTGCGATTTCACCAGTTTGATCGACCAGGCTGCTCTGCTAATGTATATGACCGTTCTGTTCATATATTCGATACTTTGTAGGAATACTTGATTATTAATTTAAATGGACATAAGTTTTGAAGACAGTATAAATATGTAGAAAGATATGCAAGTTTCTCGAGTATTGATATTCCGCAAACAATTCTCAAAAAAGCTAATTAGACGCAAGTTTAATAGAGGCATTAGTGCATCATTAATATATCTGAGAAACTATTCAGAGTGATAGAATTTTTATTGATAGGAGATTCGATTAAAAGTATATCTGTGTCGACGTCATTGTAGAATGTTGTCCCATATATACCTTAATCCAGTATCCTAGTTTATCTCTGGTTGCTGAGGCGAGACCTTTGGAAAACCAGATTCTTTATTAAGGCTATAAACTCATTGTTTTTATATACAAACGTACAATAATTAGTGTTTATCCCCCATTCAAAGTATACTAAAGTTTATTGAATAAAGTATGTGAAATAATAAAATAATCTTTATTTTATTACAAGTATTTGTTTGAATGAAGTTTCAGAACAAATTTGGAAATTTGTAAACTACAGAAGGCTTAAAACATATGAATATAGCTTCATAAATATTAAATGTATGTCGTAAGTATATAGAGATGTATTATATTTAGAGCTCCACATATAATATCTCATTGGAATATTGTATTCTACTTCTATAAACGGATCCTTAATATATAAATGGCTAGAATTTATATATACACAAAATTCTCTAGTATAATTTACATATCTACATGATACTTTCACAAAGATAAATAGAGAGAGCAATCGATGGAGGGAGAAACATTGAATTATCATTGGTCATTTGAAAAACAAAAGGGACTGAGGACTTTTTTTAAATAATAAAATTTAAAATTTAAACTTGCTTAGCAGTGTTTAATAACCTTGGTAGCGGTTTTGGGGAGGGCCATACTGAGATGCTTGCTGTTGCTGAGGTGGCCCATAGCCTTGCTGCTGAGGACGGCCGTACTGGGGACCGCCTTGGGGACCGCCTTGAGGGCCGCCTTGGGCTTGAGCGGCTTCTCTGGGGGGCTCAGGGAACTTGATCTTGGAGAAGTCGAGCTGGGGAATATTAGGGAAAAGAGATTGAGAAGCAGGAGGTTTACGGCCATCGGGCTTAGGACCATAAGATTGTTGAGAAACACCTTGGTAGGGAAGACGGCTCTGAGGGGGAGGATTGTAAGCGGCAGGTTGGGGGGGAGGAGCATATTGCTGGGGAGCGGGGCGAGGAGCGTAGTTTTGGGAAGCACCACCACCGTAGGACTGTGGCTGGCTAGCGCCTCCACCGTAGTTCTGAGACGCTCCGCCGTAGTTCTGGTTCCCGCCACCATAGCTCTGAGATCCACCTCCATAGCTCTGAGAAGCACCACCATAACCTTGGGAACCTCCTTGAGTTTGTTGGCCGCCGGGGGCCACCAGAGGATCACCAAGCTGATAGCCGTCAGGGTAGTAGCGTTGGCCCCAAACCACAGTGTTATTGGGACCTTGTTGAGCCTGTAGAAACACCGCTAGTTGAATATAAACGTGCATTTTCTATAGTATTTGAAATAAATATTTTATTTCATAAATAGGTATTAATAAAAAGGCTTTCGACTAATGAGGAAAAAAGAAATAAAATGTTACCTTGTGTAGATAATCATTGACAAAGAAGAATTTGTCGGCCTGCTTGCAAATGTCTTCGCTCGCGGGAACGCAGTTGAGATGGACCTGGTGGAAGACGGTGCCGGAGGGACACATGAATGAATGCTTAGCTCCACCCACACACTGGTGGTAGGCCTGACAGCCCACAGTGTTGTCGGCGAAGTAGCCGTCCTTGTGCCCAGAGCACGAGAACTTGGAACCCTCCAGTAGTTGCGTCAGAGGATGAGGGCCCTGCTGTTCTTCCTCAGCTTGCTGGTCCTGACCTCCATACTGTCACAATCGGCCATTGTCTTGTTTCAATATGATTTGGGCAATGATCGAGAAAATACACAATAATTTGAAGTTGTCGCTAGAAAAAGAGCTAAAATGAATTGTTTTTAAATAAATATAATAAGGTATACTAACTCCTCCTGCCCTGGGGCGGTTCTGCTGCTGAGGGGCGTATTGCTGCTGCTGCTGCTGCTGGTATTGCTGGGGCTGGTAGCCGCCCTGAGGTTGGTACTGCTGCCGAGGATAAACTGCCGCTTGGCGCCGCTCCTGTACGCCCACCCGACGTTAGCCGCGGTATAGACACTCGAGATGATATATATCTCTATCGAATAAATAAGACTTTTTAAAGCAAATAGAAAATAATGTAATGTATTCAGGAATAACCTTTTAAAAGCGTAATCGAAATTTTTAATTCATAGCAGTTTTTATTGGAATAATTATCATACCCGAATGATGGCGGCTTGGCTCAGACCTGCATCACACATAAGATGGAGTGTTATACCAGAAGGTAGTCAGAAAACATATTAGGAGAAGTTCAATATTCGTCTTAAATATTAATTCTTGTGTTTGAGCTTATGAAGTGATCCCTTTTAAATGTATTATATTATTTCATCATTATTTTCCATATTTGTGGCAAGTATTAAAAAATACTTCAGTACGTATTAAATGAAATCTCATTTTCACTTTTAAAGCGATTCCAATTCAAATATTAATTCGAGTAATAAGACCATTATCTCTTGAATTTAGATTATTTACAATTTCTCTGTTACTGTGCGTTCCATGACCTATAATAACTCTATATTACTATATGTTGTCGCCACAATTTTGAGATAATCCTTATATAATATCACTTTTTATTAAAAATAATGCAGACACTAGCTCCCAATTAATGTCTAATAAACCCTATACAAAATTAACGATAAATAAGAGACAATCAATCGTAATTAATAGGGGAAGAAGTTGTTATCTTTGAATGCCCAAAGGAAGAAAAAAGTTTTGCGCGCGCCAGCCGCTATTTCGAGAGCTCTTCAAGGCAAAGTCTTGGTCCGTAACGCCCAGACACGGGCAACTTTTTCTGTTCACTTTTTGTTGTCTCGCCTTGCAGAGCCTGGCACTCTGACCCCGATCTTTCTTCGATGGTCTTGAGCAACTCTCCTTCAAGTTGCAATTACAGCCATTTTATAAATGTCAAATATCGAGGCCGCCTGCACTTACATGTTCGATTTCTACCATTTGGAATTTTCCACTAGGCCTACAGAGAAAATTTGTGTGAAATAATGTTTTTTTTTTTTTTTTAAACTTTGATTCTATTCATATTTATCTTAAATATATATTTGGAAATTCATGGATCAAACATATATGTGATGTGGAAATATGTATGGATCATCACTCACTTTATATACTAGGTTTAATAAACACACGTAGAGATATAATTTCTCAACGCGTATTGGTTGTTTGTAATTAATTGTTTCGTATGGAAATAATTGGAATTAGTAGCATCTTAATATCTATTATATGAAATAAAACTTTCTAATGAATGTTTGATAAAATTATTAATTTAAGAAAAAATAGATAAGGTTTGTAAATAAGTAAAATTAATGAGGCAGTGGCCTGTCTGACATGTCCTGAAAACGTCCTATATATAACTCGGATCGGATTGACATCGGCACCGCTAGCCGGACCTATAGGAGTAACAGACCGGTCCGCAAGGTCGCTTGGATCTTGCCGAGGCATATTTGGCCTTCGTCTCGAGGGTGAGGTGTGCGGAGATTGGAATTGGCGCACGATACCGGCTTGGGTACGGAATTTAGGGTGCAAGAGAAACTACATTTACTTCATTAAAAAATAATAATAGTTCTATCTAAATATTTTTTAAAAGGATTTTATTGTTTAAAAATCTCCTGATATCATCGAGAGAGAGAGGGACAAATACACATCAATATATATTCCACATTCTGAAAAAGATATTGTGTTGAACTTACCAATTAACACTAAGGTAAATACAATGATTTTCATTTTTCTGCAAAACACAACAAAAGGTTAATGCGGATATCGACACACCTTGAGAGTGAGATTTTATAGACTTTAAATATAACTGCCTGATTTCCTAAAATATGAAATGTTTTTATTTATTATATAATTTTCTAATAAATATTTGGAAATAATATTTTTTATATATTACAGGATCTGAAACATATCAATCAAATTTGTAAATTATTTTTAGATTCAATAACTATACAAATTTGAGAATGATTTCAAACACCCTGCAATTATATAAGCAAATATTATTTAAATGTGTATAAATATATGGAAAACAATAAAAAATATATATAAAATATATAGAAATGCTCATGTGAGCCTGGTCAGGATATGCCTTTAAAAAATATATCTATATATATATATTAAGATAGAGGGAAGGGTGAGATAGTTATAAATGGAGCTATTGTTAATTTCTTCTATCCTAGCTTGAATGAGTTTTTCAAATTAATTTGTTGATTTTAAAGTTCTGAACTGTATTATAGAATTAGAAATGTATAAAATCACCTTTTTTGCTTTAAATTTCAAAAGGTATGTAATCGATTTACCCCTTCATTGTATAGATGCTATATTTTCGACCAATAAAATTCCATTGCTATATGTATATATTGAAAAATATATTTTTATATCTTGAAATCCTGCACATGTTTATGACATCTACATACTCATAAAACTATAGTGTCATTTTGCACTTCGTAATTGGTTGATGCTCCTTTTTTTAAATACATTTTGCTTGCAATCCTCTGTGAAATCTAGAATAATGAATGCAATCGAGCGTTTGAATATATATATCCGTAAGGTTGACGTCTTTTGTACGCTCCAGTGGCCCGGATTGCGCATAGTTATATATAGTATGTGCATGTTTGCATAACATTAATGGTAGGCTAAACACAATGATTCTTTTTTATTTGAATTTCCTAATTATAAGACAAAACCTCTAAATATCGCAAGTCAAAAATGAGATTCATTTTTTGGTGAATACATATATATATTAAAAATAAAAATGGCATATCCTGACTGTACTCACATCAGCATCTCTAGATGACAGAGCGCCATATATCATATATATATATACCATCGCCGCAACTAGCGGCCTCGGGTCGGTGACAAAGCCACAACACCAACTTTGGCAAACTGATAAGCGTCCACCTAGAGACCATGGTTTCGGGCTAATGGCCTTCGTCAGTCTAGGGCGGACTTTATTCCATGAGATCCACACGGGATCAAATGGAATCCTCACAATCTACGAAAGAGGTGTTTTGCTGGCAATGTGGCTGGTCTCTAGGTGGACGCTTATCAGTTTGTCAAAGTTGGTATTGTGGCTTTGTCACCGACCCGAGGCCGCTAGTTGCGGCGACGGTCAATAGATGGCGTCAGATTCTGACGTTCATTTTGACGGGAGAAGCGCTTCTATATATATATATATATATATATATATATATATATATATATATATATATATATAATATAATATAGACCATCCTACATATTCAAAGAAATTTTTCCTTGAATTGATTTTAATTTTTAAAAGAGGGTTATCTTCACAATTGCCGGAATTCAATCTAGGATAGTTTCAAAATATGAAAAATATAAAATACCCTTGAAAAATTCCATCCTTAACCTACAAATGGCCTTGTGTATTTTGGCCTCAGAATATAAAAAGGAAGAAATGAAATAATAAATCAAACAAAAAAATTGGATATTTACGCAGAAAAGTTTCGTTGGCGATAAACCCTTAAAACCTAATATTTCATTTGAATATTTGACTTGTCCTGAATAGAATCGGAAACGGTTTCAGTAAAGCCCAGAAATCTATACCAAATGAGCCAAAAAGGTAAAAATCGGGATGATGAATAATGCTAACATTTGTGAACCAAGTATGAGTTTTCTAAGGCCATAGCTACCTTAGTTTCTTCTTAAACAAGTATCAACGCCTCTCTGTCCTCACACAAACAGAAAATCAGTTTAAAAACGGAGTAGAATTTTATGCAGATGGTTAAACCTAAGTCAGAAACAGTGGCAAAAATGTTCACTTTCGGTTTCTAGACATTAAGTGATTAAAAATCTCTAGTCGTCAATTATTAACTGCCGATCGTTTGATAATTTATTCAGAAGTTTCCATGTCAGCATTTAAATTACTTTTTGCGGTTAAATATCATGGTGGAACATTCCAATTATCACAATTCAATATCGATATGGCAAAAAATCCTTTGTTTCAATATATATTTTTTAGTATTAATGATACTTGGGATCAATGCTGATTAATAATTTATACTGTGTTATAAAATAAAAGGTTTTATGTAACATTAAAATATCGATTCAATTAATATCCTCTTATATACTATAAATAACTTGGAAAAATCTTGAATTAAAAAAAATATATATTATGCCGACAAAAAATAAATATCCAAAATTTTTTAGTTTGTTTTTGCGGGCTTTACAACGAGGTTCAATATATCTATTATTTTAAATTTTGCAACTTTTTCTAAAAGATCGTTGTGCTAGTTTAAGCATAATTACCATTTTCATTATAAAATACATATAATTAAATTTAATAGAATAAACCTCTAAGGAAGAAGTATCCTCAATTGCCAATTAAGACGGATATCGGTTTTGAAATAACAATAAGTAGTTGGGTTTGATTTAAAACAATCTCTGACGAACAATACCCGTACAATACCCATTCGTCTTTTAATAGAGCCGTCAATCCCAGTTAGGGTCATTAGAAGCTACTTCCTGCTAGAACGTGCAACAGCGTAAACGAGACGTGGGAAGTATTTTAAAAGCAGTCTCTTTATAGTTCCACCTGTTCTCGATGGGAAATAGGTCGAGGGAAGTCGTCTGTGTCGGAAACATAACGACATTGTTCTTTCATTCAAGCCCCCACCGAACATAACGTCCTACAGATTCGGTGAATCCGTGTTTTACCTGCAAGTTCTTCCAAACTAATATGTATGTGAGTGTGTATGTGTGTGCAGGCGGTAAGCGGCATTTCAAGAGCAAATACAAATTCCCTTATATTAATGAGAGATGCAAAACGACCACACACACACAAACAAACAATAGGCAAATAAACTCCTTGTCACAATTATTTATCTAAATATTAAATCGCCATATTTTTTTTTCAATTCCAAAATTATAAAGCGAACTCGAATTGTGAAACCCTTTTAAAAATTAAGCTCATTCACAATCAAAATAAAATTTTAAAATAATAGCTTCATATTCAGCTGTCTATGTAATAAATATGTGTGTGTGATAGTTATATATGAATTGCATTTATATATATAAAAAAAGGTTTCGACTAAACATGAAAATAATTTTGTTGCCGATATATGCAAAGCAAGAACTTCAGTGCTTCTGAACTGCCCATCTAACGCGAGTATTCTAGACTAAATATTCGGCGCGACATGAGCTAATTTTCAAATTTTCCGTTTAATCATTTTTAAGTAAATATATTTCTACTGTATTAATGACTCGCCTCATTACGAACAAATGTTAGAGTCTGAAAAAGGTCGTGCTATTGGATTGAAAGGGGCGGGTTGGTAATCGCGCGACTTATTTGTCGAAGTGGTGCGGTTATTAGACGATCTTACAACTATTTCTTGGTACATCGATATATTTTCGTAAAGATAGAGGATGCCTGACCGGCATTCATATTTCTATTAAAAATAGACACTTCGGCCAGTTAGAGTTTTTATTTTCTCATCGTTTCGACAAAATTCTTTTGTCTTCGTCAGGAAAAGTAAATAAAAATAAAGCATTTGGCAAGGCGTTAAAAAATATTCTCTTTATTTTATTAAAATATTTTTTTATATTATTATAACCATTTTTAGCGCCTTACCAAATGCTTTATTTTTATTTACTTCTCCTGACGAAGACAAAAGATTTTTGTCGAAACGTTAAGTAAATAAAAACTCTAACTGGCCTAAGGGTTTATTTTTCATAGAAATCGATATATTTTGTTATAGAGTGTTTATTACACTCAAAAATCATTTTTATTATTATTCACTCGTGGCATAGACGTCGTCGTATTTTTATAGTTTAATACACGCCTTTTAAGTTAGCAAAATTCTATGAAATGGTTTAGTTACATAATTGGAATTTAAAATGGAAAGTTGTTATTTATTAGACTATCATCATATATATACCAATAAATTATAAATTATATTTACTTGTTGTCCAAGATTGGATGATATCAATGTTTTCTAAAGAATACCAATATGTTTTTCTTATGTTATTTGAGATATTATTCGACGAAGAGAACTGACAGTAAAGAGAGAATAAAGGGTATAAACTATAATGGCGTTTTAAAATTATATTTAGTCTTCAAAAGATGGATTTTTTTATAAACCATATATTTAGAAAATGTTAAATTTATAAATATGCATTATATAAAGAATTTTCTCCTTTAAAATGAAAATAAACTATCTCAAGCCAACCTAGTGCTTCCAAGCAAAATTAGAATATTTAAAGCTAAATAATAGTTTAAAAATTGACTCCTACTACTTATAGATAGTAATATATATATATAGTTGCACAAAATACAGTTATAAATATATAAATTACATTACATCTAGACATTTCATTCAAGCGTTTGAATAGATCTACTTTGCTAAAATCGATGTTCATAAAAAGAGTTTCGACTTTTGGTATATATATGTGTGTGCTTCAAAGCATAAAAACAATTAAGATATCTATATCTATAACAAGAAAAGGTGAAATCTATTTTTTATATATATTATGTAAGAGGAGATAGAATTTCCCAAAGGAAGTTTATCACCATTCTTCCATTAGAAGTGAGTGGGTCATTAGTGTCAGGGGTGAGGAAACGTGTGGCTGGCACGGCGCTAAATGGGGAGCCCCGTGGCGAGATAAGTTAAATGTTGCATGGCTTTTATGAAACTTAGTCTATATTATACCTGATTTTTTTAACAAAAAAATTTAAAAGCAGTATAATAAGAGTGGCTTTTTTTAAAAACTGAATACCATCTTCCTGTTATTTTACCTTTTTTTTTTTTGGAAAATAGGGGAGAGTAAAATATTAATAAATAAATAAATATTTTGAATTTAACTTTGAGTCAGAATAGCAATATAATTCTGTATCGAATAATACCGTAATGAGAATTTCAAAATTTATAAAATTTGTTATTTAGTTAAAACATGTGAGGTTTGTTTTTTATCTATGTAAATACATTAATAAAAAATACATACAAATACATAAATAAAAAATAAACCTCACTTAATTCTCATTACGGTATTATATATATATATATAATGCATTAGCGAGACATCTGTTATAAAAAATTGAAACTATTTTAGAGGCGTTTGAATTTTTTTAAAATAAACAATTTCACACTGCCTTATTGCAATTATAAAATGGCCCTCCCATTAATTTATCATTGCAGTAAAGGCTGTGAAAATTGTTTAATTAAAAAAAGTATACGAGTCTAAAATTGTTTCAATTTCATTTATATATGTTCATATCAAAAGTGTCACCTCTCTTCCGTTAATTGTATGCGTGTGTGTGCGCTTGCGTTCTTAATATTAAGATTTTAAAAGTTATCATATTTTAAATATATCATATAAATTTGAAGTTATTTTTCAAATTAAAAAGACTAAATTAAATTAAAGCTCACCACTTACCTTTCTTCTCCTTTTCCAACAACACAATTATTATTAATATAAAGGGTACATAGGAACAATTCAAGTAATTGTATATATCCATACAGATGAATAATTTGTATTTACCTCGAATGAAGTTAAATCTATTTCTATAAAAGGACCCTGCATCCAAATACTGATAGGAAAAAGTAAGTGGAACATGTGTGGATATTCAGAGAAACGGAAAATTTTAAAATATATATTCTGAGGCAAACTACACGTTTGAAATAAAGGCGATTTTTAACCAAAAAATGACTTAAGGACATAGTTTTATATTAAACATAAATTATTTGTAAAATATGTAACAAATAATACATTGTTGCCTTGATTGCCATTTTCAAGTGTGTGTGTGTTTTTTTTTATCGATTGAAATATATTCTCATAAGGATTATTGACTTTAAAATTATATTTCACACAAATATATATTGGTAGTTTATTTTTCCTAAAATATTTATCAAGCTTTCTTATTCAAAATTGAATCACTCCGCTTCAGGTCATTAGTGAGAAGAAGCTTGGATGTGTCTATCTGCAATACTGATCATTCTACTAGCATAGTAAGCTATTGGTAGCTCTTTTGCACCGCTATGATAACTCGCATTGTGATAATCTTTATCAAAAATGAAACTTACCAAGACACTTATTCCACAAATTATTTCGATATACCAAAATAAAATAACTTCACATAATACGTCAATATATGAGCAACTAATTTTATATCGACTAGCGTAGAAAGATTAACAACTACGACTAATTTGGCAGTAAAAGCTTTCAAGGAAAAGCTTGTAGAAGGTGTATAAATATACATACCCCACTACGACAAAGATATTTTAATTATTGTATAGTATTAAATATAGATGCGTTTGTAGCATTTTCAGGCATTGAATAATTAATCCAAAATGATCGATTTATATATCCTTAAAAAAATTCTAATATATAAAATTTCTCAATATCAAGAATATTTGGTTGATCTCATATATATGCATGGGACGGTATGGGACTTTAAAGTATTGCTTCAATGTTTTTTTTTTAACGTGGCACACCACCAATTATTAAAGGCGCCCTCATTTTAAGCGACTGGTAAATCACGTTTGTAATGGCTCATTGTGATCCAAGGACGCCCATGATTGACCAGTGCGATGCCAAGGCTAGGCTTGAGCTAACGGCCATTCCTCCGTTAGGTGGGGCAATTCGCCATTGATTTTAAATTTGAAGCATATACAGATAATTTAATCATCTCGGCTTTTTTATAACTGATCAAAACTTGATGTCTGTAACAGGAACCTATCGAAGCGAAACATATTTATATAAAATAATCAGGGTATCTACTCTTTTCGTTTCACCCGGCATTTTCTTCCACGTGGCCTTTACACTTCGGTTTGAATAGACCTACTCGACCGATATTTACACTTTCCAATAATAAAAAAACAAATTCATGTTGTCGTGCTTTTGTACCTTGTAAAAGATTGGTGTTCTCCTGTCAACCGGAATATTGATGAATAAAATAATTGTTAAACACACAATATGCGTGTTTTTTCATATAAATTAATAATTATATATACATATATTAGACATTTTTCACCTTGTTTTTTAGATATATATATATCCCTATAAACATTGAATCGAATCCCCAAAAAAAAAAAAATTAAAATAAATATATTTGCAATTTTCTAACTATTTTTAAATATTCAAGTTAACATCTGAAAATTTGAACACGAAAATAAAAATTCAAATTTTCTATATACCTGAGAGGGGATTAAAAAAATATATATTTTATATATAAACCCGTGCGACTTCACCTACCATTTTCACTTATTGAATATTGTCTTTTATACACATTTTTTGGCGATTTCAGAGTAAAAATACTCTCTTACAAAATATATAAACCTATATAATAAAATCATATAAAATATCGAGTCCAGAAAAATCATTTCCATTCATGCTTATAGCGCTGATGCACAATATTTTCCATATGGTATTTGCTTCAATATTTCATAGAGGACAACACTATATATTTTAGAAAATATATATTATATATATATTATATTATTTTAAAATTACATCTTATTTCAACATATTTAATGATACTTTTACCGAGCCAAATAATATTTCTAAACGTCTATCCATGATGTCTATTCGGCTGTAGAATTGAGCTACAATTTGAAGTCCGAATCCTAATACAGAAGCAGGTATGACCACGGTAGTGTACTCACCAACTAGCGGCCGAGGAAATGGCCCGGCAGTTGTCCCGCTCCCCTTTATACCGCCCGCCGGCCTTGTAGGAACTGGGCGGAGCGGCACGTGTTCCGGCCACCTTAGAATGCTTGCTGAAGCCTCATAACTTTCCAAGCTGTCGCAGTTCCCGTGGGCGAACTATTTGTTTCTACTATTTAGTTATCCTAGATGCCGTTGGAGAATAAAGAGTAATTTCCGTGAGATCATTTCATTGTTTAAATAGGGATGTTTATAGATGTTGTTAAAATATTTTGAACTACTTCCAAGAAAAGACTCGTTTATTTTATATTCAAGTCTTTATAAATCAAGGATGTGATCAGAAATTCCAGTGGGAAGGAGCATTTACAATTTTCACAATGTAAATTGTTCAAGGAAACAGGAAGTAAAGTTTATTAAGCCCGGTTGTTGGAGACAATCCCAAGTATTGGGACAAATTTATTCTGTGCCACAACAATTGTAAATTAGGAAAGGGTTCATTTAAGAATTTTACATTTTTATTAGTTGGAAGTTAGGAAGAAATTCCTGTCAGATATGTGACACGGTTATATCTCTAATAGTATATTATAAAGGAAATTTTGCGCTAATTTTCTTATTTATAAGCCACATGATATAGCAATAAATAATGAAATTTGAAAGTTTACAATACACAACTTTGCATCTGTAAATATTCTGCGTATTATTTCAAATCAAAATGTTTGAGACGCATATTTAAAATGAATATACTTCTAGGATATATGTTCCAGATATATAAAATCAACTCATATTTTGAATTGAAATATCCTGATTAAATAAGTACGATTTTCTTTTGATTCTATCATTATTTATTTTTCTCAAAGTGAATTTGAGACTAATAAAACGTGTGATCAATAATTTCAAGGAATGAGACTGGATCACGTAAAATATTCGAAATAATGATATAATTTTATAAGGACCTTATAGATAAAACATTAATAGACACGCAGAAAAATAATTGATCACACAGACGCACGCGCGTTCACGTTTTTTCGAATTTATAAGCTCGAGTATATCAGAACATTTTCTAACTTCAGTATGGACTGTATTGAAGAACAGCGAGACTGCATAGAGTTTTGCCTTAAATAAGGAAAATTAGCTTTCGAATGATTTAAAATGTTGAAGCAGGCTTTTGAAGAAGATGCCCTATCATAATCGAGGACCTTTAAATGGATGATCTAAACACTGGCAGACCTTTATCGATAAGAAACTCCGAAAATGCACTCAAATTCAAGTCATTGATCAAAGAAACCCCAAGGATAACTATCAGAGAGCTATTTAGAGACTTGGATATCTCTTTTGGAACATGACAAACCATCATAAAGAATGATCTGCATCTTAAACGATCCCCGGCTAAATTTGTCCCACATCTCTTAACGAATGAGCAGAAAGAACATCGCAAAGAAACGTGCAAAAACATGGTCAAAATGCTTAATTCTGATCCCCATTGGCTCAGAAATGTTATCAGGGGATGAAACATGGGTGCACGGATATGATCCCGAGACTAAGAGGCAATCAGGCCAGTGGCTAGAACCTGGAGAACCAAGATTCATGAAAGCAAGGATGAACAAATCGAAGCTTAAGTGTCTTCTCATCACTTTCTTTGATGTAAAGGGATTGGTAAACTATGAATTCGTGCCCGAGGGTCAGACCATTAATCAACATTACTATCTTGATGTATTGCGACGTTTAAGGGAGGCTGTGCGCCAGAAACGACCCTAAAATAGCATAAGAAAAATTGGCTCTTGCCTCATGACAACGCACGGCTACATACGGCCGTCACTGTACAACTCTATTTGGATAAACACGGAATTGCTTTACTACCCCAGCCACCCTATTCTCTTGACTTGCTTCCAACGACTTTTTCCTTCACCCTAAAACTAAAAAAGTCTTAAAATGACGTCGATTTGACTCAATACCTGTAAAAGAGGAGAATACGAAGAATATTTGTAAAAGTCTGAAAGATGAGGATTTTCATAGGTGTTTTGATATCTGGAAAAAAAGATGGAACAAGTGTATAGATAGTGACGGTGATTATTTTGATAAATTTTAAATAAAACTTCATTATACTTTTGTATTTCTTTAAATATTTAGCATTCCCGGAAATTATTGATCACACTATGCATGTGCCTGTTAATGATATTGTCGCGGAGATAAATAAAGCAAGGGCAAATTTGGGAATAAATAATTTATTACAATGAGTTTTTGTAGGGAGAGAGAGTTTTGTACAACTTACCCAAGTTAAAAGTTAATCCTCATGAACGGCGTTAGCCACCGTCCCGTTTTCCTTATTTACATATCAGCTTCCCCCCTCCCGGGGTCCAGGGATGATTGACAGTTGTCCCATCTGGATGGAGCTATTTGACATTACTCCCTCTTTAGAAAAAACAGCGACCCGCTGATTAGCTTGTCTCAGCCCTTGTTCTGGAAGGAAATCTATCACGGCCTGTGTTCCCTAGCAGAATGGAATGTTGTTCTTCAGGGTCCAGGTAGGGCTTCATCCGAATGACATGAACGATATCCTTGGATTTCCGTGATCGGGGAGACGGGTCCACGGGCTCTACTTCATACGTAACTTCTGAAAGCTTCTTGGTCACCTTGTAGGGACCGAAGTATCTCTTCAGTAGCTTTTCTGAGAGCCCTACTTTTCGGATGGGAGTAAAAACCCACACAAGATCATCCTTCTGGTAATAGACTGGAGTATGTTTCTGGTCGTAAAGTCTACGGTCTTTCGCCTGTGATTGTAGAAGGCGTGATAGGGAGAGTTGACGCGCTTCCTCAGCTCTGGTCACAAGTTCCCCAACGTAGTCGTCAGAGATCTCATCTGGTAGGTAGGGTAGTACGGCATCGATGTAGGTCTCGGCCTCGCGGGCGTGGACAAGAAAGAACGGAGTGTAGCCGGTCGCCTCCTGTTTAGCAGTGTTGTAAGCAAAAGTCACGTAGGGTAAAACTTGGTCCCAGTCCTTCTGCTCGACACCTGTGTACATGGACAACATGTCTCCCAGAGTTTTGTTGAACCTTTCAGTCAAGCCGTTGGTCTGGGGATGGTAGGCCGTTGTAAATCTGTGCACAATTCCGCACAGAGCATTAATCTCTTTTATTACTTGAGAAATGAAATTTCTTCCGCGATCTGTTATCATTTCTCTAGGAGCTCCATGCTTCAAGATAACATCTTCAACCAGGAACTTAGCTGTTTCGATTGCTCCTCCGTCTGAGATCGCTTTCGTTATGGCATACCTTGTCATATAATCGGTGCACACAATGATCCAACGGTTTCCATCTTTAGAAACTGGAAATCTTCCAAGGAGATCGACCCCGACCTTATAGAATGGCTTTTCTACGGGCGGTATGGATACAAGTTGTCCAGCCGGACGTCGAGGTAATTTCTTCCTTCGTTGACACTCTCGACAATGGCTTACATATTGGCGAACAGTTCTATAAAGGCCAGGCCAATAGAATCGTTTCTTCACTTTGTCATACGTTCGGGCGAAACCCAAATGCCCAGCTGTAGGAGCGTCATGTAAATCTGCCATAACTTCCGATCTTAAGTGCTTAGGGATCATCATAAGCCAGGGTCTTCCAGTTGTGCTATAGTTTTTCTTGTATAATATGCCGTCGATAATGCTGAATTCCTTTCTGGTGTAGCCCGAGTTTAAATTATCGATTATTTTAGCTAAATCCGGGTCTTTAGTCTGCTCTATATCGACGTTGGTTAGTGACATCACAGCACTTGGTGGATCGTTCTCAAGCGGGCTCCTTGACAGACAATCGGCATCCTTATGTTTGCGTCCGCTCTTGTAGATAACGGTCACGTCAAATTCTTGCAACTTCAGCGCCCATCTTGCCAAACGGCCAGAAGGATCTTTCTGCCCTACCAACCAACATAGAGAATGATGGTCAGTGACAACCGTGAATGGTCGACCAAACAAATATGGGCGGAATTTGCTAATAGACCAGACTACAGCAAGGCATTCTTTTTCCGTTGTAGAATAGTTATTTTCAGCCTTTGTCAAGCTTCTAGATGCATAAGCTATAGGCCGCTCCTTTCCACCTTGTATTTGTAGAAGAACAGCTCCAATACCATGTCCGCTTGCATCCGTGTGTAGATGGGTATCAGCGGATTCATCAAAGTGTCCTAAGACAGGCTCTGAAATTAGAGCTGTTTTAAGGACTTCAAACGCTTTCTCTTGAGCTGCATCCCAATAAAATTGTTTTTCAGTCTTCAGTAGGTCATGCAAAGATCTAGCTTTGTCGGCAAAGTTCTCAATAAATCTTCGGTAATAGGAACATAATCCAAGAAAGCTCCTCAGTTCAGAGATATTCCTTGGCCTCGGAAATTTAGAGACGGCTTCAACTTTATCTGGATCTGGATGAATTCCATTGGCGTCAACAAGGTGTCCCAAAATCTTTATCCTCCTTGATCCAAAAAGACATTTTTTGTGGTTAAAGCTTAGTCCAGCTTTCTGGATGCAGCTTAATACAAGTTGTAGACGACGTAGATGTTCCTCAAAGGTAGGTGCGTAAACTACGATGTCGTCCAGGTAGCAAAGGCACATGTTCCATTTAAGACTGCCCAGAACACTATCTATCATCCTTTCAAACGTTGCTGGAGCGTTACAAAGACCGAAAGGCATTACTTGGAATTCATACAACCCATCTGGAGTGATGAAAGCAGTTTTCTCCCTGTCCTTTTCGTCCACTTCAATCTGCCAATACCCGGACCGAAGATCCATCGTGGAGAAGTAACTAGAGCCGGCTAAACTATCCAAGGCATCGTCAATGCGTGGCAGAGGGTAAACATCTTTTTTTGTTATCTTATTTAATCGACGGTAATCTACGCAGAATCTCCAGGTCCCGTCTTTCTTTCGAACTAGAATAACTGGAGATGACCAAGGACTTTCAGAGGGCTTCACGATGTGATTTTCAATCATCTTGTTCACTTCATCTTGAATTAGTCGTCGTTCACTTGGTGCTACTCTATAGGGCCTCTGTTTGATAGGAGAGTGGTCTCCTGTGTTTATCTTGTGCTTCACAGTACTGGTGGGCTTAATAGAAGTACTCCCAAAGTCAAATATGTCGATAAACTCGTCAAGGCATGAAACAAGCTGTAACCTTTGAATTTCAGACAGCCCTGGATCTAGAGTAAGGTTTATCTTCTGTGACCATTCACGTGACTTTAGCTGCGTTTCTTGTAACTTATCGCTGGATTCAATAAGACTGCAGATATTCCCATTATCATAACTTTCCATGGTGCACATATTCATTCCTGATGGAATCAGTTGCGGCCAAGACGCTCCATTCGCCACCCAAATGCTACCTCGGCCGTGTCGAAATGTAACCAATGAGTTTGGTATAAGAACTTCTTTTCTTAATAATAAGTCCTTAGAAGTTGAGACTAAAACATCTCTAACACCGCATACTTCTTCGTTTATCACACTGATCTTCTTTATTGATTTAGGCGGGATGACAAAGTCGTCGGAAGCAAACAATCTCTGGTTTTCCTCCTCTCGAGATTCCAGGACGGAGGTTTCCCCGAGATGGAGTTCATTTCTGCCACAATCAATGACGGCTTCGGTGGCCTTGAAGAAGCCCCATCCGAATATGATGTCATGGCTGCATTCCACCATAACAACGAATTCAAAGGATATCTTCAGACCATTAACTTCTATGTTCAGGACACATTTTCCAAGGGTCTCTATTAAATTTTTATTTGTGGCTTTAAGAATGGGACCTGGTTCTTTGAAGAGAGGTGTCTTTAGTTCGCGTCGAAATTTGTCTGAAATAACAGAAAAGTCGGCTCCTGAATCCACCAATGCTTTAATTTTGCGTCCATTTATTTCGACCATAACAAAATTCTCTTTTAATTTAGCGGCGATATACCCTGGAGGATTTTCCTCAATGGCGACCTCACCCCCGTTAGAAGCCGCTCCACTCAGTTTTTCACATTCTGAGGCTTGGGAGAACGGCTGAAACGACGGGTTGGCGACTGGGATTGTCTTCGGGCTGGCGACCTTGCGCGGCTTGGATGTGGGGAAGAGCTCCGGTAGAAGTACGTCGAGGTTTGGGGCGTTACATAGTCGTCGTCAGCGTCATATCTCGGGGGTCGACTCGAAAATCCAACATTTCTTCCTTCTCCGCCATTCCTTGTCCTGGCTTCAGCGAAGACCAGCCGTCGTTCCCTACAATAACGGACGACATGTCCGGGTCGTCCGCAGTGGAAGCAGATAGGTTTGTCGTCGTAGGTTCTCCAATGTTCCGTCTTCCTGGGTTGGGTTGGTCGGTCGATATTATAATAGGGCGTTCGTGGTTGTTGTTGTACCACGTTGACTTGTGGTCTGGTAGGTTGTAGAGCACGGCTGACCTCTTCCCTCACAGTCTGTTCCAGGGCGTTCACCTCTCGGAGAGGATTGATCACTTCAGGTGCTGAGAAAACCTTTTGTATCTCTTCTCTAACGATGCGGCGAATTAAGCCGGCCAAGTCGTCTGAGTCGTCAACACACGAAATGGGCATTACGTTTGACAACCTGGCGAATTTCGTACGGCCGATCCGGCGCTGCTTGACGGTTGTCAGATGACGGCAGAACTTCAGGATCTCATCTACCGTCTGTATGTCTTTCGCCACCAATACTTGGTATGTGTCCTCCGAAATTCCCTTTATAATGTGAGCAACTATCTCACCTTCTTCCATGCGAGGGTTCACCTGGTGGCAGAGACTAAGAATCTCCTGGATGTATGACTCGCTGGATTCTTCGGCCTTCTGTGCTCTTGACTTCAGAACTTCCTCGGCGCGTCGAGCAGAATCCTCCTGCAGTCCGAACACACCGCGGAATGCGTCTTCAAAGCTTCTCCACGAGTTGAGTGATTCTTCGTTATTATCAAACCACCTTCCAGCAGTTCCGTTCAAGTAAAATACGACGTTGGCAAGCTTCATCGTCTCGTCCCATCTGTTGTACTTCGAAACTCTCTCGTACTCTTTCAACCACTGTCCAGGGTTTATATTTCCATCTCCAGAAAAGGTAGAAGGATCTCGTTGGCGTTGACAAGGGAGGTAGGATCCGTTAACAGTAGGTCTGTGGTCGTCTTCCATTTCTATTCGTTGTGGCAAAGGTTGAAGAATTGGTTCACGTCCCTGTAGACGTCGACTTCTTCGAAGTTCCGTCACGCTACCCAGCGTCTCCACCAAAATATGTCGCGGAGATAAATAAAGCAAGGGCAAATTTGGGAATAAATAATTTATTACAATGGGGTTTTTGTAGGGAGAGAGAGTTTTGTACAACTTACCCAAGTTAAAAGTTAATCCTCATGAACGGCGTTAGCCACCGTCCCGTTTTCCTTATTTACATATCAGCTTCCCCCCTCCCGGGGTCCAGGGATGATTGACAGTTGTCCCATCTGGATGGAGCTATTTGACAATATTATTAATATATTTTATGCAAAAACAAATATATCTATTTAAAATATAATGTTAATGGGGTGTAGGTGCGTGTGAAAAGAGAGAGCGTTATTTTATGACTCAAAAATGGAAAACTTAAACATTATTTGAGTGTTCAATTTTTAATTGTTAAAATTAACTACCAAAACAAATCTTGAAAGAAGCAAGCCACATAGAAACAAATTTAAACGAAGTGTCTATTCAAAATATACATTCATGGTAATTCACACATTTATAAAACATGTATCACTCTTGGTAAAAATAATCTACAAAATTTAGGACAGTTCTGAAGGGATTATATAAGGCAAACATAGATAACTTCCTTACTCAGCTGGGAATAAAGCGCAGTGTGCATCCAGGTAGTCTAGTCGAAAGAGATATAAGAAAGCAGCGTTTTTAGAAGCTCTCCAAAAGTTGTTCCTACGCTTTTCAATATCAATTATTTTCAACATCTTTATTAAATATAACCATACACACCATATTAATACAACAATAACAACAAAAGCCTTTATTGAGGACCTCTCGTCCTATATAGGATTCGCCAGTTTACAGAGTAAGAGAAGAGAACTAAGAATGCAGAGAGAAACCTATAAGTAGTAGGTATAGTATAGTATTTTCTACACTGTGACTATATACAACAGCAGCAACAAGCCTTTTACTGGAATCAAAGTCCCATACAGGATTCGTCATTCTAATCTTGACATAGATTATTTGCATATAATTATTTACATCAATTAGATTATGTATATAGCCTCCTCTTCTCTTCAGCCGTCTTCCAAAATTTGAACAACGCAAAAGCTCCAGCTCTGTTTCTCACCACCTCATTCAACAGGAGCTCCCTCAAGGCCTATTTCACCGAGGAGCACTTCTCGTTCGTCTTTCAGCCCCATACATGAGAGTAAATGGTGATGTAGCCCCGGCTCCATTCTTGTCCCGCAAATTTCGCATGTCCATCTGTCTGTTTTAAATATTCTGGGGCGATCATCAGCAAAGAGCACCGAGAGGATTCTCAATCCGGCAATACACCGTTTGACCCGGAGCGGGAAATCGCTGAGCAGATAGTGTTCCGGTAACGGAGTTGAGCAGATGTTTTTATAGTGGGGGTATAATCTTGAATTTATTATTCTTGTGTGATCCTTTTGCAGAGATGGTCTATTGCAGTCCTGATTATGTAGGGAATTTCTCTTTGTGATGTTCTATAGTCTGTGCAGCAATTCAGCCATTGAAATCCGGTGTTGTTTAAAATATTAACTATACTTCCCGTGAAACCTATATATTTTCTCGTTGCGTTTGAGATTTCCCACAGCTGGGACAAGCAGAGCAGCGGCAGTCTAGTTTCACCCATTCCCAGCATTCTCAACCAAAACTTTAAGGTAAGTTTCAAGACTGTAACGCTGAGTGACACTCTTCCAAATTCCATCCTGAGCATGTATCGGGGGGTGTATCTTGGTAGATTTAGATATCTTCGCATAAATGAGTCCTGAATTTGATCAACAATTAATTTATGTTCATTTGCCCAAACAGGTGCCGCGTATAGCAGGGTTGATAAAACCATCGCGTCAAGAAGTTTCATAGAGGATTTAAGAGAGTTCATCTTCGACCTGGTCAGAATAGGCCATATCGCACCACTGGCAGTGAGAGTTTCACCCTTATAGTATAATGCGGCTTGCTTAAAAGAGTTTGAAGTAAACGAAAAAATTGCGCCACAATTTTTAAAAATAAAACTACAACCTTTCGGAATGAGTTTCTTTTATTATGATATGCGCGAGCTTTCGGGCTGGAGCCGCCCTTCTACAGGCAAAAATGAAACATTTGATTCACGAGAGACAGTTATATACATTTGTTTTGTTACAAATTTTACATAAAATATCAGAAATAAAAGTATTAAATCTACATAAAAAATTACTATTTTACTATATTTAACAATTAGAAATAATTTAACCTTAAATTTCAATATTTTAATAAAGTTAAGTTTTAAACTATGAATTGGATAAGCGAGAAATCTGATTTTTGTGGTATGGAATATGACAAAATTGTTCTGGGATATCTATTCTACGATTAATGCTATTGTGTTGTTTGGAAATCAGCGATTCAAGGATTAATCTTTCAGATTTGGTGGTTATGTTACTGTAGTGGCAAGTTGGACTGTCTAAATTAAATTTGTGGCCGGTATTCATGGTATGTTGAAAAATGAGGGATCTATAGATCTAGAATTTCGGATTTGGAAATAGGTCTAAAGATTTATGCGTCGAACTTTCGAAAAACCTTATCGGCCCTTGTAAAAGAAAAACACTTAACAAAAGAGCAATTCAAGATATTTACCGCAAACACCACAGATCTTCCTTATATTTATGGACTGCCGAAAATACATAAAGATAATATACCTCTTAGACCTATCATCGCCTACCATCTCTCACCAGCAATAGCCGTTTCCCGTTATTTGTCTTCGTACCTCTCGCCAATCATCCGTTCCCATAACACCTTCTCCATAGACAATATATCGGAGTTCATTCAAGATATTAGAGAAACCCGCCCCGTAACAAACAGTAAGACAGCTTCCTTTGATGTAGTTCCCTATTTCTTTGTCTGCCTCATGACCTCATCTTGGAAAATCTACGTGAAATGTTGGAACAATCCCGCATAAGTCCAGCAAAAATAGACAAAATTACCGTCCTTTTCAATGCCTGTCTTTCCATTAGTAATTTCACATTTCAAAACCAAATATTCCAACAGATCAGTGGATCACCTATGGGCAGCCCTTTATCTCTTGCAGCAGCAGAAATAGTCCTAATGAAAATAGATAGATGATAAATCGTCAAGGAGGCCTAGGCATAATGAAATGGAAACGTTACATCGATGACATATATTGTGAATTTGAATCTGAGAAAGAACAACTAATTTTAGATACCCTCAACGGCTACCACCGTAGAATATCCTTTACTATTGGAAAATAAATTAATGGAGTTTTGCCCTATCTTGATTCCCTCATAATGAGAACAGAAAATAGTTTTCACACTACAGTGTATTACAAGAAAAGTTTCGAACCATCATACCTCCCGTTTAAATCTTATGGTCCCATATCTCACAAAATAACAGTAGTGAAAACCTTAACCAAGCGTTTATTCACCCATTGCTCCCTCCCCAAATTTAAAGGAATAGAAAGAAATAATATTTACAGAAATCTTAGAAATTTTGGCAATCCCCCACTGTTCATCGATCAACACTGTTACAATCCATCCCATCATAGAACCCAGCAGACTTTCAAAACGACCTGTTATATTGATTACTCACCAACCAATTTAAAAATAGCCCTGGAGATAAAGAAATACGGAATCAAGTTCTTTTTCCGCACCCCAAGAACCATCGGGAATATCCTTAGAAATCCCATCACAAAATCGACCACAGACCAGAACCCCCTTCAGAAGAAAAATGCCATATATTCCGTGTCATGCATTGATTGTCCATCTATATACGTAGTAGAAACAAGCAGGAAAATACAGACAATATTGAAGGAACATACTTACAATATGAAGACCAAAGATCCAAGATCCCTCATTTTCAACATACCATGAATACCGGCCACAAATTTAATTTAGACAGTCCAACTTGCCACTACAGTAACATAACCACCAAATCTGAAAGATTAATCCTTGAATCGCTGATTTCCAAACAACACAATAGCATTAATCGTAGAATAGATATCCCAGAACAATTTTGTCATATTCCATACCAAAAATCAGATTTCTCGCTTATCCAATTCATAGTTTAAAACTTAACTTTATTAAAATATTGAAATTTAAGGTTAAATTATTTCCAATTGTTAAACATAGTAAAATAGTAATTTTTTATGTAGATTTAATACTTTTCTTTCTGATATTTTATGTAAAATTTGTAACAAATCAAATGTACAGGGTGATCCAAAAGTCCCGCACAACTTTAAAAATTAATAGCTCCGCGAATATTTGCGCTAGAGCAATGCGGTAAACACCATTGTGTTCAGGATGCAATGGGATTTTTTATGGCAAATAATGAAAAATTCGAAATTGATTTTAGTTACAACTTTATTCGCTAGATGGCGCCCTACCAGAATCAGCGATTCAGCGGCCAAATTATTTGATAAATTGAAAAATATAACTGAACGACACGTATTTTTACTTTTTGAATACCAGGAAAGAACCCTAATAATATCAAATGATTAATTAATAAAACACCATTTCGCCAAAAGTTAGAAGAAATGGTTAACGATTTTTAAATACTATCTGAGATATGTAAAATAGGTATATGCAAATTAAAACATGTAGCAAAAAAAAAACCTGATATTTTAGATGCGATTTGCTGGAATCCTCTCAGCTATTTATATTTCGAAAATAATAATTTTCTATTTTTTTTTTTAATTCAACTCTCTCTGAGTATCGATTATATTTATTTTAATTCATTTGAAAAATATTTATCTATCTCTGATGATTTATTTTACTCTGGAATGCCGTTGTTGTTTTTGTCGTGTCCAATAAAGAGCCTCAGATTCTTTTCGTTTGGCCAACAAAAATGTCCAATTTATATACACATATATTCTTACATAATGAGACTTTAAAGAATGCAAATAATCTTCATCTATTTACATACACAACACATCTCCCCTCTTAATAATACTCCAGTCGGTCTAGGGGTTTCCTGGCTCTCTGAGGTCTAGGACTGCGGACGGGCACTTGCACAGCGGCAGCTTACGGGTTAGGAGTGCAAGAAGGCACGTGCACAGCAACAGGCCCTGGTATAGGAGTGCAAGAGGGTACGTGCACAGAAGCAGTCTCCTCCTTGTTTCCTGATGTAACCACTGGAACCTCCTCTTCACTTTATTTCTGACTTCCACCTACAGGCTTCTCTCCTGATGTTCGAGGAAGTATCAAATTTCTTGTCTTCACTTGTTTCTTTCTCACAGGTCGCAATTGATTGATATGCTTCTTATACACGACGCCCTCGCAACTTATAAGGTAGTGACGGTAGCTCAATAATTCCAAAATGGTACCTTTTTACCGTTTAGGTCCAGTTGCATAGTTGCGGAAATAAACCTCGCAACCTGTAGTAAACTGCTCCTGCCTTCTTACGGCCTCATGAAATACCTCTCGCGGATTTTACATCTTGGTATTAAATTCGAGAATCTTGATCTTAAACTTCTCTTCATTAGCAGTTCCGCCGGGGAATTCCTTTATTACAGTTTGGGGGAATGCTCTATGAGCAAATAGGAAACTTTGTAGATTCGTCTCTAAATCATTCTTCCCATTATTCTTTCTCAAAAGGTTTTTGAACTCTCTTACATATCTCTCAGCTAAACCATTTGTACTAGGATTATACGGACTGGTCTTAGTGTGCCGTATACCATTCATTTTGGTAAATTGCTCGAATCTACCGGAGACAAACTGTCTTCCGTTATCTGTAACAAAAAATTAGGGCAATCCAATTCTGGCGAGAATTTCTCTGAGATGACTTATAATCGCTTTTCTGGTAATATCTTTGATGATAAAAATTTCTATCCACTTTGAGTATGCGTCCACGAGAACCAAAAACATTCTTCCCATGAACGGACCCGCTAGATCAAGATGTAGTCGATGCCACGGTTTTTTGGGCCAAGTCCATTCCGAGATGGTAGCCGGGGGCATGCTTGCCGATTCTTGACATACTCTACATTCTCTAGTTAACTCCTCGATGTTACTGTCTATGCCTGGCCACCAGAAAATACCGTCTGGCAATCATCTTCATTTTAACAATCCCCATGTGTATTCCATGCAAGTCATTTAAAATTAAAGATCTTAATTTTTGGGGAATTACCACTCTTTCACGCCATTGAAGACAACCAAACTCCAAACTTAATTCCTCATTGATCTTATAATGAGGAGCTAGTGGGTTTTCTCTCGGTACCCTTGTGAATTTCCACACAGTTGCCTTCTCTAACATTCCTTAATACTATAGATAGTATTTTATCTTGAGGCGTCTCATTAGCCACCTCCATAAAAGAGAACGGTACCTCATTCGATTTCCTAAGAAGAAGTACCTGGTCTTCATCAAGAGACTCCCTGACACTCGATTCTAAAGGAAGACGTGACAATGCGTCAACATTGGAATTATCACTACTTTTTCGAAATTCCACAGTATAATTAAATGCAGCTAATTTTAAGGACCATCTTTTAATTTTGGATGATGCACATATGGGAATTGGTTTATGAGGTGAAAATATATGAATTAAGGGTCGGTTGTCTGTGACCAATACAAATTTTCGTCCAAGTAAGTATTGTCTGAATTTCTCAACGCCAAAAGTTATGCTCAACGCTTTCTTTTCTAGTTGAAAGAAACGTTTTTCCGCTTCAGTTAATGTTCTAGAAGCAAAAACTATAATAATGATTTACATTTTTAAAATAACATTCGATATTTTTTCGACCAATTCCATCTACAATTTTTATTCAAAAGTTGATAGAATAGCGCTAAAATGTTTGCTATATTCTTTATGAATCTATAATAATAAATTAAGAGTCCTATGAAAGATCTCAATTGCGAAACATTCTTTAGGTTCAGGCGCCTCTATCACTGCTTTAATTTTATTTTGCTAAAGGATGCAGTCCATATTTATCCATTTTAAACCCTAAATATTCCAACGATTTCTTTTAAAATTTACATTTATATCTGTTTAACTTTAAACTTTTTTTCTAGCAATCATCTAAACACTAGATCCAACTTTTGTTCATGATCTTCAAAGTCTTTTCCTGCAACCAAAATATCATCTATGTAGCAGGCCACACCTGGCAAATCAGAAAATCGGCCTTCCATAATCCTCTGAAATTTATTTGGTGCTACCGCTACGTCATATGGTAGTCTTTTATAAGAAAACAACCTCTTTGTTGTGTTTATATCAACAACAGCTTTGGCTTCTTCCGCTAACATTACTTGTAAGTAAGCCTGTGATAGGTCTAGAGTCGAAAGTACGGTGCTTGTAGATAATTTTGAAAAGATCCCATCGATCGATGGAATGGGATACCTATCTAATTCTATTGCTTTATCAGCTGTACATCTAAAATCACCACATATCCTTACACTACCATCCTTTTTTGATACCGGTACTATTGGAGCGGTCCAATATGCATGAACTATAGGTTATAAAATGCAAGAATTCACTAAACGATCAATTTCATTCTCTACTTTGTTTTTTAGAGAGAAAGGTAAACTTCTGGCCTTACAAAACACAGGAGTCACATCCTTTTTTAAATTAAAATTTATTCTAACGTCCTTTAGACAGCCCAAATCTTTGTTAAACAAATCTGCATACCTATCCATCAAATTGTTATATATTTAAATATATTTCTATTATATTCATTATTTAAAATTTTAATGCTAAACAATATAGAATAATCAAGTTTCAACTGTTTAAGCCATTCTCTTCTTAATAAAATTACCTGGATTTTTTCATTTACAACTATTAATCGTAAATATTGGTTGGCTTCTTTTACAAAAACATTTCTTTGATCTATAATCTCTATTGATTTACCACAAAAGGATTTTAATCTTAAATTTGTTGGAAATAATCTTTTACCTTGCCAATAATTCTTATAAATATATTTAGGTATTAACGTAACTGGACTTCCTGTATCTATTGTAAAGCACAAAGAATAATCATCTACTGTTAAATTTATTGCGGCATCAGTTTCGCCCTGTACAGAATATATAGAGTCCTCTTGTACAAAATTACATCCCCACATTCTTTTACTTGCTTTGCAGACCCTACTTAAATTACCCAGTTTATTAAATTTTAAAACAAGTCTTTGTTCTATGAGGTAAAACAGATGCCACGTGTGAATGTCTTTCACCACATCTATAACACACTATTTTGCCTTTGCCACTTTGCCTGAAAGGCCTATACTGCGCCGTACTATTATCGTACTCACCCTTTTTATCCTTTCAATTCACAAGGGATATCTTGGCCACTAATTTATCTTGTAAATTTCTTGTATTTATCTCCGCCAATTCGAACGAGATCTCCACTGCAAAAACTTTATCCAGGGTGACATCGTCGTCCTCTTGTAGTAGCTTCTTTTGCAGGATTTCCGACTTGATTCCAGCCACAAAACGGTCTCGCATCATGGTTCCCAACATATCGACGAAATTACAATTTATTGCCAAATGTTTCAATTCTCTAAGATATTCCGAAATTGATTCTCCTTCCTGTTGAATTCTCTTTAAAAATCTGCATCGCTGTGGTATCACTTTCTTCTTTGGATCCAAAAGCAGCTTAATTCTTTGAATGATAGTATCATAGGGCTGATATTTCATTAGACCAGGAAGAAAATGTCGGTTCCCTGCTTCAAAGTTTCAGAATCTGGTAGCGAGGTAAAAATCAGCACTTTAATCTCCTCCTTCAGATGCCAAAAAGAAAGCCTCAAATTTTTGTACAAAAAGATCGAAGTGTCCTCCACTGGGCTATAGCATCTAAAAGGTACTATTAACTTTGAACTTGTCATGCTGATCTTTTCTACTCCTTTGTTTTCTTGATCCAGATAGTTTAAAAGATGTAATCTTAACCCATTTTCATATTTTTCCTCTCCATAATCCGAGAGATAGATTTGTTTAAAAGATGTAGTTGTTATACTTGCATAGACGCCGTTTTCCTCAGCTTTTTACTGGCTCTGTAGATCGTGCATCCTCGTCGCCACTTTTATTGTGTCGTAATTAGACGTACAAGAGCTCAAACTTGACCATGGCCAACAACAAATGTCCAATTTATATATACATATATTTTTACATAATGAGGCTTTAAATAATAAAAATAATATTCATCTATTTACATAAACAACAGTTAATATATAGCGAGAAGAGTAGAGGACTGAGCACAGATCCCTGAGGTACACCAACCCATGTTCTTCGGTCCTTGGAAAATGTTCCATTGACCCGAACCTTTATCCTTCTTCCTCTTAAGAAGTCTGCTATCCAGATTAAGGTTTTTCCTCTTACTCCGATGTTGTGCAGCCTTTCAAATAATTTCTACACTCGATCAAAAGCTGAGGTCATATCCAGGAATACGGCCGTTGTCTTCTTTGGCGGTTTTTCCTAGAAATCTAATATTGATTGACAGAAGTAGAACAGTTTATCAATTGTACAGTGTCTGGATCTTTAGACAGTTTGGTAGAAGTTTATTTTATTATTGTTAGTGAGCCAGACTATGAGCCTAGAGTGGATAATTCATTCTGTTATTTTACAAAGTATGCTGGTAAGAGCAATTGGCCGATAGTTCTTGCATTCCTTAGCATCTTTGTTTGGTTTCAGTATTGGCACTATAATTGATATCTTCCAATTCTTTGGTAGTTTACCAGTTTGCCATAAAATGTTCAGTATTCATAGGAGTTGATTTTTAGCTTCGTCTCCAAAGTGTTTAATCATTTGACCAAAGATTAGAGCATCTCCAGGTGACATCTTGGATTTAACTTTCCTATTGATGAATTTAGCTCATTCAGTGTGAAGTCTCTCGAGTAAATATCTTGTTGATGGTAATTTCTTGCTTGTTTAACTAACTTGTTTATAATACATTATAATGTATTATAAGTTACTTTAAGTATCATTTACGAACGGAAAAATACGTCCAGGGTAGCCTAGTGGACATGGTACCTGCCCGGTAAGCAGAAGGTTGTGGGTTCGATTCCCGCCCCTGGACACTTTTATTTTTCCGTTCGCCATTACTCTTCATATTTTCACCCTTTCATACGTCATCCAATTATATATAGACCATTACTCTACATATTTTCACCCTTTCATACGTCATCCAAAAAAGTTAGAAATAGTAGATATTTCTCTTTGAAATAAATATTGATTTTTCATAGAAAAGAAACTTATGCGGTGCAACTTTAAGTATTGTTTTATAACTTGTTTATATTATTTTTTAGAGTCCTGCCTTCATTCGTATAGCTGAGTCTGGAAGTGCTTGAAAGATATTCAGCAATTATGTCAGCCATCTGTTTGTTCGTTCTCGCTGTTCATATCGGTTAGAGTATTGGAGGATTAGTGTTGGTTTTGATTGTTTTATAACACTAATTATATTCCAGTGATGGCTTTCCTTTTTTGGATCCATTTTTTTTCGCAGAATTCTGCCCATTTTTCTTGTTTGAATATCCAAATTTCTTGTTCTATTTTGTGACTAATTTCAATGAGTTCCTTTATGATTTCTTCTGTTTTATTTGTTTTAAGAAGTTCATTTTTATTGTCTCTCTCTGCAATCATTGCCTCGATATTGTGGCCCTTCCAGTAAAGTATTCACAGGTCTTTACGTCTATCTCTAGGTATCGATACTTTTGCAGCTTTGGATATGTTCAAAGAGAATTTTTCCAATTTTTTGCCAATCGTTCTGTGATTTAATTCTTCGTTGCACAGTTCTTCAAGCTTTTCTGTAATTTTCTTTCCAGTGTTCTTTTATTCTGTTAGAAATTCTCAATTTTAAATTTTAGGGTTGTTAAAATTGGTCTGTGGTCACTGATTGCACTTTTCAGAATTTTCCATTGTGTTGTGGGTGCGATGTTGTAATTTATTGCTGTGATGTCTATTGCGGATTCTGTGCCTGTGGACTTGTTTAGATAGGTGTTCTTTTCGTTATTTAACGGTGTAAGGTCGAGGTCGGTTAGCATGTCCTCAACCTGCTGACCTTTGTTATCCTGGACAGGTGATCCCCAAGTTGGTCTTTCGGCGTTAAAATCACCAAGTATGATTGCGATATCCGAAGACGCTTCACTTAATGTCTCTATCAGGCCTGTATTGATGCTAGTATTATCGTGGTGATAAACATTTATGATTGGAATTTTTTTATTTGTAAGATAGATTTCTATTGCCTGAGCTTCTGTCGTGCTTTCTCTAGGCTTACTCTGATTATAGGCGATTTCCTTAAAATTGATTTCTAGAGTTTTAATCAAAACGGCAAGTCCTCCTCCGAATTTTCCCGGTCTGTTCATTTGTAGTGTTGTATAATCTTTGATATTGAATCTCAGATTCTGATTCAATTTTGTCTCCTGAGGACAATTAATATGTACATTTTTGTCACAGAGAAGACAAGTCAGCTCTTTATTTTCCTCTGGGTACCATTTATATTGAGTTGTAGTAGATTGAATTGTGTCCTCGTAGTAGATTTCTCATCATGAGCTCGAGCTGCAGCTCCTGACGCGGCGGTTACCCCGGACGCGGTAGCATTACTGGAGATATCAGTTTTGCTCTTCATTTGAAAATGGGTGCCGTTGCAACGTTAGTCATATTGGAAACGAATCAGAATTTGGTCAAATATTACAAGGGTCCAGGGGGGACCGCAAGGAGGTGTGGTCGAACTTCTCCCCTTCCCCCTGGAATGCCGTCACTACAGGATAAAGCACTCTTGGTGAATTTTTTAAATTGTGATTCAGAATCTGCCACTGAAGCTTTACGAGCGTTTCGTTCCTTCAAATATATTCGAAGCGGTAAAGGACCAATGAGTTGCTACTCTCTAAAGCGATTGATTAAAAGTTTTGAGGAAACTGGATCTCTGGAAGCAAAACCTCGGAGTGGAAGACCATCGACATGCAAGTCAGTGGCTGTTACGGTTTTGCAGAATGCTGAAGCTATTGAAACGTTATCCACGTATGGAGAAGTAAGTGCTAGACAAGTTTTTCGACAAACGGGGATTTCGTATGGAACAGTTTGGAGAGAACATACATTTAGAATTTTTCTATAAAAATATTCTAACAAAATTCAAAGTTTTCACGAGTTGAAAGTCAGCGATTTTGAGAAGCGTCAAGAATTCGCTGCATGGGGTTTCCGGCAAATTGATATTGATGAAAACTGGCTGTCAATTGTTCTAAGAACAGATTATGCTCACTTTTATCTAAAGGGAGAATTTAACATTCAAAACTGCCTCATTTTGGCAACAGAAACCCCTAGGAATTTTACAGAAATACCACTTCATCAGCACAGAGTTACAGTTTTGTGTGGGTTCACTTCTTCTTTTATTTTTGGGCCAATTTTCTTTGAAAATATCAATGGAAGAACTTTTAAAACCGTTTTTGTAACTGGTGAACGTTATGTTCAACTTTTGAGAGAAAAAGTTATTCCCATATTGCAGGACAGACAAGCACTAAGCGAAATAACATTCATGCAAGATGGAGGACCTCCTCATATCTCCCGCGGTGCCAAACAATTGCTGAAGGATACGTTCGGTGGAATTCGTTGATAAGTCGCCACTTTATATACTCCAATATCACCAGACTTGACGCCTTACAATTTCGGTTATGGGGGTACATTAAGTCGCGTTTTTATCGATGCCGGCCTACCACATTGGCCATGTTGAAGGCTTCTATCAGATGGCACGTTTTATAAATTTAAACTATTTAATTGTGACCATTCTGTCATCTATCGTCTGCAGGCGGTGTTTGAGAATGAAGGGCGCCACATTGAGCAAGGATTGTGACCTAATACAAGAGAGAAGGCGGTTACCTCATGTGTTATATTTTGCAGCTCTTCGTTTTGGGTTATGGGAATAATAAATGCTGTCCTCACATCTTGACTCTTTTTTTTCTGTGAACAGTGAAATTTTTGTTTGTCATTTGCCCACATTTTATATTATGTCGTGCAGGCCAAAGTGTTATAACTTCTCGAATAACACTGGTATACACAATTTTACCCCTTATGTTTAGTTTATCGCTTTTCGCTCATTAGAAGAAATAGCATAAGGAATAATCTCTGTATCCCCCCCAACTTTAGATATTTTGCGCAAAAAATAATACAAAATGATTTTACTACCACGTTTTTCAACGCAAAAGGTCGATATAAAAATGATTTTTTTTAGGGGATACATTTTCAAAATTATGTACAGTATAATAAACAATGATAACATTTGACAAACCCATAGGATATTTAGAATAAAGTACGACAAATATATTTTGTCACTCCCCTCTATATTTCATTTTTGGATCATGACAAATATCCAGTTAAATAGTCAAGTGTCGACAATTAGTCAAGAAACTATACATTCCTTATAGCACGAAATCCTATTAGTAGTGCCATCATAATTTTGGTACTATATTAACATTTAAAAATCGTGTATTGATATCAGTAGTTATTTTCAAACATTCAATTTATTTCACAAAACTCCATCTAAAATATAAATATTTTTTTGCTACATGTTTTAATTTGCATATACCTATTTTACATATCTCAGATTGTATTTAAAAATCGTCAACCAATTCTTCTAACTTTTGGCGAAATGGTGTTTTATTAATTTATCATTTGATATTATTAGGGTTCTTTCCTGGTATTCAAAAAGGAAAAATACGTGTCGTTCAGTTATATTTTTCAATTTATCAAACAATTTGGCCGCTGAATATCTGATTCTGGTAGAGCGCCATCTAGCGAATAAAGTTGTAACTAAAATCAATTTCGAATTTTTCATTTTTTGCCATAAAAAATCCCATTGCATCCTGAACACAATGGTGTTTACCGCATTGCTCTAGCGCAAATATTCGCGGAGTTATTAATTTTTAAAGTTGTGCGGGACTTTTGGATCACCCTGTATATAACTGTTTCTCGTGAATCAAATGTTCCATTTTTTCCTGTAGAAGGGCGGCTCCAGCCCGAAAGCTCGCGCATATCATAATAAAAGAAATTCATTGCGAAAGGTTGTAGTTTTATTTTTAAAAGAGTTTGTTGAGGTGAGTGGATATCCTAGATACGTGTATCTTTCCGTGACCATATTAATATATATGTAAAAATAAAAAAGGCATATCCTGACCGTGCTCACATGAGTATCTCTAGATAGCAGGTATATTAATATATATTAACACAAAGCAATAACGCGCCATCTATACATATAAAACAAAAGGATTTAAAACCGCGAATGTTTCTTTTATACATAAAACGAACTTCTACTGTTCTTACTGCGATGAAAAATGTATTGGAAGGGCTTGGCTCATCAGTGGTGAACCTTTCCAGCGGTATCGCCAATTTAATCAACCAGACCGCTTCTCAGAGCTCTAATACTGTATTGGATCATTCTGCTTTTATATGCTACACTGAAGGATGGAATCTTAGAAATGGTTATCAAGTAAACTATGGACATAAGCTTTTAGGACAGTAAAATTACATTCAAATATTTGCTTCGAACAATGCTCTTCAGCAAACTATAAAGACAAGGCCATTAGGAATAAATTAACACAGAGCAATAACGCGCCATCTATTTTTCATCGCAGTAAGGACAGTGGAAGTTCGTTTTATGTATAAATGAAACATTCGCGCTTTTAAATCCTTTTGTTTTATATGTATAGATGGCGCGTTATTGCTTTGTGTTAATTTATTCCTAATGGCCTTGTCTTTTTAGTTTGCTGAAGAGCATTGTTCGAAGCAAATATTTGAATGTAATTTTACTGTCCCATAAGCTTATGTCTATAATTTACTTGAAAACCATTTCTAAGATTCCATCCTTCAGTGTAGCATATAAAAGCAGAATAATCCAATGCAGTTTTAGAGCTCTGAGAAGCGGTCTGGTGGATTAAATTGGCGAAACCGCTGGGAGGGTTCACCACTGATGAGCCAAGCCCTCCCAATACATTTTTCATCGTAGTAAGGACAGTAGAAGTTCGTTTTATGTATAAAAGAAACATTCGCGCTTTTAAATCCTTTTGTTTTATATATTAATATATATTGTGACGAAGAAATATTTTATTATTTTATTTAATACTAGCGGACCCGCCCGGCTTCGCCCGGGTTTTACCTGAGTAAAGGTTTGTCTAACGAATCTCTCGATAAAGTTAACATTTTTTCCCGGTCCCTTGAAAAATACTCGATAAGTTGAATAAAATCAATATTAATTGGTTCCCTCGGTAATTGGAAGTTAAAGGAATAGTATCTTGCCTTTGAATTGTATCATTATTCTTGTCTCAAATAAATTGCCGTGTCATCCTGAATTTTGTCTTTCCTAATTTTCTACATTACAAAATCATCGTATCATCATGATAATATTTAGAGCAGATTGTTGAATTATAACAGATAAATTAGAATATTTAACTTGATTATTTCTAGGCGAAAATTTATTTCAAAAATTTTATTTACTAGAAACCTTCCCAGTACTATACTAAATAACTTCCCAAAGTTTCATGTCGATCCAATGAGTGGTTTGGTCAGGCATAAAGGACAAACAAACAAACAAACAGACACACATACATTCATTTTTATATATATAGATAAATTAGAATATTTATCTTGATAAAATATTTTAATTTTTCATATTTTAATATATGTAAATAGAGTCTCTTAAGAAAGACCACCTAAAAACATGAATCAACTTGTTTCTCCTGTTGGTGGTCTCTCATTGAAGATTCTAATTGCTATTAAAGAATCTCTAATAGACCTTTAATAAGAGACTGCCTCTTGGAGAGACGGGTTAAGCTACGAAATGGATATTCCCGGCTTCGCCCGGGTTTTGCCCGAGTAAAGGTTTGTTTAACGAATCTCTCCATAAAGTGAACATTTTTTCCCGGTCCCTTGAAAAATTCTCGATAAGTTGAATAAAATTAATATTGGTTCCCTCGGTAATTGGAAGTTGAAGGAATAGTGTCTTGCCTTTGAATTGTATCATTATTCTTGTCTCAAATAAATTGCCATGTCATCCTGAATTTTGTCTTTCCTAATTTTCTACATTACAAAATCATCGTATCATCATGATAATATTTAGAGCAGATTGTTGAATTATAACAGATAAATTAGAATATTTATCTTGATTATATCTAGGCGAAAAGTTATTTCAAAAATTTTATTTGCTAGAAACCTTCCCAGTACTATACTAAATAACTTCCCAAAGTTTCATGGCGATCCAATGAGTGGTTTGGTCAGGCATAAAGGACAAACAAACAGACATACATTCATTTTTATATATATAGATTATTCAATGAAAATATATTCAACAGATTATAAAAATATATATTAATCTGTATTTGTGAAATCATCTTTAAAATATTTCTTTGCTTGCTTGCTTAAGATACCCTAGCTGTAAATAGTTGGGCTGACTTGTTAATAATTGTCGACTCGTCGCTGTGACGTCATCAATAAATACTTTTACATCTTAGGGTATTTTAAGGCTTGATTTCTACGCTACAATATATTAATTGAAATACTTATTTCCGATTAAAAAAAGTAAATAATTTTATTTATAACAAGTTTCAATATATAAATGAAAAATAATGAAACAAAAAAAAAAAAGAAATTTAAGAAGTAAGATAAGTTTTTATTATTATTTTTGAGGTGGATATTTTGAATGTATCAATGATTTTTTAAAAAGAAAATTATATTTGAAATAATAATGTAAACTTATGTTCAAATCAATAAGCTTGAGGGATAAGTCTCTTTTAAATACATTTATTTCAAGCTTTCGGGCTCAACCGCCCTTCGACAGGAAAATTATATTAGTTACTAAAGTTTTCGGATCTAATCTAATTAGATCCGAAAACTTTAGTAACTAATATAATTTTCCTGTCGAAGGGCGGTTGAG
Organism: Cordylochernes scorpioides; assembly: GCA_030710605.1. Lineage (NCBI taxonomy): Eukaryota > Metazoa > Arthropoda > Arachnida > Pseudoscorpiones > Chernetidae > Cordylochernes > Cordylochernes scorpioides. The sequence continues at coordinate 92,569,124 of CP092886.1, read as the reverse complement.
CGCGAAAGCTTGAAATAAATGTATTTAAAAGAGACTTATCCCTCAAGCTTATTGATTTGAACATAATATTATGGGATTACCTATTAAATGTAAACTTATCTTACTCATTATATTTCTTATATGGCTTCATCATATTTAGTTATATATATATGGTAATTTAAACCAACAACCCTATATTGTATAATACTTATAACAAGATTGTCATGTTGTATATAGAAACACATCTATAAATAATTATACGCATGATTGACATGTGTCATTGCATCACCATATGTAATGTACTTTGTACAAACTGAGGATAAATAAATAAAACTATATATTAGATTAAGAGCTGAGTTAAAGCAAGATTAAGAAGGTAAAAAACGTCTAAAATCTAGAGAGAAATCCAACAACCTTAAAAAGGAATGTGGCAGCCCGTTGCCATTAAGGTCAAAGGGTGCAGAATGCCGCAGACGTTCAAGTCCAAATTCTCACAACTCCCCCCCTCCTCCTCGGGAATGGTATATAAAAAACCTCGGTTTTAGCCCTACTCAGACAGTCACTTCACCGTCGGCGTAAGCCCTTGTTGGTTGCAGCTAGGTCCACCTCATCGACCATGTAAAACAGTAAGATATCTTTAAATCTCCAATTTGCTCTTAGCTCGACTTTTATCTGTTCATGGAATTTCCTACTACAACTGTGTCTCTTCGTTTTTTGTGTGTAGACATTCCCAAGCATTCCACTCTGCCTCGACCACGACTGCCTGTACTCTGTGAGAACTGTTAAAGGTCCTCCAAGGTGCAGAGAGGTACTGGAAAACTTTCCACGCCCAAACTGTCCCTCTCGGTTTCTACTGGTTTGACCCTCAGTTACCACAGCTATAGCGAGAGTCGACAGGATATCTCATCACAGAGAAGTCGACAGGACCTTATCACAACCAAGTCGACAGGATGATCACAACGAAGAAGGTAGGAAGTCTGTCCAGATAGAAGCGAGGAAGAGCAAAGATGGAGGAACAAACCCGCCAGTCCAACGAAATGACCAAGCAATCTACCCCCCAACGACACAGCCGAAAATCCCGCAAAATAAGCCGGTGAGATATTCCCCACCTTCGGCCTTACAGCGCAACCATCTTCCAGGCGACATGCCGTCGTCGCCAAACAGAATTCACAAGCTTCTACAAGCCCTACATGGGACGTCTTCCGCGTTATCAGGACGACAACTAAAGAACAAGTCTCCTGACTGAACAATCCTCAAAACTGTGAGTTTTTTAAAATCTACGAAACTTTCTCCTCATGCTCACAACTTGATTCTCCATAAATTTAATGTTTATTTTCACTGTAATCATTTTAAATCAATTTTTACCATTTTTATATCATTTCAATCCAAATTTTAAATTTTTTACACCCTCATTTATCAATTTTTACTTTATTTTAAGCAACTTATAAATTTTAATTCATTACTTTCAATTTTACATTTAAAAAATCATTATTTTTTAAATACTCGAATCATAATTCTAAAATATTTTGTGTATTTTTCTTTATGTCTTATATTTATACCAAAAACACCAATTTCTAAATTAAATACTCAAAACTTTGCGAAAAATCGTTGTTATGTTAACTATTTTATGTAAACACCCCATTCAAATTATAAGTCACAATCATGCCATTGCCATTTTACAAGGATAATTTTCGCACTACCATAATTAACGATTTAAAAAATATATTCAAATTTTAATAAACATAGGTGAAACATATTTTTTTTTAATTGCAAAAATCGAAAGTCACAACTATTCAGAATTATACACTACAACACCTCACACATCACTTTCTCCAATTGGCAGCAAATTTTAGCGCGAGACTTAGCAACAAATCAATCTCGAGCCACACAAGCTCCATATCGTCTCCACTAAACGTGCCACATCCACTAACAGCCAAAATATATAGATGTGTTTATACAACCACCACCCATGACTAGTAAATTTGTTATTCATGGTGAAAGAAGTTAGATGCTGTACCTAAATCAAAGACTTCACGTGACACCTTTCTATTCAATTCACTCACTCGTGTCACACAGCGCATCACAACAATTTTTCTCACTTAACAGGCCACAAAGACGCCTTCATGCCTGTGACACAACTCACCTCAAAGCGTGTCCACGTCGAAAGTCGCACTTTTACTCACATCTAAACCTGATATCATTGAATAACATTTTTACTAAGTCCGCAACAACGTCGAAACACAACACTTACGAACACCGAGAAAACTACATCTTTCAAATAGACCATAAAACTGCCAACAAGCTTTCACCACTCTCAAAGAGAGTTTAACCAGTAAACCAGTACCCTAACGTACATTCAAACCCTCAAAACTGTACTACAACAAGGATCTCCAAAACGTCTGTTATCTGACAGAGCGCCCGCTTTTACCTCAGAAAAATACCTTAAATTTCTAATAACACATGGTATACAACCCCTACTCACCACAAGCAATAACCCACAAACAAACGGTTTAATACAACGCTTAAATGCCACCATTACAAGCAAACTCAGACTAGCTTATCTAGAAAATCCAGAGGTTTCTTGGACTCAACTAGTTAAGCGCGTCACTCAGACGTTTAATAACACACCCCATTCTGTCACAAGTTTTCCACCCACCTACTTAATGTTCAATGTTGTCCCCCGCAGATCTAAGAACTCATCTTAACCAATAGCCCGAAATAACTAGAGCTAGAGAGATAGCACGCTCTCGTACCCAAAATAAGCATAAAAAAGATAAATAAACATTTGATAAGCAGCACAGAACACCACATTTCGAAGTGAATGATCTTGTTTTGGTCGAAAATTATATACATCCCGACACAGGCAAATTAGCCCCATATTTACTGGACCATACACAATAATTGAAATAGTCTCACCCATTGTCGTTCGAATAGATCGCCCCAATCAACCCCTCAATAGAGACAGTGACACCATACATGCCAATAAATGAATATATTACACAGAGAATGTTCTGTACATTACACCTTCACAAACCCGATTTGTTCAAAACCCACAGCGAATGTCTCCAGATTTATATCTCAGCGAATTCAATCATTTGAATCAAGATATCTTCGAGACGCAACTATACCGAATTATAGCGCCTCAAACTTCCCAGCCATTCCTACATTTAAATCCAGATTTATTTAATATCGATCGTTTTAAAACAAACCTCAAGTAGCTACCAGAAAATTTCCCGTTAAATTCACAAACCTATTCTATCTACATACGCTACACCAACCCATTTGGATCTGTATTACTTACTTACTTACTCTATTTCACACAATATAAAGATTTCTTTGAACCCACCAGTTCCAGCCTAGAATAGAAAGAATTTAAAGCACGTGCGCTGTAGACAAGACCCCTGTAATATAATATCGACGATAAACAGCGGCAATTGCCCTTTAGTCGACCCCGTTTCATGTATATACAACGTCCTCTCTCCCCGCTAACAAAGCTGTTAACTAAATATCCGCTATTGGAATGACGCCATGTGTAACATGTGTTTCACATCAGCCATTTATATTTCCTCGAGAATTTCACAAATTCCCAGATAGAGAGTCATAAAAATACCGAAATGATAGACTAAATATCTCGAGACACCATTCCCGCCTCAATAAATCCATTGCCACCTTTCTCCCTTACTCGCCTCCAGAAAATTTGGAGCGTGTCCCGCATTCCTTTTAATTCCACACCTTTTACTACATTAGCAGTCGATATATTAACTTAACTTTTTAAAACATTTAGATATTTGAATTTGAACTATATCTACCTTAAATTGAACATTTTGATATTTTATTCCTGTGTAAATCTCTAATTTTTTCTACATATCAAACATTTTACATGTTGAATTGAGATCACAATACACAACATTTTAGTAACCAATCCAAGCAATAAATTGCGTTTCTCAATTTTCGATTTATAAAACCTACACACCACATTTGTAACTTCTTTTTAGAAGAAATACTAAACCTTCATCTACTCATTGTAATAATCTTTAACTATATTCTAATTTTGTATAAAATATTTTATTTTTATTTTGTTTACCTTTCAATTATATAATCACAAATTTTTAATCCAACATTATTTTAAAAAATCAATTTTACTTTTATTTTTCATAATATTATTTTAGTATTACAAAACATTTATTTGTTTTCAAAAATCACTTCAATTTTCCTTATTATTACTTTTATATATTACATGTTTGATTTTTGTCCAATTAAACTTTATTCAACCACAATGGTATTTCTATATTTGTATTCATTTTATATTTGTTTTTATATCTTTATAATAGGACAAATAATATAATTAACTATCGGGCATACAACTATCCTTTCTCTAACCACTTCAGGGTACTTGATACTTCTATCTTTCTCTCAGCTAATGCTTCACATCAACGTAGAAAAACGATAGTACTGCTTGACAATTTTAATTTTTTTTTATTTCGTAATTTCAACAAACTCTTTGAACACAGTTCCCCAGATTTAAAAATCCCAACTTCTGGCCTGAACACATTTCAAAAGTTGACTTCAATCATCCACAGAGCACAATCAACAACGCATGCACAAAGCGTTCACAACTCTCAATTTTTTTAGCTCTAGCGGACCACAATCAACCTTTGATTTTAAGTCAAGTCAGATCACCTACTGTCGATACAACAATTCTACTTATAGCATGGTTCTCTCATATTAATGAACAACTTTTTCTTCAACAACTTTTCAACCCAATAACCCTACAATTGTGACAAAGCACTGTAACCTTATACAGGATCACAGGTGAAACATTGCCTAGGAAGACGCACAAGTCTATATCCTCGCTTTGTACCTGGATCTAAGTATTTGATTGCCTGTGTAATACTTACAATTGTATATTCTTTAACTCCTAACCCTTTCCAACGCCCGCCAACAATCTCTTAGCACATCATTTTATTTTTTATCATCATTTTTTTTTAATCAAACAAAGGTTGTATCTAAATTTCTATTTTATAATGAATATCATAACTTTTGAATTAAACATAAGTTTTATTTTTATAATTTTCAGATATATCCGAACAAAACATCTTGTTATAGCCCTTTTTAACCCTAACAGTTTAAATTAATTTTAAAAAAATTTAATTACTTACCTGTGCTAGAGAAACTTTACCCGCTTAAACCGGATAAACCCTTTCACTCCCGGGGTTCATCTATGGTAATTTAAACCAACAACCCTATATTGTATAATACTGTTGTGTGTCGATTTATTAGTCCAGAGATGGCCCAGAAGTATTTCAAAGTTAGTGTTTTATTGGAAATACTTCTGGGCCATCGCTGGACTAATAAATCGACACACAACATTGGTGACCCGGACGTGATTGAAAAGAAAAAGCATACGAAGATTTCAAGAGATAAAGAAATGCAAAAATTGATTCAAGCTTGAAAAAAAGCATCATCCAAGATATTGGAATATCATCTCAAGACTAAGAAAAGTTTTTATATTATCTTCCTTATTATTTTATCTCAATATTTTTATTTTCAACTTTATCTCTATTTACATCTAGCTGTTGTGTCGAATTTTAAATTTACGCAAAATGGAAAAGGAAAATAAGCCTAGTGATACCTCAGAAATATGCAAAGTTAGTGTTAAAATACCGCCTTTCTGGGTTGAAAAACCTGAAATATGGTTCTTCCAGGTAGAGGCACAGTTCAAAATAGGTGGAATTATTCAGGAAGACACTAAATTTAATTATTTGTTCTCCCAATTAGAACCTAAATATATAGAAAACATTTGGAAAATAATTAATAGCAAAGGCGTCAACAAGTACTCTGAATGCAAATCACTTCCGGCTAACCAATGTGGTGTGTCGATTTGTTATTCAAGCAATGGCTCAGAAAGTCTCTCAAAGTTAGCGTTTTATTGGTATTACTTATTAGCTACATTTATATGGGAAGACAAAAAGGACAACCCCCTAGAATGCACATTCTGGGCCTTTCTGGTTTCCACCGCTGTAACGCCCTGGCGCAGCGGTCGTCATCTCCTGATTTATGGCGCCGCTTGTATATTTTTGTTGACGGCGCGGTGCGTCATCCAGCAGGCTGGAATAGGGTATCTCAGCCCACACAATACTTATAACAAGATTGTCATGTTGTATATAGAAACACATCTATAAATAATTATACGCATGATTGACATGTGTCATTGCATCACCATATGTAATGTACTTTGTACAAACTGAGGATAAATAAATAAAACTATGTAATAGAGCTGAGTTAAAGCAAGATTGAGAAGTTTAAAAACGTCTGAAATCGAGAGAGAAATCCAACAACACTAAAAAGGAATTTGGCAGCCCGTTGCCATCAAGGTCAAAGGGTGCAGAATGCCGCAGACGTTCAAAGTCCAAATTCTCACATGTCTACCCCCCCCCCCCCCCCCCCTCGGCAAAGATATAAAACCTCGGTTTTAGCCCAACCTAGACAGTCAGACTTCACCGTCGGCGTGAGCCCTTGTTGGTTGCAGCCAGGTCCACCTCATCGACCATGTAAATCAGTAAGAAACCTTTTTTCTCCATCTTGCTCTTAGCTCGACTCTTATCTGTTCACGGAACTTTCCTACTACAACTGTGTCTCTTCGTTTTGTGTGTGTGGACATTTCCAAGCTTTCCCCTCGACCACAACGGCCTGTATTCTGTGAGAACTGTTAAAGGTCTTCCAAGGTACAGATAGGTACTGGAAAACTTTCCACGCCCTGACTGTCCCTCTCGGTTACTACTGGTTTGACCCTCGGTTACCACAGCTATAGCGAGAGTCGACAGGATACCTCATTACAGAGAAGTCGACAGGACCTTATCATATATATATATATGAAAAAATAGCACAAATGTAACATTGTACTGGGATAAGGTGCGTAAATTAAGAAAAAGGCATCTCCTTATCGTGCAACTGAAAGTTGCTGATGGCTGGCGCCATCTATCGGAATAAATATCAACTATTCTCGTTGATTTTTACTTATTCCAGAATTGGCCAAATACCCATTCTTGATTAATCAAGAAAAGCTAACCACGGACGCGTTTCGGGCTGTTGGGCCCTCATCAGCGTGGTGCAAGCTGTACCTCAACGACCAAAAAATTGGTCATTAAGGCATCCTGAAAAATGCCACGCTGATGAGGGCCCAACAGCCCGAAACGCGTCCGTGGTTAGCTTTTCTTGATTAATCAAGAATGGGTATTTTGCCAATTCTGGAATAATTAAAAATCAACGAGAATAGTTGATATTTATTCCGATAGATGGCGCCAGCCATCAGCAACTTTCAGTTGCACGATAAGGAGATGCCTTTTTATATATATATATATCGTATAATTTAAAACTGTCTAATAATGACACTTTTAGTATATGTCACATATCTCCCAATTAGTTAGAGCCGATGCCTTAAAATATCCTACCTTCCATCAAAATGTACACTGTTTCTATTTGCTACCACCCTCATATTTTGTATATATGCTATATCTTTATTAATAATACCTATAAACCCCTATTTGTATGTAAAACTGAAAATGTTGACGTCAAAATAAAGATCCAAAGAGAGAGAGAGAGAGTGGTCAGCTGGTGGCAGGGACAGAGGGGAGGAAAAGCCAACGTCCAGCCAATGTGGGTCGGCAGATGGTTCTAAGGGGTGTTTCTCGGCAGTTCGCTTCAGGCTGTCTCTTACACACTCTCTCTCGCCATGTCTCGGTGATAAGCATCCAAGTTTGTGTCATGGCCTCTACCTCTGTCCCGTGGGCTGTCCCCGATCCCTCTCTGTGCTAACATCTAGCCCTGCCTCTGCTTCTTGTTGTCCGCGTGTGGGAAGAACATCAACACTCGCCTCACGTACACGACTGCCAGCTTATCCATACGTCGGCACCTTTGCAACAATATTACATATATATATATAATTTAAAAAGATGCATATATTGGATTTCTAATTATGTTATTGTTCCAATATTTCGAGGGGCAACTCGCATCTCTTTATCGAGGATGTTTGTGTTTTTCACTAGAAAATGCGAGCACGCGTACACCACTCTCGTTCTACAAGGCCAATGAAAGAAATGTATCTTTGATTTAAATATTGCATTCAGTATATATACAGCTAATAATTATATTTAATATAATAGAATATTATTTTATCTATGAAAGAGAGAGAGATTTATATACAACAGTGTAATTGCAAATAATTGTGTGTATACATATTAATTCTAAATTATATTATATAATTAATTAAATTCTAATTTACAATTACACTGTTGTATATAAATCACTCTTTCTCTCTTTCATAGATAAAATAATAATCTATAATATTAAACATAATTATTAGCTGTATATATACTGAATCTAATATTTAAATCAAAGATACAATTCTTTCATTGGCCTTGTAGAACGAGAGTGGTGTACGCGTGCTCGCATGTTCTAGTGAAAAACACAAACATCCTACATAAAGAGAGGCGAGTTGCCCCTAGAAATATTGGCACAATAAAATAATTAGAAATCCAATATATGCATCTTTTTAAAATATAATTTTAATTATGGATTGCGAAATCTTCAAAATAATATAAATATATGGTGAAGTCCTGTTGACTCCTGTAGAATCCTGTCGACTAAAACTGTGGTGAGGTTTCCAGTTTACTTAAACTATGGTGTGAGTCCCTGTCAACTCTCGCTATACTGTGTTGACCGAGAGGGACAGTCAGGATGGGCAGTTTTCCAGTACCTCTCTGCACCTTGGAAGACCTTTTACAGTTCTCACAAAGTACAGGCAGTCGTGGTCGAGGCAGAGTGGAAAGCTAGGGAATGTCCATACAAAAAACGTAGACACAGTTGCACTGAGATAGTTCCGTGAAAAGATAAAAGTTGAGCTAGGAGCGAAAGATGGAGAGGTAGAAGAGTTCTTACTGACTACATGGGGGATGAGGAGGACCTTGGTGACAACCGACGTGGGCTTCCGCTGATGGTGAACTGACTGTATTTTTAGGTTAAAACGGGGGCTTTATATACCTTTTCTGAGAAAGGGAGTTTTGCATTTCACAAGATGTGAAGAGTGTGGATCGTCTGGTGACATTCTAAACTGGCGCCGTCCTGACAGCTTCCAATCTATCTTTAGATGTTTTTTGTGAATTCCATCTATTTCGAATTTAGACGTTTTTGACTTCTATCTCTTTAGCTAAACTCTTAATCTATTACAGAGTTTTATTTATTTATCCTCAGTTTGTACAAATTACATTACATATGATGATGTAATGACACATGTCAATCATTTACAGATGTGTTTCTATTATACAACATGAAAATCTTGTTATTAGTTATATACAATATGGGGTTCTTGGTTCAAATTACCATATAAACATATATAATAATACTTCGATGTTGATTATGTGTAAGGCCTGTTGATTCCTGTCAACTTACTTTAGGATTGGTGACTTGTGGTGAATGGTGGAGGTTGGTGATTGATGGCGCAGTCGTTGGTCGAATGGTGGGTTTCCACAGGGGAAATAACGAGACAACCTGGATGGGATAGAACCTGGACTTCGCGATAATGGAGAGTGTTGTGACTGGAGGAGGTACCTTGCCTTTCACATGATTGAAGAGAATTTTACCTTGGTTGGAGCCTGAGTTGAGCCTTTTTTATCAAGGGTTTTCTTTGATTTAAACTAAATCACGTGGGTATGTGATCCACTCATGCTATACAAGATCAAAGTAAGAAACTATCTGATGAAAATTTCACTGTAAATAAAATATATTTACAATTGTTATATTAATAATAATAATGATTATAGAGTATATAATTAAATAACCATTTGATTAAATAAATGAAGAGACTGATAAATATTATAGAAATAAAATGCGTAAGGATTATGATTCAATATGTTGTGTTGCTGAATATAAGTAGAAATATATTACAAGCATAAATATATACAAAAAATAATAAAAAAATAACAATAAATAAATAAATTAGGAAGATATAAATTCTCTATAAATTTCTGATAGGTCAATTTTCCTATTTAGGCTTTCTGCATCTTTTATAGAGGCCCATCTTTCTAAAAATAATCTGCAGTTTTTTTTCTTTAATATTCTGGCATAAAATAGATGCTTTGTCAAATCCGGGTATATGACTTGTTTAGCGCATGGTTTTTATTTATAGATATACGAGGGGTGTCCAATAAGTCCGTGGCCCGACCATGAGAACGGAATATTTGAAACTAATAAATTTTACCAAATAAACCTCAAAGCCTTGTATAAAGATGTGTACATTTTTATGTTTCTAGAACTAACCGTTTTTTTTTTGTTATGGGTTCTGAAAGAGGAAAAGAAACAGGAATCATCTAAAATGGAGACAAACGAGATTCGTGCTGTAATAAAATACTTTATAAGAAAGGAATGTCCTGAAGGAAATCTATGAGGGCATGGTGGATATATTAAGGGAAGATGCTCCTTCCTAAAGCACAGTAAAAAAATGGGTAGCTGCGTTTAAATTAGGGAGGATCAGCACCGAAGACGAACATCGACCAGGAAGATCTGTTGAGTCTGTTACTCAAGAAAACATCGACAAGATACATGTTTTGGTTATGTTGGACAGAAGAATGACAGTTCGTCGGATAGAAGAAACCTTGGGTATTCTAAAAACAACAGTGGATTGGATTATGAGAGAAAACTTGGGCCTCGGGAAGCTTTCTGCCCGTTGGGTTCCCAAACTTTTGACATCCGATCAAAAGGCTGTATGGAGAAAGTTATTTTCGGACAATCTTGCGTTATTTGAAGCCAATCCAGAGGAATTTCTCAGTAGATTTGTTACCATGGATGAGACTTGGGCCCATCACTTTACACCAGAGTCCAGGCAACAATCCATGCAATGGAGAACCTCCGGTTCCCTTCCCCCCAAGAAAGCCAAAACAGTTCCATCAGCAGGGAAGGTTATGGTGTCTGTCTTCGGGATTCCGAGGGTGTACTTCTTATAGACTTTCTGAATAAGGGTCAAACCATCACTGGCAATTATTATGAAAATCTTGTGAAGCAACTACGAGAAGCTATCAATGATAGGAGAAGAGGAATGTTGTCCAGGAAGATTGTTTACCATCAAGACAATGCTCCGAGTCTTCGGTCGCTGCAAGCAATGGCCGCTATTTATGATTCTGGCTTTGAAATTTTACCACATGCGCCCTATTAACCAGATATAGCTCCGTCTGACTTCCACCTATTTCCTCATTTGAAAAAAATCACTTTCTGGCATTCATTTTAGGTCAGATGAAGAGGTTATTGATGCTGTAACCTCATTTTTTGAGTCACTTTAAACATCGTTCTTTTTGGAGGGCAAAAAAGCATTAGAACATCGCTGAAAAAAGTGTATAGACCTTAAAGGGGATTATGTTGAAAAATAAATCATAATAATTTTATTAGTCATTTTCTTTATATGTCGGGCCACGGACTTATGGGACACCCCTCGTATATATGTTGATTTATTTGTGAAAAAAATAAACATCCGCGTCTTAATGTTTTCATTTGTATGATATGGATGGCGCGTTATTGCTTTGTATTAATTTATGCCTAATTGACTTGTCCTTATTGTTTGTAGAAGAGCATTGTTCGAGGAAATTATTTAAATACAATTCTACTGTCCCACAAGATTTTGCCCATAGTTTTCTTGAATAGCATTTCTAAGATTCCACCTTTCATTGTTGCATATATAAGCAGAATGATCCAATATAGCATTAGAGCTCTAAAGAAGCAGTCTGGTTGATTAAATTGGTGAAACGCTGGGAGGGTTCACCACTAATGAGCCAAGCCCTACCAATATTTTTTTACAGTAAGGACAGTAGAAGTTTGATTTATTTTAGAAAAGGAAACATTCACGTCTTAATGTTTTCATTTGTTATACATATAAATCAATATGGCGGGATGTGGTTTTACGACATTGATATTAATAAAGCTTTTCAAATTAATTGATATTGAAAAGCTTAGGCACAACTTTTGGAGAGCTTCTAAAAACGCTGCTTTCTTATATATTTTTTATCATAACCGAGCTTCGAAATACATAAAATCATCTAGTACGCTTGTGTGTAAGGTCTCGCATTATCTTGATGAAATTTGATTTAAGAGTTTTTAAGTTAGATATATATATTTTTTCAACTGCTCTTTTTGCTTCTTTTTATGTTTTCACCTTTCAATTGTTCAAAGAAAGTTTTCTTCCAAGAATGTTCATGAATATCAGGCCTTCCTTTTTGGTCTCAAAAGACAGATATCATAATTTTGTCTTTGCAGAGGAAAAGCCTCGGTTTTTTCTTCAATGGCGATATTTTATGAGTCCATTGCATCCATTGTCACACCTTTTCAAAGACCTGAGAGGTTCTAAAGAAAAGTTTCCATGAGGTCAAAACAAATATCTTTCAGGTTTTGCACAATTTCTCGTGTTAGAAATTTTCGCACCCATTTTGAGCATTATTTTCTATATACAAGATCATCAATAGGTATACGAACACTTCTTTAGACAGGACATTTTTTTCCATTATTTGATAAGTCGTTATTTTTAATATTTTTAGAGCCATATTTTGGTCCGTCACAAAAAAGGTTGGTCTACCTGGCCCTTTTTTATCACTAATATCAAAATCACCAGTTTGGAAGCGCTGAATCCGAATGTGTATTGTGCCTCTTTCCACGGCTTCATTTCATACACAGAAATTTGCTTTGAGTAAATTACATTTGCTGTAATATCTCCCGACATAAACAAGAACTCCATTACCGACCGTTGTCGGATAATTGTGTTTATTTCGGGCTACATATCTGAATAAATACAAAGACTATCTTATTTCTGTTTGTAGATACAAAAAGAATAATGATTATTTAATCAGAAAGCATTGTTTATTATTGAAAATATTCAAATATTTTTATCTTAATTACTGCCGGACCATGTATTATTCCTTTCACTTTTTTAGATAGTAGGGTAGAATATTTTTGGAGTTATTATTTATAAAAATATATAAAAAGAAACTTTTGTATATATAGTATTGACATAGTATATGAGATAAATAAAAATGGTTGAACTAATTTCAAAGATAGAAATGTACATAAATATATTCTACAGAGAGAAGCAGGCTTACTCTGATTTAATATGAAGAGAAAAGAATGCAGAGTAATATAAACAAAATGAGTATAATATGAGTATAATTGAAGTGAAAATTATGAATATATCAATAAATATTTGAAATGTTCAACATAAATATTCAATAACTGTACCAAACTTATAAATCGGCTTTTACACGTCATACACTTGTCCAAAAAGCAAAAACAACTGGGGTAACGAATTATACATCCTTTAATAAAAACAGAGTAAAATAGTAATCTGAAAAAAAATTAATATTTTCGTCATATATATATATATATATAAATAAAAAAGGCATATTATGACCAAGAGCACATGTGCTTTTTAGATGGCAAAGCGCCATCTGGTGGAACAGAAATCAACTATTCATTGATTTAACCTGTTCCCTGATATTTGGCCAACCCAATTTCTTGATGAATCAAGAAAAGTCATCCACGAACGCGTTTCGCGCTGTTGGCGCTCGAGAGCGTGGAGTAGGCTGTACCACTGCAACCAAAGATTTTTGGTCCCAGTGGCTTCCTGAAAAACCAAGAAATGGGTATTTAAGGCCAAACTTGCGTAAATACGCTTAACACATGAAAAAACAACAGAAAAAAATAAAAAATAAGTGGTTCAGGTGTTGATATTAAAAATAAAAAAGGCATATCCTGACCAAGAGCACATATGTATTTCAGAAGAAGCGAAACGATTAATATTAATTTCTTTTTCAGGTTACTCTTTTACTTTGATTTTTGTTGAAGGATGTCTAATTCGTTACCCCAGTTATTTTTGCTTTTTGGGCAAGTGTATGACGTGTAAAAGCCAATTTCTAAGCTTGGTACAGTTGTTGAATATTGCTGTTGAACATTTCAAATATTTATTGATATATTCATGATAGAGCGCGAAACGCGTTCGTGGATGGCTTTTCTTGATTTATCAAGAAATTGGATTGGCCAAATATCAACGAACAGGTTAAATCAATTAATAGTTGATTTCTGTTCCACCAGATGGCGCTCTGCCTTCTGAAAAGCACATGTGCTCTTGGTCAGGATATGCCTTTTTATTTTTAATATCAACACCTTAGCCACTTATTTTTAATTTTTTTCTATTGTTTTTTTCATATATATATATGGTAATTTAAACCAACAATCCTATAATGTATAATGCTTATAACAAGATTGTCATGTTGTATATAGAAACACATCTATAAATAATTATAAGCATGATTGACATGTGTCATTGCATCACCATATGTAATGTACTATGTACAAACTGAGGATAAATAAATAAACTATGTAATAGATTAAGAGCTGAGTTGAAGCAAGATTGAGAAGTTTAAAAACGTCTAAAATTGAGATAGAAATCCAACAACCCTAAAGAGAAATTTGGCAGCCCGTTGCCATCTGTTCCAAAGGGTGCAGAATGCCGCAGACGTTCAAAGTCCAAATTCTCACATGTCCCCCCCTCGGCAAAGATATAAAACATCTGCCCTAGCCGAAATGTTACAGAATCACTTCACGATCGGCGCGAACCCTTGTCGGTTGTAGCCAGGTCCACCTCATCGCTATGTAAAACAGTAAGAACTTTTTCTAATTCCATCTTGCTCTTAACTCGACTTTTATCTGTTCACGGAACTTTCCTACTACAACTGTGTCTCTTCGTTTTTTGAGTGTGGTCATTCCCAAGCTTTCCACTCTGCCTCGACCACGACTGCCTGTACTCTGTGAGAACTGTTAAAGGTCCTACAAGGTGCAGAGAGGTACTGGAAAACTCTCCACGCCCTGACTGTCCCTCTCGGTTACTACAGGTTTGACCCTCGGTTACCACAGCTATATATTGTTTGGTCAATATAAATATATTACTTGTAAAAATAAAGAAACCAGTTTAGAAACGAAATATAAAGAAATAAAACTATATTTTAGTAGAAAGATAATTGATATAAGAGAAAGAATTTAAGACCTTGCAATTTTCTCATCACTTTGTAATCAACCGCAATGTCAATGGATCGACATCCAAAAAAATATAGTTTTTTCCCTAACCAAGGCAGTTTAAAAATTATTTTTAAGACATAAGAGATATAAAATGAAGATTACATAAAAGATATGTGATATGGATCATAAAAAATATATTGGGAGGGCTTCGCTCATCAGTGGTGAACCCTCCCAGCAGTGTCGCCAATTTAATCTACCAGACCGCTTCTCAGAGCTCTAATACTTTATTGGACGGTTCTGATTATATACGCAGCACTGAAAGATAGAATAGCAGGATTGGTTTTCAAGAAAACTATGTACATAAGCTTATGAGCCATATATTTTTCATCGCAGTAAGGATAGTAGAAGTTTGTATTGTATATTAAAAAAACATTCGTGCTTTAATATCACTGTTGTTGATATTAAATTAATTGTTAATCCTAGTATGAAGGGGGAATTCATAACAAATTAACATTGGATAATATTTATTATTAATAGCCAAATATATATTAAACAAACTTAGAATTATTTATATACGTAAAATAAGAACAAAATATACAAGAGATCCTTTTTAAACACGAGCTCATCTATAGCCATTGCTACTCTGTGTTATATTCCAACAAATTCCTGTTCAATGACTGAAAGTGATGAGTTCAATTTCTTTTCTCAACTATTGAAACTTATTCTTAGGAAGTAACTTGGTCAAGATGTATGCCAACATCTTTTCAGTTGGACAGTAGTTTAGAGAGAGAAAATATTAGAAATAAATTATATCAATATTCTGTGTTCTACCAGTTACCCTTTCTGAACTAATTTTATACAATTTTGATTATCTTAATTTAAGATAATATGTTTTTAATTTCAAATCCAAAATCTCTCTGACATCAGCAAGTCAAACCAAAATGCTTCTTTAGCGGCTGTTGCTGCTGCCGCATATTCTGCTTATGTCGAAGAATTGGAAAATTAGATTTGTTTTTGGCTAACCCATGTGATCAGATTAGTTCCTAATTTTAAAATATATTCTGTAGTAGACTTTGTTCCTTTCATTACCCCGATTTCTGCGTCAGTATATGCATTCAGTCCAACTGATGAAAATTCAATCACCATTACTAGGTTCATAAAACTTTTCAAATACCCCAAATATCCCTCTCAAAGGCTTTCCAATCAAGTTCATTAGGTTTGATTGCACTTCTACTTAAAATACCAATTTCAGAAGAGATGTCAGGCCTGATGCAGTTGGCAATATAAATCAATTCACCAATCAATTTTCTATATTTATCATTTGACGGTAAAAGTTCATCTTTTATTCTCAAATAGCCTACTTCCATAGGAGTGGATACACCCTTAGATCTTCTCATTCCATATTTTTCCAGAATTCCCAATATTTTAAATTTTTGATGCAGTATTATGTTCCCATCAATATCTTTTTCAATCTGAATTCCTAGATAATGAGTAGAGAATCACTCAGATCCTCAATTGAATATGTTCAGAAAGGTTTGACATGAACCTGTTAATATAATCATCTGAGGTTGAACAAATAAAAATAATCATCTACATATATGAGAAAATATATCATTTCCCCAAATTTGTTACGTTTACAAACTATATTTTCCTTTTCTACATGAATATATCCCTCTGGTTGGAGAGAAAGATCCATGTATATCTCTTCCATCACACACAAAATTCTCCATATATTATATATTATAATAGAAAGCCCTTTTGATGTTATAATGTCTAATGATTAATATTTTAGATGCAGCGATAGAAGATAAAGTTCTTAATGTGCTCAATTTGATCACAGGTGCAAAGGTTTCGTTGTAATCTTCATCATTTTTTTGATTAAAACCTTTAGCAACCAATCTTGTTTTAAATATTTCAACATTTACATCTTGATTGTATTTAGCTTTAAAAATACTTTTACATCCCATTGATTTTCTATCCAGGTGGGAGATCAGTCAAATTCCATGTATCATTTTTATAAGAGATTTCATCTCCTTTTCTGAAGCCTTTACCTCGCCTAAAGGTAGATTCTCTAATTCGTTACAATTGAGAGGTTCTCAAATGCATTATTTGCGTGGAGGCTACATCTCTGTGGAGGTATCCCTTTGGTTGATCTTTGAGATATTCTCAATGTTGAAGCTGACACTGAAGGCTGTAGGTCAACTTCTTGTACATCTTCATTTACATCATGATCAATAATTTTCTCTATTTGTGATTTATTGAAAAAAGTTTATTCGACATTATTAAAGTTCATCATTCATATTTCTGCAGAAAATCCATCAAAGAATGGAACATTTCTGCTAATTACTATTTTGTTGGTTTCAGGAATGAAGATTCTGTAGGCTTTAGATTTTTGGGAGTATCCGACAAAGATGCTTTCCAAAGAATTTTATTCAAATTCATTATTTTTTCTTGTATTATGGACATAAACCTTAGATCCAAATATTCTCAGATGATTTAAATTTAGAATTGAACAATTCCACAATTCATATGGCGTTTTTGTGAGCTTTATGGTAGGAAGTCTGTTTTTCAAATAATTGTCAGTTAAAATTGCCTCATTCCAATATTTAAAATCAAAGCCAGAGTAGGTTAGAATTGTCTTTGCCATTTCGCGATTAGAGATCTATTTTTTCTTTCAGGTACTCTATTCTTTTGTAGGCAATATGGTGCAGAAGTTTGATGACAAATACCTTCATGCTTTAAATATTCCTGCACAGGTGTTCATAGATATTCACCTACATTATCTGACCTAAGTATTTCAATTTTTGTTTTAAACCTTTTGTACAAATGCCGAGTAGTCTTTTTCGTTATTACTTTTTAAAAGAAAAAGCGTGTATCTGGAAGAATCATCAATAGGTTTGTTGAACCATATTCTGTTTCTTTTGGAAATGGCTGTCTGGTTAATCTGGGATTTATACATGTTTCACAAATTTATTTTCCTTTACTTTTACATGGCTTTATGCAGATCCTTCGTGCAATTTTATTCTTTATTAGAAATTCAATCGCATCTGATCCTCGTTGCTCTAATCTCTTGTGTCATATATGAATGCAATTTTTACATTCATCAATCAGACAAAAATTTAATTTTTCTCCGTTATTCAATAAATATAGACTTGAGACCTTAGTTCCCAAAACACATAATTCTCCATTTATTTTTATTTCGCACACATTCCTTTTTAAATGAACCTCAAAAGCCAAATGAGTTGACATATTAACAGAGAGTACATTTTTATCTCATTCTTGGCCGATATAGAACGTTTTTTAACAAATTTGTTTGGGAATTGCATTTGGCAATACACAGGTGATGTAGCCTTCTCCAATTAATTCAGCATTCATGGATTTCCCATATGGAAGAAAGATATTTTTCTTTCTATTTTGTTATATTTTATTAAGAAATGACTTATCTCCAGTCATGTGCATTGATGCATCAGAAACAATGCACCAGCCATTACTTGCATAATCAATTGAAGCATGAAAACAAAAGGGTGAATTTTCATGAATATCTTGTTTTTTCCCTCTATATTTACTATGCTTTTACGTTGATTAGCTTTGAATTTAAAACATTCCTTTTTGATGTGGCCCGGTTTTGAACAATAATGACATATTAAAGTTTGCGTTTCTTATATATATTCATGCTTTTCATTACTTGCTCAAAATAAACTTGATTAAATGTACTTCTTTATTTTTGCGGTCATACTAATCTATTAATTTTACTTTCTCATAGTTTAAAGTTATTTCGATGTCTGGCCTAGCTTCTAAAGCGGTGAACAACGATTCATATTATTCTGGTAATCCACAGAGCAATATAGCAACTATATGATTATCTTTAATTTCTTAATCAAAGTCTGTAAGTTTTTCAGCTATTTATATTGTATCCTTAATGAAGTTTTGCATGGTTGAATTTGTTCCAAGTTTATTCTGTATAATTTTATTAATAAAAATCATTTATATATTTGACAAATTTGAAACATTTTAAACTTCCAAATATCATAATTGGAGTTGTTCAACTTTGAAAACGTTTATTTGTCCATGACAATATTATTTTTAATAGTATAATCAATATTCTTACCAGACGATTACACTAGTACACAAAATAAAAAAAAATATATATATCCTTCTCAAATAAACAACAATTTTTCTGGGTTAACCTTTTGTGCTGATTAACGTTGATCAATTACATTTCCGATTAGCTCAATTTCTTAGGTTATGGATATAATGTATTTTACTCATGATATTCATCTATTGGAGGAAAGGTTATGACATTAAACTTATTACTATATAAATAAACGCGCCAAAGATAGTGCAAATGAACAAACAATAATATACATATATGCATGTGTATATATTTTACTTCAATAACTGCCCTTAGATATATATATATATATGTTATGAATAATTTGTTTGTTGTTAGATAAAGGGTTGATAAGACAAAGAATCGATAAGATAAAGAGTAGAAGGTGCAGTCTTGATAAAAAAAAATATTTACCATCAAGTAGCTTTTCTTTTCATAATTACTTGAGGAAATATTACACATTAGTTATTTCCACAATATATATAATTTATAAAGTTAATCCTCTATTAGTGATTCAAAAAAATAGATATGTTAACTACGCATATTTACAACAAAACTGAAAGTCATTCTAAAAACGATGATAACAAAAAGTAGAATTATCAATGAATAAAAAATATATATATATATTTTTTTTAAATATAGAAATATTTGAGTTTTTTTATTATAAAATATTTCCCCCTTGTGAAAAATATTTTAAAAGTTTAAAATTTTGAAATAAAATTGATAATTAAAAAATAATTAATTAAATGAAATCAATAATCTATAGAAATAATTAAAAATTGAACAATTAAAATCAACACGCACATTTTTTCAAAATAAACAAAAGAAAGTTTGTTTATGAATAATTTATATAATTATGAAATTATAATAAAAGTATATATAAGAAGTATTAATGATCGATTTATATGAAAAATGTATATGAAGCAAAAAAGGTATTTAAAATATGAGTAATTATGACATTATGCTAGTTACATTTCAAAATATCAAAAGGCAGTAATAATGTTATTTTTACACAAATAATAGTTCAAAATGAGTTTTTCTAAAATATTAACATTTAAAATGGTATGTGAGATCTATATTAATAAAATGGAAATTTCATAAGTGGTGTTCGCTAAAAACCTTCGTTACAATGCATCAATTACGACCAAATTTTCAAAATTTATGTAAAACGAGATGGAGCAGGTTTTGCTTAACATCAAAATATTTTCCCTAACTTTAACATGCGTAACTTCGCTGTTATCGATTAAATACAAAATAATCAACAGAGTTAATTTTATTTATATATGAATACAAAATTAAATATCAACAGAGTTAATTTTTTTACATACTAGCTAATAATCTCAATCTAAAAATCTAAAAATATAATATAAAAAGCCAACAATGAAGAGTGAATGTAAGATAAAAAGCCAACAATGAAGAGTAAATGTAATATAAAAAGCCAACAATGAAGAATGAATGTAAGATAAAAAGCCAACAATGAAGAGTGAATGTAATATAAAAAGCCAACAATGAAGAATTAATGTAAGAGAAAAAGCCAACAATGAAGAGTGAATGTAAGATAAAAAGCCAACAATGAATAGTAAATGTAATATAAAAAGCCAACAATGAAGAATGAATGTAAGATAAAAAGCCAACAATAAAGAGTGAATGTAAGATAAAAAGCCAACAATGAATAGTAAATGTAATATAAAAAGCCAACAATGAAGAATGAATGTAAGATAAAAAGCCAACAATGAAGGGTAAATATAATATAAAAAGCCAACAATGAAGATTAAATGTAAGATAAAAAGCCAACAATGAAGAGTATATATAATATAAAAAGCCAACAATGAAGAATGAATGTAAGATAAAAAGCCAATAATGAAGAGTAAATATGATATAAAAAGCCAACAATGAAGAATGAATGTAAGATAAAAAGCCAACAATGAAGAGTAAATATGATATAAAAAGCCAACAATGAAGAATGAATGTAAGATAAAAAGCCAACAATGAAGAGTAAATGTAATACAAAAAACCAACAATGAAGAATAAATGTAAGATAAAACGCCAACAATGAAGAGTAAATATAATATAAAAAGCCAACAATGAAGAGTGAATGTAAGATAAAAAGCCAACAATGAAATGTAAATGTAATATAAAAATCCAACAATGAAGAATGAATGTAAGATAAAATGCCAACAATGAAGAGTAAATCTATATATATATAATTGAATGTCTGTCTGTCTGTACTCTATAGATTCAAAAACAATACATCCAATCGCCGTGTAATTTTGGGATATTATTAGGTATATCACCGTGAAGGTTTTTGAAAAATAATTTCATGAATATCCTTAGAGTTATTTGCAGATTTGTAGATTTAACTCGCAAGCAGCGCCCCCATTGTTACGATGATAACAAGTTTTCTTATCACTAAGTTTGTTATCTTAAATATTATTTATCAAAAGTAAGATTATCTCAGGATGACACGGCAATTTATTTGAGACAAGAATAATGATACAATTCCAAGGCGAAGATACTATTCCTTTAACTTCCAATTACCGAGGGAACCAATTAATATTGATTTTATTCAACTTATCGAGTATTTTTCAAGGGACCAGGAAAAAATGTTCACTAGATAAAACTATGATATTCTAACGTTGAAAATAAGGAAAGACAAAATTCAGGATGACACGGCACACAGGGACCGGGAAAAAATGTTCACTTTATCGAGAGATTCAAATTTACGAGTTTCAAATTATCAAAATATATCTTTTTTATTTTTTAATAAGTTTTTAGAGAATTGTTTTAACAAATGTTCGCTAGACAAACCTTTACTCGGGTAAAACCCCGGGCGAAGCCGAGTACGTTTTATAAGTTTATAGAGAATTGTTTTAACAAATGTTCGTTAGACAAACATTCACTCGGGTAAAACCCGGGCGAAGCCGGGCACATCCGCTAGTAATATATAAAGGTATTACTTAATAATGATTGAGGAATTAAATGATAATAGAAAGATGTATAGACGGACATTAAGTAATTTGTATAGGCATAAGAATTGGTGCTGATATTTGTTCTTCATCTTTCATGTCCAAAATATGGCCTTCCTATAAAAAACATGGTTTATCATCAATATCTATTAACTTTGTGTTAGAATATCGGTTTAGTATTAAGTCATTTTCTATGTTAGTGCTATATTGAAGTAAAAAATCTGCTTCTGGGTAAAATAATATAAGCTTATTAGAGTGTATAATTTTTGTTTGTTTTCTTTGGGGTAAATTGAGTTTATTTATTTCATATGTTAATGGAGAAATTTGTTTTAAATTGTAAATGGGCCTATATACCTTTGTGTTAATTTACTAGTGTTTGGATAAATAAAGGTTTTTACTAATACCTGATCTTCTTCATTAAAAATGGGTTCTGGGTGTTTAATATCATAAAGCTGTTTGCTGTGTTCATGAGATTTTATAGTTCTTTCATTAGCTAATTTTCTTGCGTTTTCTATTGGTGAATGCAGTTCTGTGTCATGTTCTATATACCGTGGTTATATTCCATAGTATAAAAATTTAGGAGTAAAGCCTGTTTTGGTATGTATTGTTTCATTATAGATTTCAGTAATTTAAGGAATATATTTTGTCCAAGAGGAATCTTTAAGTTATTATTATATTCACATCTTATATATATATGTTATTTAAAAATATTATTTTATTTAAAATTATATATCATAGATTCAAATATTCTGTTAGATCGACCGCCAGAGGTCACGCTTTGCATATAAAAACTCGTTGTTGTTCTTTCCCGATGACCAGCTCAAAACTTTTGTACATTATGTAAATAATCTTTTATTTTCCTTATTCTACTCGCCTTAAGCCAGGCATTACTTTTATCAAATTATGTCTTTTTTTATATATTACTTAGCTCAAATGAAGAAATCTCTGATCAAAACCATATTTATTATTATTCTTTCAAGATTTTAACCACGACTGCATCACCATTAGCATACACCTCAACATGATCAAAAAACAACAGAAATGCTTTGTGTAATTCGAAATATCCCTAGTCATATGTGGCCAATAATAGTGTGGAGAAATTATTTTAGTCATTTGAGTTGTTCCACTATGTCCATGCTTTGTATGTACTTTGTTCAATAATTTGTGTCTTAGTGTTTGTGTTGTATATATATTAATTAATTGTTACCACAGAATGTGTGTAAGCTCACAGGTAAATAGGCGCTAACCGAAACAGAAAAAAGTTCCTTGGTTCAATATTAGTTTCTATTTTATATTTTGTTCTCTCTTTTGTAAATCAATAAATATAATGTTCAATTAATAAATATTGGAATCAGTTCCATAAAAATATTCTAGGCAAAGTCAACAATTGGTAGCAGAGCGTGGTTGTACAATATAAAGCTCAAAAGCGAAAATATTTAATCTGAAGATTAAGCAAGAAGTTTATTCTCATCGGTAAACTGAAGCACTTCTCAGAATATAAAATATATTTATATATATTAAGTTAAATCCTTATATCTATAAAAATGAAATGCAAAATCGATGTTTGTTATCGCGTTGCGCAAAATCTACAGATTCAATCATTATGAAGTTTTGCATGTAGGTAGCTGAAGATATTATTTAACATAACAGGCTATTAAAAAAAACTACAAAGGTTAATGTGATTCTTTTAAATGATAAACTAAAATGGATTAGTTCCCGCCTTTTGCCGCTTGGCGCCGCACTGGTCGCGACGATAAATGAATTTGATTGGTTAATAATTTTACACTTATTTTGTTTACACGATTGACGTGTTAGTTTACACGCTAAATATTTTAAAAGGTAATATTATATATATTTATTTAAACTCTTTGGAAATAATATTAATCGATCGTTATCAAATTTATACGCCCCCGGAACCTGGGTTAATTAAAGCTGTATTGTGAAATTTTGCGCGTAGGTAGCTGAGGTTTTGGTTTACATTTAGACTAAAAGTGATATTGATTAACTTTTTTTTTTCCTTTTTAGAAGGTTAGATTATATTTAGTTGTTTAGTAATATTTTTCTAATTTAATTGATTGAAAATATTGTTTATTTCGTAGCTTATTCATATCTTTTTGCTTCGTTTAATTTTAATTAGTGCAAATATAACATCTACATTTTTTTAGATAAGGTTTACTATTTGATTGTCATAAGGAATATTCATATTTTAAGACAAATTGAGAATTAGAACAGTGTATTCTATATTTTTTCTTTCTTATATTTATTGAAAAAAAGTATGTTTTTTCTTAATATCTTGCTACATATATTTTACATGAATCCAAGATGTGCCCTTTATGAACAAATATAACAATATGGATTGCTCTATTTTCAAAATATTTTACTATATGTTTGTTCCATGTAATTCCATATCCTTATTTTTTTGTATATTGTAAGCAGCTGCTATGCATTTTTAGTAACTGCTTTTTTTAAGCGTAGGCTCAAATTTTTATTTTGCTGTCATTTGTTTAGGTAGGATTTATATGTATCTGCTTCATAATATTTAACTGCTCATATATAAATATATATATATGGTACAAACATATTTTTGAAATATAGATGAAATTAAATTTGAGTAAAGAAATGTACAATCAGAAATCTGACCAATGAGGGAGCCAGAATATGTTCTACTCATATTTATTGTGCAGATTTTTTCAGCAAATATACTTTTTTTTTTTAAATCTTCTTCCATTTGATTTTTTTTTGTCAGTTGTTTTAAGTTTTCAATTTTTTTTCCGCTTCACTGAATTTTATGCATTTTCCCCTCATTTCAGATTATTTCTATGCATTTTTGATTTTGGACTTAGTCATAAGTCGAGCTTATTTTAATACACTATTTTTTTTTCATTCTCAGCCCTTGATGTTTTACATTTTTCGATTATCCTTATTTTTATTTTTACTAATGCTGTATGTTTGTAGGTATGTCAAGCCATCGGAGAAGCAATCTTTCTCAGCGTTCCAATAGCTCTAGGGTTCAGCATGCTTACAGACTGCGCGAACTAGAGCGCAGAATATTCGAAGATTGCGTGAACAGGCAGAGCGTCAAGACACTCTGCGGTCGTTAGAGATACCTGATCACACCCATTCTCGATTACAGGCACATTCAGAGAGATATTCTTCTACACTCGGAGGAATACTAGAACAAATATTTTTTTCAGAAGCGTTTGGTCTTTTATGGAAAATGCAGGTTTTAATTATTCTGTTGCTGTTGAATAATTTATGCACCCTTTAATTTCCTTTGGGGTGATGGACACTGCATGCAGGTTTTGCGGGGCCTTTAGATGGAAATATGAGTCTTCTGGAATGTGCTGTTCAAACGGGAAAGTCCGTTTGCCATTAATTGACCTACCTCCTGAGCCACTTCGCAGCCTATTATCTGGAGAGAATTATGATTCAGTCCATATTTTGCGTAATATTCGCAAATTTAATTCCTGCTTTTAAATGACATCATTTGGAGCTGAAAACCAAACCTACTCTGTTACCTTTCCAACCACATTTTCTATCCACAGATTATGTTCATTTATGCCATCTGAGAACCAGTCAAGTTGATTTCTTCAGATCTATTTTATGGGCAATGATGATGATGATGATATTCAGACTGATCGAAGATGTCAGCAAATACAGAGAGTACGTCGTTATATTGTACAGGGTTTGCAACGCATGTTGCACCAGCACAATCTACTGGTTCAACAGTTTAAAACTGCACTTGAAAATCTCCCCAGTGACGCATACAGAGTTGTTGTAAATGCAGATCGGACACCTCCTAGTTAACATCCTAGACGGTATAATGCTCCTACAGCTAATGAGGTTGCGGTTGTCTTAGCTGGTAATCAGTTTGGCTCACGTGACATTGTTTCACGTCAGCGAGATAATATACTTCAACATGTTAGCCACACACATCGCTTTTATGTCCTTCATATGCCCTTCAATGTCCTTTAATTTTCTGGAAAGGCCAGGAAGGATATTCTTTTCCTATTCCTCAGATCGACCCAAACACTAGACAGCCTTTGTCAAGTAAAGTGTCTTCAATGGATTTTTATGGCTATTTTATTATGGTTCGACGAAATAGTCCAAATGTCATTGTTCAATTTGGCCACCTCTTTCATCAATTCCTGGTCGATATGTATGCTAAGGTAGAAAGTGAACGTTTGCGCTATATTAGGCTGCACCAGAGAAACTTGCGTGCAGAGAGTTATATTCATTTGCGCCATGTCCTGTCAACTGATGCAAATATTGACCCTAATAGCTTGGGTCTAAGGATCATTTTACCATCAAGTTTTGTCAATAGTCCCAGGTTTTGGCAGAATATACGCAGGATGCTTTTTGTTATGTTCGGAAATTTGGGCGTCCAGATCTTTTATTACTTGTACAAGTAACCCCTCTTGGAAAGAGATATCTGCAGCGTTGCTACCAGGACAAAAACAGCTGGATAGGCATGATATCACAGCTCGGGGTTTTCGGCAAATATTACTTAAATTTATTGGCTCTAACAAAATGCCAATTGTATGGAGCAACAGTTGCGTGGATGTATTCTGTTGAATGGCAGAAAAGGGGACTTCCTCATGCACACATATTAGTTTGGCTAGCAAATAAGCTCCGTCCCATTCAGATAGACACTTTTATATGTGCTGAGTTTCCAGATCCTATTCAAGACCCACTATTGTATAACATTGTAATTAAGAATATGATCCATGGGCCTTGCGGTGAGTACAATCCTGTGTTCCCCTGCATGAAGAATAGTAGATGTTCTAAAAAATATCCTAAACAGTTTTTGCTGGAAACCCAGACTAATGAGAATGGTTATCCTTTATATAAGACACGCGCACCTGAAGCAGGTGGCTTTATTGTAAAGGTTACAATACGTGGAAGCGAAGAGGTCACAATTGACAATCGTTGGGTGGTGCCTTATTCTCCAATGCTATCGAAGATGTTTTGTGCGAAAATCAATGTTAAGAACTGTAGTTCTGTTAAGGCGATAAAATATATTTGCAAATATATTAATAAGGGCAGTTGATCAAGCTATTATTAATTTACGCAGGAAGGTAGAGGTCCTGACCCTCAAAATGAGGTGCGAATGTATCAGTGTGCCAGATACATAGGCAGCAATAAAGCTGTTTGGCGTCTTCTCAGCTTCCCTTTACACCAAAGCCATCCAGCTGTTATCCATTTAGCTGTGCATATTGAGAATGGGGAACGGATATATTTCAGTCAAAACACTCTTGCTAATCAAATGCGTAATCCGCCAAGGACAACCCTGACTGCATTTTTTTCATTATGCCAAACTGATTCCTTTGCTAGGACCCTGCTCTATCCAGATGTTCCCCAAAACTACACTTGGAATTCTTCTGCCCATGAATGGAGAAGGAGAGTTCAAGGCAAGCTGGTTGAAGGATGGCCTAGAGTGAAGAGATCAGACACTATTGGACGGGTTTACGCTGTGCATGTCAGTAACTTTGAATGCTTTTGTTTACGTATGTTACTACATAACATCAAGGGACCGCCTTCCTTCGCATATTTGAAGATTGTTAATGGCAGTCAATACGAAACATTTAGAGATACATGCGCAGCTCTTGGATTATTGGAGAATGATAACCATTGGGCTGTCACAAGGGATGAGGCCATTATTTGTCAGTCTCCTACAATAGTAAGGCAATTGTTTGCCATATTAATTTCTACGTCCACAATTTCGAAACCTCAGCAGTTATGGATTACATATAGAGATGAGATAGCAAGTGATATTCTTCATCGTTATCAGCTTCTAGATTCCTCCATCGGGTATAATGATCTGATATATAATGAAACATTGTGTAACATTGAGGATCGTGTCGTATCTATATTTGGGAAGAAACTGCAGGAATTAGGCTTAGGAGCACCCAGGAGAAATGTGATTACCAATTCTGACATTTTGAGAGAACTTGCGTATGATACGGCAGAACTTGAAGACAATGTTGCATCCATGGTTCCCAAACTCTTGCCAGAACAAATAAGAGTTTTTGATGCTGTTTTAGCAAGAATTAATTTGTCACAACCCATAATTATATTTTTAGATGCGCCAGGGGAAACAGGTAAAACATTTATTTTGAATATTCTATTAGCAATGGTTAGGAAGGAACAAAATATTGCCATTGCTGTTGCTTCCTCGGGGATAGCTGCGACATTGCTTGCGGGCGAAAGAACTGCACATTCAGTGTTGAAATTACCTCTGACTTTTGCAGAGGGCCAGACTGCTGTTTGCAATATACGAAAAAAATAGTGATAAAGCTTCACTCTTACGTAGCTGTAAGTTGCTGGTTTGGGATGAGTGCACCATGGCCCATAAAATTGCCTTGGAAGCCCTTGATCAGACATTACAGGATATCCGTGATGATCCACAACCCATAGGTGGTTTAGTAGTGCTTTTGGCCGGTGATTTCCGACAGACTCTTACAGTAGTCACTAGAGGTACACCTGCTGATGAGCTGAATGCCTGTCTAAAGTCTTCTTTTCTTTGGAGCCATATTGTGAAAATGCATCTCACAGTCAACATGGGAGTTCAACTCCATAATGATACCACTGCTGCACAATTTGCAGATGAACTCTTAAAGATAGTAGAAGGGCAACTAGAAACTGATTCCGAGGGTAACATCCAGTTTTCAAATACTTTTTGCCAAGTGGTGGAATCTTCAGAAAGTCTATATGAAAAGGTTTTCCCTAATATATGTGTAAACTATTTATCTGAAGAATGGTTATGTGCCCGCACTATTTTAGCCCTCAAAAATATCACTGTGATAGAAATAAATAATAAAATATTAAATTTAATCCCGGGTGAAAGAAAAGTCTATAGATCAATTGATACAATGGTTGATCCTGAATAATCTGTGTCGTATCCCTCTGAATTTTCAAATTCACTGGAATTGTCTGGTACAACTTCACACAAAATTGTACTAAAGGTTGGTGTGCCAGTAATTTTAATACGAAACCTTGATCCACCCCGTCTCTGCAATGGCACTAGATTATGCATCACTCGAATGGGCACTAATGTTCTCCAGGCTCGAATTTTAACTGGCTCTTATCGAGGGGAAGAGGTCCTGATTCCTAGAATACCTATTATTCCAAATGATATCTGCCTTTTAAGTTTAGACGCTTGCAATTATCAGTTATGGTTGCCGTTGCTATGACAATTAATAAAACTCAGGGTCAAACATTGCAAGTAGATGGTGTGCATCTTGAGTCTCCCTGTTTCTCGAATGGGCAACTCTATGTAGCATGCTCCCGTGTTTCCACCCTGAAAAATTATTTGTCTTTAGTTCTACTTTTAGCAAGACACGCAATATTGTTTATCAGGTGGGTTTGATCTAGATTTTGACAATTTTGAAAGAGAATTCTTCGAATAATGATTTTGGGAAGCTTGACTTTTGTAAATATATTTTGTCAATATTTTGTTCATTATTGCTCTACTGTAGTTTCATCGATAAAGTTTTTTTTTTACTTTATTTAGATTTTTTTTCATTTAATTCATTTACATAACTCTATTCTTGAGAATTTTTATTTTTATGGTGTCAACATTTCTGACTCAATTAAGGTTTTGTTAGCCTGCAACACACCTTATAATAGCTCATTGCATTTATCAGGATAACTTTGCTGTTTTGAATTTTATACCATTAGTATTTTTATGAATCTGCAATATTGAACAGAAAGTTAATTCTGCATACTCATAATACACTGCGTGACAATGAAAATGGAACCCCAAGAAATAGTGGCCAGAAAGTGATGAAACTCGGCAGACAGAGAGAGACAGGGACGAACAATAAGTGATCTTTATTTCAAAATGATAGTCATAATACAGAGCGAGAACGGCGTCGGCTTAGTAGCAAGTAGGACCACCGCGGACGGCGATGCACGCAGCAACACGTCTAGGTAGAGAGTCACTCAGAGTACGGATGGCGTCCTGAGGGATGGCTCTCCATTCCCCCTCAACCATTTGCCACAGTTCGTCTTCTGAACGCGGATGTGGCAAGGCATGCAAACGGCGTCGAATGATGTCCCAGACGTGCTCGATTGGTGAGAGATCAGGAGAGTACGGTGGCCAGGGAAGCATCTGTACATCTTGCAGAGCTTGTTGGCTAATGCGAGCAGTGTGCGGTCGGGCGTTATCCTGCTGATAAAGGGCATTGGGTACCCCCTGAAGGTAGGGGAGTGTCACCGGTCGCAGCACATCATCAACGTATCGTTGGGCCGTCATAGTGCCCTGAATACGAAGTGAAGGTGACCTGGAATCATACGCGATTGCGCCCCAAACCATGATTCCACGTTGTCGCACGGTGGGGCGTTCCACAATTGCTGCCGGATTGGACCTTTCTCCACGTCGACGCCACACGCGTACACGGCGACTATCACTGGACAAGCAAAAACGCGACTCATCTGAGAACACGACCCTGTGCCATTCCGTCATCCACGTCGATCTACCCCGGCACCATTCCAAACGTTGGCGCCTATTCGGTGGGGTCAATGGCAGTCTTCTTAGCGGACGGCATGAGTGCAAGCCATTAGCAACCAATCGACGGGAAATGGTTCTGGTCGAGATGGAATGATCTAGGATGTCTTGCACATGTTGCAGGATGGCGGTACAAGTGGCTTGTGGGGCCGCCACTGCTTGTCGAAGAATACGCCGATCCACACGTGCTGACGTCACTCTGGTTGCACCGACATTCCTATAAATTGCCACACTTGCTTGTTCCAACCATCTTCTCCACAGTCGGTGCACCGTGGACGCACCAAGGTGTGTATCAGCTGCGATTTGACGTATGGACCAACCTGCCCTTTTCAGTCCGATCACCATGCCCCTCGTAAAAGCGTCTGTCTGCTTGAACTGCCTCCGTTTATGATGACCTGGCATTCTCTGTTATTACACGTGTCTTTTGACACAAGAACAAAATTTCTACCATGATTTTCCTTGAAGAAATAACGACACGAATACTGTCCTTTCTGCAAGTTCCTTCCCTTATATCTTACTCCATGTGCGCACGAGAGCTGCGCATTTTACAACATTTACATAACTCGGTTAGGCGCGTCTACCCTGAAATTTGCATAATTTTCTGGCCACTATTTCTTGGTGTTCCATTTTCAATGTCACGCAGTGTATATACACAATTGTATTATAGATGTTTCTATACAATTCTTCGTTCCGTATTTTTTTTATTATATTAGTTTGCAGAATTTATAAACAATTTGGTTTGGGTTCTGTGTGTGTACATTAAGAATTTGTAAAAATATAAAAGTCAAAGTTTAAAAAAAAAAAAAAAAAATGGAACATCATTTCTCTCCCATTTAATTTAATGATGCTTCATTTATTATTTTTAGAATTGCATTATTTTTTATGCATATTATTTTTAAAAATTTATGTCAGCAAGACATGGAATATTGTTAAGTTAATGTAATATTAAAAAAAAATATTACCAACCTAAAAAGCGTTAGCTCCAGTCTTTTACCGCTGGGGGCAGCACTTTTAGAGCTAACAATTATTTCGATTGGTGCATACTTTTACATGATGTTTGTTTTTAGACTAAATTTATTCAAATCAAGATAGCTTTTTTTTTTCATTCTTTTAAAAGTTAAGATTATATTTTCAACGTTTCATAATAATTTTCAAATTAAAGTCTTTGCAACACATTTTACTTTTATTTAAGTTCTTGGCAATATATATATACCGTTTTAGGTAAAAATAAATTGAGGTATATTTTGAAATATAGATTAGAATCACATGTGTAGACATGTGGTGCGCTTACAGTAAAAGCAGTCGCTCCCTACCCACCATGATT
Organism: Cordylochernes scorpioides; assembly: GCA_030710605.1. Lineage (NCBI taxonomy): Eukaryota > Metazoa > Arthropoda > Arachnida > Pseudoscorpiones > Chernetidae > Cordylochernes > Cordylochernes scorpioides. The sequence continues at coordinate 92,537,190 of CP092886.1, read as the reverse complement.
ATCATGGCCTGTACCACGTGTACTAGAAATAATAAAAAAAAAAGGAAGCAGGACCAAATCCAAATAAATAAATAATGTGTGGTGTTAGTTACAGCATTTTTGCCATGTTCAGACAAAAGTACTGAGTATATTCAGTAATTTTGTTTTATATGGTAACAATGCTGTTACTGAAACATCAAACATAATTTGTTTATTTTTTATATGGTCTTGCTTTTTTGGTATTTTTAAAATTGCCCTTGACTATTAGAAAATTATGCAAATTTTCTTTTTATTTTATATACCATTTTAAAAAGTACATTCTTTTGTAAAAATATCCAATTTCCCACACTTTTCTAAAACTGCAACAATAACTAATAAAAAATTCATCCAAGTCCGGGTATTTCAGTATTGCAGATATATTACATTTATAAAAAAGTTGCTTAACTATTTGGAGAGGTAATTGCCGGATTAAGTGCCGTTAAAAATGTTTGATCTGACTGTTTCTTCTTGAACAGCCGAGAGTGAAGTGGAGAAAGTGAAATTTTCAGGTTGTAAGGACCATTTTCCTTTATTCACACTAATCATTAGATTTTTTTTTCATTTTTTAGATACCAAAGCCCAGTTTGGTTACTTGCACTCGCTGGAGGGATTGGACTTTTTCAAGAATCAGGAGCCATTGGGGCAATTTTATTTTCAGAACAAAGTGTCTGAATCTGGATTCGATGATCCCGGTTCATGGTTTTTAAAAATTAACAGTTTAGACCATTCCTCTAAACAGTACTCTATTCATTAGATGTGTTTGTGAAATTGATCTTATATTTCAGAATTTTTACCAGCATTTTCAATATTGCTATTTGCAGTTTATCTCCATTTTCCATTACATTAAGTTTTCAAACAGTTGGGGGCTCTATTCATTCATGAGTAAACCCCACTCGAACAATACCCGGGCGAAGCCGGGTCCAGTCGGCTAGTTATATCTATATATTGCATGTTTAAAAGCTACCCAATATTTGAATAAATTTAAAATATATTTTGGATTTTAAATTATATTGGTTTGTTTATATTAGTTCAAAAGGCGAAAATGGCTGAATATAATTCTTTATCCCACACAAAAATTGAACCATTAACAGGAACTAATTCTCAAATTTGGGCGTTGAAAATCCCCGCAGTTCTAAAAGGAAAAAAAAATATTTAAATGTGTAATTTCCGATCCAGAACCTGATATGAAATAAAAAGTTCTTGGGAGATTTGGAGTGATAAAAATGATGAAGCATTTGGGATAATCATCACTACGTTGACAAATGAACAAGCTGGAATGTTCATAGGAGAAACAAATGCTAAGAAATAATGGGACTCACTGAGAAAAACATACACAGGCAATTTGGAAAATAAAATTATCGATATAGGCTTAGAATTAAAGAACATTATAAGAAGAGATAAAATTAAACTGTAGATGAATATATAACGAGGACAAAAAATATTTCTGCTTGAAGTTCATCATTAGGGCATCAATTTCCCTCAAGAGAACTTTCATTTCATATTGTCAGAGGCATACATCCAAGGTATGAAAATATTGCTATTGTCTTACGAACTAAGAGAGAGGCAACAGTTGAAGAGATTCAACAAACTCTGAGAGAAGAGGAGTCAAGAAGAAATATGAGATTAAATCAATCAGTTGAGAAGGGGCATGAAGGTGAACAATTTCAACCAAAAAGATGTTTTGTTTGTAATATGAAGGGACATCTAGCTAATGATTGCTGGTTTCGAGATAAACAGAAACAAGGATATCAAAAGAAATGGACTCCTGATTATAGAAATCACAAATACAGTAGGGAACATTTCGAGGAACCTGTGTTTATGGCATAGGAGATTAAACTATATAAATGAAGAATACATGAAAAAAATGATTCAAGAACATATTATAAGAGGATTGGATCTAAAATTCGAAAGGTTACCAGAGTACGAAGCATGCATAATGGGAAAACTGGTTCTGAAGCCATATAATAGTACAGATAATTATACAGTTAAACCCCTGCAGTTGATTCATATGAATTTAAGTGGACCAATGCCATGTCAATCTTTAGGAGTATATAAGTATTTTCTTGTTATAGTAGATGACTACAGTAGAAGAATCTTTGTATATTTCCTGAGATCAAAAGATGAGACCTTTGAAAGATTTGAAGAATTTAAAACAAGAGCCGAAAACGAATTAAGTCTTAGAATAAAATATATAAGAACCGACAATGGAACTGAATTTTGTAACTCTAGATTTGAAGGACTTTTCAAGAGAAGTGGGATTCATCACCAACTTACCACCACATACTCACCACAAAGTAATGGAGTCGCAGAGAGAGTGAATAGGACTCTTATAGATACAGCGAGATCCTTACTAAGTGACTCAAAATTACCCATGAGGTTTTGAGCAGAGGCAATTGCTACAGCTGTATACATTAAGAATTGTACCCCCCACAGGTCTATCAAGCACCATACACCTATGCAGAGATGGAATGGGAGGAAACCATCGGTCAAACACATTCGAATATTTGGATGTTTGACATATTGGCTTGAAGGCAAAAGAATAATAATAATAAAAAATCACCAAAGGGTAGAAAGGGAATATTTATTGGTTATTCCATTAAAGAAAAAGCTTACAGAATATATTATATAATGATAAAGAGAATTCATGAAGTCACAGATCAGTAAAATTTAGTGAAGATAAGAGAGGAATTGATTATGCAAATAATATTCAGGAAGACACTAATTGTGATAATTTGACCTATAAGGGAAATTCTGAAGAAATAGTTGCTGAAGACTTTCTTATCCTGAAAAGGGACAATCCTGTCACTAAGAGTAAAATGAAATCTCAAGAGGATACTTCAGTAAAACCAGGTGGTGACTGTGATAATGACTCATCACAAACTGAACCGATAGAGGAAAGATGCGTAAAAGGAGGAAGAAAGAAAGGAGAAACAAAGCGCATCTTAGAAGAACGGCACAAAGCAAGACTTGAAGAACAAGAAAGGAAATTAATTGAAGAAGGAGTTCGACGCTCACAAAGAATAAAGGATAGGAATGAGGCAAATATAATTATGGGAATAGATCATTATATACCGGAGAATTTTAAAGCAGCAATGGATAGTAGAGAAAGAAATGAATGGGTCAAAGCAACGGAAGAAGAGCTCAGTGAGATAGAGAAACAAAGTATGGACACTAGTACCAAGGGAGAGAGAGAGAGAAAATGGTATGAAAGTCATCAATAGTAAATGGGTCTACAGTACGAAGAAAGCATCAAATGACGGCATATATAAAAGAAAGGCCAGACTGGTTGCTGTTGGATGCAATCAAAGATGTGGTGTGGTCTATAAGAAATATCTTTCACCTGTACGCAAAAAGGAAAGCTTGCGAACTATAGTAGCTCTTGCAACACAACAGGATTTAATCATAAAGACTTATGATGTGAAGACAGCTTATCTCTATGGAGAGTTAGAAGCAACAGTATACATGAGACAACCAGATTTTTTATGCAAGAAGGAAAAGAAAAGAAAGTGTGCAAATTGGAAAAAAAGCCTGTATGGTCTACTACAATCAGGAAAATGTTGGAACAAAAATATCAATGCAATTTCATACCAGTTGGGAATGATTAGAACCAAATGTGATCCATGTGTCTCTATAAACTCCAGAGAGAAGAAGAGTATGCAAAACTAGGTTTATATGTAGATGATATCATCATTGCTGGAACCAGTAAGAAAATCATTGATAACCTAGCTTCAGAAATAGAAAAATATGTTACTCTAACAGAAAAGAAAGTTGGCGAACCATTTATTGGAATTGAAATAAAAAGGGTAGAAGATGGATTTTATCTATCTCAGACTCATTATATTGATACAATTCTTCACAGATTTGGACTGGAATAATGCAACAGTTTGAAGACACCTGGAGATCAAAATCAAAATTTGGATGAGTATTTGGACTCTAAGCCAATAGATAAAATTGTATACCAGGAAATAATTGGATAACTTATGTACCTTTCTACGGGTACTCGACCGGACATATCCTTCAACGTCAGCAATTTATCTCAGTATAGTAATGATCCAAGAGAAATACACTTAACTGGAGTTAAGAGGATCTATAGATATCTGAAGGGAATAAGAAATAAAATTTTGCCATATAAGTCAAAAGACAACAATATCACAATGAGTACTGATGCGAGCTGGTGCACAACGCGAGGCGCAAAATCCTATTCAGGTTATACAGTCAAACTTGGCAACAACTTAATAAACTGGAGAAGTAGAGAGAAAAATTTAGTAGCCTTGTCTACATGTGAAGCAGAACTTATTTCAATATGTGAAGGAATTACAGAAGTATTATGGCTAAAGGGATTACTTGAAGAACTTTGTGAAAATGTAACTTACCCAGTTACCTTGAAAAGTGACAGCCAGGCAGCAATAAACTGGATACAATCTGACAAAAATACTTCAGGAACAAAGCACATAAACCGAAAGTTTTATTTTGCGAAAGAAGAAATACAAACTGGAATCAAAATGGAATACACAAAAAGTAAATGCATGGAGGTGGATATACTAACGATGAGTATACCTAAAGACAAACTACGGAAATGGGCAGATAGCCTTGGACTTGCTGATTAGGGTTTACACACAGGGGAGCGTGTGTTGTATATATCCCTAAATATATAAAAGTGTCAGTGTATGTATGTATGTATTTATATATATATATATGTATGTATATGTATGTAAAACGCAAATAAACGGTCTTTAATTAGTCAAAAAGGCAAATACAATCAGTAAAGGGCGTGCAGATACATGAAGAGAAAGCATCAGGTAGTCTCCGGAAAATCTTCTGCCATCATATTCGCGTAGAATTCTTTAGAGTTGTCTTCTTGCTCCTCCCATCACATATAATAAAGCGTCTGTTCGTTGAAGCCGAATAGGATTGGTCCATTCTGTGTCACGTGTTCAAGTTACGTAAAGTGACGTGGCCGGCTGTAGGTCTGTTTGGTTTTTGTTTTCATCCTTTATTTTATTCTATTCTGACCTTATTAGTCATTTTTTGCTTTCGGCAATTTATTCGGTGAATATTTGAGGAATAATATTTTTTTAAATAATTATATTTTTTTAAATTTAGCTTGATTATTTTATTTTTATAAACAATGTCTCCTAAAAGAGCCCTTTCTATTGTTGAGGCCATCGAAGCAAAGCAACGTCGTATTGAACAGCAGCGACAAAGACGTTTAAATTCACCCGTAAGAGAACGGCATAATGAACAACAACGTCAATACCGAATGAATATGAGCGAAAATCAAAGAGCCCTTCAAAGGGAAAACAGTAGGCTGAGGATGCAAAGAATTCGACAGGGAGATAATCTACCTTTGCCAACAGGGACATGTTTCGAGGAAGATTAAATTCCCCTGCACCTTTGTGGCCAACTTGATCAAGTTTGCCCAAAATGTAGAGCAAAGTATTTCGAATTGGAACAAACGACATACAGTAAAACTTTTCATAAATGCTGTTCCAAAGGAAAAGTCGAACTTGAACCGATTCAAACCTCTGAACTACTTGAAAGTTTAATGACTGGAAAGCATCAACTTTCAAAGAACTTCATGGAAACCATCCGTTCCGTCAACAGTGCCCTAGCATTCGCTTCAATGGGAGCAAACCTTGCAACTCCTCCTGGATATGGGCCCTATTGTTTCCGAATCAACGGACAGATTTATCACCGCTCAGGTGCCTTTCATCCTGAAAATGATGATCATGTTGCAATGATGATCATGCAAATGTCATTATTTATGATGAAGCTACCATGGCACCAAAAGATGCTCTTAGATGCATTAATAATCTCTTGAAAGAAATCATGCAAAATGAAAAACCACTTGGTGGTAAAACCATTGTCTTTGGAGGGGACTTCCGACAGACTTTGCCTGTTGTTCCACATGGAACTCAAGCTGCAATTGTAGATTCAAGTATTAAATTTCATCCTCTATGGAAAAAATTTAATATTTTGAAATTAGACAATAATATTAGGTCAATTGACCCAGAGTTTAGTGCCTGGCTTTTAAAGCTTGGAAATGGCGAGCTAACAAATGATCTTGGCTTAGACTCCGATACATTTGAAATACCATCTGAAATGGTTTGCAATGGCGATTTAGTCGAAGAAATTTATGGAGATAAATTGCTTCCTTCTGACTTTGAACAGTATACCGATAAGGCTCTTCTTTGTCCCAGAAATGTGGATGTTGATGATATCAACAACCGAGTTTTAGATATCCTTGAAGGTGACTCCATAACATATTTCAGCTCAGACTCAATAGATGATGCGACACCTGAAGATAATGAGAGCTATCGACCGGTATTTCTCAACAGCCTTAACCCTTCGGGAATGCCACTTCATAAGCTGAAGCTATAAGTTGGAGCAATCATAATGCTTCTTCGAAACTTAAACACAAAGCGAGGTCTTTGTAACGGGACGAGATTAGTAGTAACTAAATTGTTACCTAATTTAATTATTGCAAAAGTTCGGACTGGCACTGCAGTAGATCAATCTGTATTTATTCCGAGAGTTTACTTGGCCTCAATACATTCTGAGATTCCTTTCATTCTCAGAAGGGGACAGTTCCCTGTAAAATTAGCCTTCGCTATGACAATAAATAAATCACAAGGCCAAACCCTTGAAATGATTGGCATCTATTTACCTGAACCAGTTTTTAGCCATGGTCAGTTATATGTTGCTTTTTCTAGGGTGAAAAGCTCTAAGTGTGTTAAAATAAAAATAATCCACGGAAGCAAGCAAGGAAGGCTTCTTGAAAATAGTTCAGCTTGCTTCACCAAAAATGTTGTTTACAAAGAAATTTATTCATTGTAAGTTCACCTCTTTTAAAGTAAAAATGTTAATTAAAAAAATATCAATAAAATGACCCGAAAGGTAAAATGTTGCAACGCTCGGAAGGGGATCGATTCCTGACGGACCATGAGCGTTATTTTACCTCGAACGCTTCCGATTACATATTATTAAGTATCAAAAAGGAATGTGAGAAATAAAATTAGGAATCCACCTGCTCTAGCCGATCCCGTCCTTGGACGGGCTTTTCTACTAGTTTCTCTATAATCCACTCAGCTTCTTTTATTTTTCTGTCGGAAATTTTCTTCATATCGGTGTTAGGTTCTTTCAGGTTTCTCTCACAGAGTTTTTCGGCGTAATCACCTATTGTGTGGACCAGGTTGTGATTTTTTTGTTTCAGCTCTCTTATAGTTTTGATACGGTCTTCTGAGCATAGGATGAATTCGATGACGCCTATGTAAATGTCGTTTTCTGTGTCAAGAGACCGAATAGATGTTGTCGACTTATATGTAATACTTGCTCCTTTTGTCTCCATGTCAGTAAACAGCGGGAGGGTTGTCCTCACTCCTGGGGGGGTAGACTTCGTCCTTTTATCTGGTCTCTTTCTCTCTCGTTGGTCGAGATTGTCGTCCTGAGACGCCTTGTGCGGTCTCTTCTTCGTCGATGGTATTTCGTCATATCCAGTAGATGAATTTCCAAGCACATTTAAGATTTGCCTCATATTTCCAAGTTTGACGTTGAGGGCTCTCCTCTGGTCACTTTTGAGGTCATTGTAAGTTTTGGATTTAAAATCTTCCTGCTTCTCGAGGTAGCAGGAGATCTTGGTCTCCAGGTCAGGATGTAGCGCTAATTGCTGCTGGACCTTAGCTGCCCTCGAGATACCAGCCTTTTTGTAGATCGTGGCAATGATCTTCTGTACTTCCGGATTTTCTACTTCTTCACATTCCATCAACTCTCTTTGGAGCTGGGTGGAGTCAAACGACCTTATAGAGCATATGCTAGATGTTTCATCTTCATTATTTTCATTCCTAGCGGTGATGTTCATTGCGACAGTTTCTCTTGATGGGCCTGGCATAACGGGCAGGGCTGTGGGGTTGATTGCTTCTGAGTAAGTTCTTGAGATATTGTTTCTAATTTCTGGGTTGAAAGGGCATTTTTGATTTAATATGTCCATGTCTCTTACATCCCAGGCAGGTGATATCTTCGCCCACAAAGATCTTAAAAGTCCGTTGCATGTAAACGATTGGGATGATGGCCGGCAAGTCAGTCGATTCCTTTCTCTTCAATTTTAACTTTTAACATCTTATTTATTTTAATAACTTTCATGTATGATTATTTTTACGTAATTTTGTTTTCTATAATTATTCTACACACTTTTGTATCGTCAAATTTGCATACTTTTGTTTTAGATTATTTAAGACAATAATCTTTAGTTAGAAAGTGCTTTGCCTACAAACTTTTAGTTTGTGAATAAACGTTAAAAAAACTTCTCGAATGTTTCTTCCCAGTACATCAGGTCACCAGCGCAACACTGGTGAAGATGCTGTTTCCAACCCAAGAAGAAGCAGGCGTACACAAGGACTTGGAGCAGTGCTTGTTCATTTAGATGAAAACACTAAAGAGCGGACAAACTACAAAGAAGATACGTCGGTCCTTACCAAATACTGCGACAAACATCACCAGTGAACTACGAAGTCAGGGAAATTGCAGAAGGAAAAAGGAAAAAAGAGACAAATAGTACATGTGACAAGAATGAAACCATACAGATCACCAGACTTTAGGACAAGTCTTTTTCAAGAGGGGGAGTAATGTTGGTGCGCTGTTGGAGCCTTTAATTTACATGTCACATTTTAATTTACATACTTGTTTTGTCTACATCTTTTCTTATGGATTCAATTTTAACTTTTAACATCTTATTTATTTTTGATAACTTTCATGTATAATTATTTTTACATAATTTTGTTTTCTATAATTATTCTACATACTTTTGTATCGTCAAATTTGCATACTTTTGTTTCTAGATTATTTAAGACAATAATCTTTAGTTAGAAAGTGCTTTGCCTACAAACTTTTAGTTTGTGAATAAACGTTAAAAAAACTTCTCGAATGTTTCTTCCCAGTACATCAGGTCACCAGCGCAACAATATTATATGGTCTATTTAATTTTAAAATTGCTTCAATATATATGTGCTATTTGGTGTATATTTTCCTGAGTTAATAATATACCCTAAGAATTGTGTTTTTTTTGTAAAATTTGCATTTATTAAGATTGAGCTTTATATTCTCTTGTTCGAATATGTTTAATATGTCATCTGAATGTTTAATGTGTTCTTCATAAGTTTTTATCTATGGGTATATGCCAATATGCATTTTTAACATCTAGAATAGTATATAGGAGGTGTGTTCAAAAAGTATCGCGAATTTTGAATTTTCGCGGGTTACGTATATTCGAAATTCGATCTTTTTGTGGCTTTATGTTGGTACTCATGTCTCTCACTTATGCCGACAAGCTCGTCCATTTTGAATATTCACTTAATTCTTGACAGCTGCTTTGCTTGCAGGTGTTTTGGATCGTCTTCGATTTTTATCTATTTAAAAAAATGATCAAAGAACCTGCATCAAATTTTGTGTGAAAAACGAAATTAAGTGCGCGGATGCACTCCGAATGTTGAGTGTGGCATACGGAGAAGCTACCTTGGACCGAAGCAACGTTTATCGGTGGTACAAAATGTTCTCAGAAGGCCGAGAAGATGTGAACGACAAAGAGCGTGCTGGACGCCCGAGCATTTCAACAACAGACAAAAAAAATTAATGAAGTGGAGAAAATGATATTGGCCAATCGTCGAATCACCGTTAGAGAAGTTGCTGAGGACTTAAACATATCGATTGGCTCGTGGCATTCGATTTTTATCAATGATTTGGGCATGAGACGGGTCGCCGCGAAATTCGTACCAAAATTGCTCAATTGCGACCAAAAACAGCATCGCATGAACATTGCTAATGAGATGTTGGACTCTGTCCGCGACGACCCAAATTTGCTCCAGAGGGTCATAACTGGTGACGAAGCGTGAGTTTATGGTTATGACGTGGAAAAACCAAAGCTCAATCATCTCAATGGAAGCTGCCGCACGAACCAAGACCGAAAAAAGCGCGCCAAGTTCGGTCGAATGTGAAAGTTTTTCTGACAGTTTTCTTCGATTGCAGGGGCGTGGTGCATCATGAGTTTGTGCCACAGGGTAGAACGGTCAATAAGGAATATTACCTGCAAGTTATGCGCAATTTGCGCGAAGCAATCCGCCAGAAACGCCCGGATTTGTAGAAGAACAAAAATTGGCTTTTGCACTACGATAACGCCCCTGCTCACACATCGTTGATTGTGCGCGACTTTTTGGCCAAAAACAACACACTAATGATGCCGCAGCCACCGTATTCCCCAGATCTGGCCCCCTGTGACTTTTTCTTGTTCACTAAACTGAAGAGGCCCATGAAAGGACGACGTTACGCTACGCTTGACGAGATAAAGACGGCATTTTTTGAAGTGCTTCGAAGATTGGAAAAACCGTTGGCAAAAGTGTATAATATCTCATGGGGATTACTTTGAAGGGGACAAAATAGGTATTCATGAATAAATAAATAATTTTTGAAAAAACACAAAGTCGCGATACTTTTTGAACAAACCTCGTATTTTTGACTGTGATAACCTATCTATAATTTGTTCTATAAGTGGAATTGGGGTATGTTCTGGAACTGTTTTCTGATAAAGTTTTCTATAATCTATACAGAGTCTTGTGGGGTGATTTGGGGCATCAGATTTTTTATTCACTAATAATGCAGGAGAACTATAGGGACTAGATGAGGGCCTAATAATATCATATTTTAATAATTCAGTTATTTGTTTTTGTATTTCAGCAATATTGTAAAAGGATGTCCTATATGTGTGTGGCTTTTGCGCTATGGGAATATTATCTAAAATTGATATGAAAATTAGGTTAGTCTTTATATATTCTATATCATAATTGTGTTTAGAGAGAGAAAAAATAATTATTTTTATGCAAAATATCAGAAATTGTTTGATTAGAGAAAATTGGATTAATATCTACTTTACTAAAGTCTAAATCTGAATTATAATTTGTTATAGGGCATGGTCTTCGCATACTGTGATATGCGTTTTAATCAATATAAGGGTTTGAGAGAGAAGTAGAATCTATAAGTTTAACTTTTGTAGTTAGTATATCAAAATAATTGAAATAATACAATGGGTTGATATTTTTAAAATATGATATTTTAACATAGTATGTGTCTGGAATACATAGGGTAGTAGCATATGACTTCTGATTATCAGTTTTTGGATTAAAATAATACAATAATTTATCATTTTGAAAAAGAAGGTTTTTTGAAAAATCTATTTGTAACTTAAATATGTAAAATTTTGATAAATCTAAAAGATATTCTATTGGACTATCACAAACAAACATTTCTTGATACCTTGTAATTTTTCCTAAGCTAAGCCTAACCAATATTTTGTATAATGGGTAACTAAATCCTTCTACCTGACCTATTTTTTCTTTTGGGGAATTGTCTAATATTTTATAATAAATATAGTTTAAATATGTTAAAAGGATAATGGAAATAGACGATGCAGTATCAAGTACACAAGGTAAAGATATTTGTTTTATAAGTACAGAGAAATGCAATAATGTTCTTCCTGGGTTGATGCGCTTTGAATGATTATTGTTCAAAAGTGGGAAGTCTCGATGGAAATGTATCTGGTTGGGTAACTGGCGTGATGCACATATTTTGCAGTGTGGAGGCTGATTTATTGATGTGTTGGTTTCTTGTTGGTGGTGAGCTGCTGCTGCTGACCTTGGAAAAGGTTGGAATTGATGACTTTGGGAAGAGTTGGGGTTAAATATTCTTGTTGGATGATATGGTCTATTGCTTCTACTTGTAGAGGGTTTCTGAGTGCCTGAAATATTTTTAAATTGTAGGGGTTCTTCTTTATTTGTGGAGTATTTCAACTGAGTTGTAATTTTAATCCAATCTGAGGGTTCTTGGATCCTTGCGGCAATTAAGTATTTTTTTTTAATTGTAAAATATGATGTTAGTTTCTTTTCTATTTCCCCCCAATTATCAATATCTTGCAATTCTTCAATGAAAACTAAATGCTTCTCCCTCAAGATAATTTGCTATATTTATTAGTTAAATTCTTCATCAAGAAGATTCTGTTGATTATTTTGTTTAAATATTCGAGCCAAGATATTATATCTAGATTTTGTCCATAACATTTTGGTATTTTTAATATACTTGTATTAGGCATCATGGCTTGTTCTACCTTTCTTTGTTTACGCGACATTTTGTAAAATATTAGTTTTATAAAATTTGAATAATAATATATAAAGTAATTGAGTTGAATTCAGGTAATCCTGTCGGCTTATTGTTATGAATAATTTGTTTGTTGTTAGATAAAGGGTTGATAAGGCAAATGATCAATAAGATAAAGGGTTAAAGGTGCAGTCGTGATAAAAAAAAGATTATTATTTACTATCAAGTAGCTTTTATTTTCAATTACTTGAGGAAATATTACACAAGAGTTATTTTCACAATATATAGAATTTATAAAGTTAATCCTATATTAGTGATTAAAATATATATATGTTAACTACGCATATTTACAACAAAACTGAAAGTCATTCAAAAAACGATTATAACAAAGAGTAAAATTATCAATAAATAAAAATGAAAAATATATATTTTAAAGTATAGAAATATTTGAGATTTTTATTAAATCCTTATATCTATAAAAATGAAATGCGAAATCGATGTTTGTTATCGCTTCACGCAAAATCTACTGACTCGACCATTATGGAATTTCGCATGTAGGTAGCTGAAGATTTCGTTTAACATATAGGCTATTCAAAAAACTAAAAAGTTTATGTGCTTTTAAAAAAAAAATTAAAAACCAAAAAGCGTTAATTCCAGCCTTTTACCGCTTGGGCGCAGCACTGTTCGCGACGATAAATGAATTTGATTGGTTAATAATTAACACGTGGTTTGTTTACACGATGTATGTTAGTTTGTTCACACGATGAATGTTTTTAAAAGGTAAGATTATCCAATCGCCGTGAAACTTTAGGAAGTTATTTACTATACTACTGGGAAGATTTCTGGTTTGAATTTGATTTTAAATAAATATTATTTGCAATTTTATTTGCAAATTTTCTACTTTCACTCGCAAGCAGCGCCTCTAGCGGCGTCTGGTGAAATTATATTTATAAATTGTAACAATGCTTAAAATGTGTTCCAAGAATAATAAATTTAATTTAAGAATTTAGTAATATAATATTCCAATGACACGTAAAAAATACTTGGCATTTTAATATTAATATATATTTAAAAAAAAAATTGTAACGTTTTCGTGTTAAATGTTAAAATGTAATGTTAAAATATATTTTTACATTGTTAATTTAATTTGCTGTTGTTTTATAAAAATTATGATGCAACTTTAATTGTTGTTGTGAAAATATCTTTATTTACCATATTTGAGCCCCTAATTGTTGTTGTTTATTATCGTTTGTTTATATAAAAAAATTACATTGTATGTGATGATGATAACAAAAATTAATTTTTAAATTAATATATATAATTCATTGAGAAAAAAATAAATAATTAATTATCAAATTCACAAAAGTGACAATATCTTATTCAAAATATAATAAATATTTTCAAAAAATTATGTGTTTCAAAAATATATTTAAACGCATATAACAATATTTATATTTATATACGTTTATAAATCAATATATAGGTGGATTGGATGTTTTCTAAAATCGTTTTAACAAATGTTCGTTAGGCAAACTTTTACTCGGATAAAAACTGTGCGAAGCCGGGTACATTCTCTAAATACAGTTATTTACATATTTTCTTTTAGGCGAGATACTATCCTTCAACTTCAAATTACCGAGTGGACCAATTAATACTGATTTTTTTCAACTTAACGAGTATTTTTCAAGGGACCGGGAAAAAATTATCGAGAGTGTAAAAAGTATAGATTCAGTAGGGATTGGATGTTTGCTAGAATCGTTTTAACAAATGTTTGTTAAGCAAACTTTTACTCGGGTAAAAATCGGGCGAAGCCGGGAACATGTTTGTCGGCTATGCAAGCCCTCAATATGTAACTAATCTCGCTGAAATTTGAACAGGACAGAGAGTTAAATCTGGAAGAGTTTTTTGGTCGCACTTTAACCAAGAAAAATTATATTTAACCAAGTACTGAGCAACAATATTTTTTTAGTCAGAAATTATGATGACAATATTGCCGTATCATGCTTGATTGCATTAAAAAAATCTTTTGGAGAATATTCATTAAAGAAGACCACGGGCGAAGCCATATAATGATTAATAGTAGGCAGGAACAAAATTCTACCAGCGAAACATTCACTCGAGCAGAAGACACACGAAGCCAGGTCATCTCTATAAATAAAATATCGTTTATCGGCCTTTTGGCTAAGATCATGTAGTATATCTCTAGATATTTTTATTTATGTATATCTTTTTAAAAATCTATTCAGTAGAGAGTGGATATGTTTGCTCGAAAAATAAATTTCATATAATATATAAATATATGACGTAACGAATATAATTATCATTATTATCATAATATTCTGTGTGTTCCAGACTATTATTATCAATAATATCGTTAGGCAAACTTTCACTCAGATAAAACCCGGGCGAAGCCGGTTACACATCCGCTAGTAATATATATATATGTAATATTGTTGCAATGTGCCTACGTATGGATGAACTGGCAGTCGTGTACGTGAGGCGAGTGTTGGTGTTCTTCCTACACGCGGACAACAAGAAGCAGAGGCAGGGCTGGATGTTAGCACAGAGAGTGATCAGGGACAGCCCACGGGACAGAGATAGAGGCCATGACACCAACTTTGATGTTTATCACCGAGACATGGAGGGAGCGAGTGTGTGTGAAAGAGAAAGGCTGATGCGAACTGCTGAGAAAAACCTCCTAGAACATCTGCCGACCCCCTGCCAAAACTTGTCCTGCTTACAAGGGGGTCTCTATAAGAATGTCCCTCGGGACCCCACATGGGCTGGGCGTTGCCTTTTTTCACTCCTCTGTCCTCAGCTGACCGCTCTTTGGATCTTTATTTGGACTTCAACATTTTTAGTTTTATATACAAATATGGGTTTATAGGTATTATTAATAAGGATATAGCATATATACAAAATATGGGGGTGGTATCAAATAGAAACGGTGTATATTTTAATACAGTTTAAAATATACTATATATATTTATTAATCAAACTACTTACTCTATCCAAATAAATTTTATTTGTGTGTGAAATCTAATTTCTTCCCCTTTCTTTTTCAAAATTATCAGAAGAATTATTTTTATATATAAGATGGAATGTCTTAACAAAAATCTGTGTATGCGAAAAAAGCATTTTATTTGGTTCAATAAACATTATTTATAAAGATGCAGTAATATTTAGGAAGTAATAAAAAAATATATTCATGAATTTAAAGAATCTTTCTATGAAGTCTATTTTATTTTGCTTGTTTGTCATAACCCATCAGATTCCAACAATAATCCCCCATCATATGTTGATTCCAAAGACCATTGTATCGTTGCTCAAAGATTTTTAAATGTGAATCCATAAAATGTAATTTTAGATTCATTAAGCACCCGATCTTATGGAATTTGGAAATCATATTTTCTACGATTCTCGCATATTTCGGTGACTTATTATTGCCTAAAATTGTTTGACAACGTCGATGAATGCAAGCCAAGCATTTTTCTTCTCTTCTTTCAATGTTGCAATAAACCCTTCGTTATTTATTAGGTTACGAATTTGAGGTCCAATGAAAATACCTTTCGTTATATTAAAACAACTATCTTCGGAAATTTAATCATTAAATATTTGACAGCATCACTATCTTCTTTTAAAGCCTTTAGAAATTTTTCATTAACCCTAATTTGATATGTAATGGGGAAAGAAGCATTTTTAGTTTATGGACAAGGGGTTCATTTTCAACGTTTTGTTCATCTAAGCGAAACATACTCCTTTCAGGCCACATTTCTTTTTTGTAAATAATGATTCTTTCTGTCTCTGCTATCCCACCGGCATAAAAAGCAAGGATACTTTGTGTTTCCAATTCCGCAAGCCCTGTAAAATTCCAATAATTTTAAGATCACCGCAAAATTTCCAACAATGCTTGGTATAATTCAACATATATAAGATTTTCTTAAGAGTCGAATAAGTTTCCTTCTTTCGGGTTGAATAGGCAACTGCTATGGAAGGTAATACACTACCATAGTGTGTGCAGCAAACAAGTCTTCAAACTTTGTTTAGAGGAATCAATAGAGAGTCTATGATCGGTAGCGTTGTAATTAATTTTTAGAGTTTTAAAAACGCCTTCAATATCATTGCAGTACACTATTCCTTGTTCTTCAGGAAAAAAATGGCAAAAAACATTTTTCCCTATTACGATAGACAGAGATGTTGGTTTGTGGTAACAAGAGGTTCATTTGCTTTAATCTTGATCCAACGATTTCTGCTGCTTCTTTTGATATCCTAGATACCTAACTCGATCATTTAATGATTCCTGATCAAATAAATGTGGAATGCCACTTTCATTTGAAATAAATTCTGGGTCTTCTAATTGATGATCATCTGCAAATACTGTGTGATGATCATCCTTTCAGATATAGGATTCTTGAACCGTTTTAGCGATTCCTAAAATCTCGAGGTCGTGAGGAATAGGTTGCCTAGCTGATGGTATATCAGGATAATGGTTAGTTTGCTTTTTTTGCCTGTGAATTTGCAGACACAGAAATAACAATCGTCATGGTGATTTTTTGTTCCCCCCAAACCATTGGTACACCAAAGGGCATACCTTTTGATTTCCCCGATTTCCATTGCAAAAGCCCTTGATAGCACGTTCCGCACACACTATGGGGCACCACCACTTGTCTTGATCACCTAAGGCCACACCAAAATATTCTTTATAGCATTCTTTTATCTTTGGGGTGATACGTTTCCTCTTGTTTGGAATTATAAATTTTCCACAAATGTAGCAGAACATTTCTGGATTAACTTCACATTTACGAGGCATTATTTATATATTTAAAATATTTTAAAATAAATGTATTGTTAAGCATTTTCTTAATATAAAATTGCAATGCTATGCATTTCATCTAAATGATGATTAAAATTTAGGCTTACAAAGTCAATATCTTCGAATATTTTGATGACGGCGACGTTATTTTTGTGTCTATTTTGACGAGAGATAAAACTTCATTTTTATGAATCAATTTCATTTTTGAAAAATTACTATTTAAATCATGATATACGATTGAATTGAAATATGCAGTATCAATCGTTATGTTTACGATATATTTTTTGTTGTCGTGTCCAATACTATATCTCTAAATAAAGAAAATATATAAATTTGTAAACTATATTAAACACAAAATTCCCATTACGTTGTTTTAAAAATCTGCAAAGGCTGACTCGACAATCAAGGAAACGAAAGGATACCGCACGTACACGCGGCTGAAGAATTCGGTGGGCCGAAAGAATGGGCGACCATCCGACGTGACAGCAGAGCTATTCATTCTTGTAAAGACCGCCCACCACCAATAACGTCAGTGTAAAGACGTTTTATGCGTTTCCGTAGATCAAGAAAGGAACAAACATAAATGGATAAATTGCAATAAAATATAACCAGACAGAAGTCTTCCAAGCGGGGAATTAACATATTATTGCGTATAGCGTCTAACAATTAATTGGGCAGTGTGTGAAATACAATCAACTATGTAAATTTCCTTGTTTACATTTTATCTGTATATATAAAATTATCTCTATATATAAATAACTTCTCAAATTTCTCTCTCATCAGATGTCAAACATTTTACAAAATATCCTATTTGTAATGAATATTCATTTTTCAGAACATTACATACGCTACGCTGGTGGGCAAAATTTATGTTTCACACAATTGAATCTTTACTCCTAATTTCGAATTGAATTCGAAAAGAGAGTACTTTATTAATTAATTTTATACATTTATTAAAGGGGTGAACTTTATGATTTTTTAAAATATTCAATATTTTGAAATATTTTAAATACTATGTAATTCAGCTGTATCTTGTTCTCAGAACGAAGAAGACACATTTAAACGAATTTATTTTTTTAAAATTCTAACTCGTAGAGAATGTGATCGTCCCATTCAACAATACATACTTGATTTCTTATTATAAATCGGTCTTCTTTGAGAAGCCTAGTTGAGGAGACATGCGTTTTTAATGAACTTTGAAATTATTCTTAGAGTGAAATTTTATTTTATATATTTTCTGCGATGGAAAAATATTGGGAGGATACAACTTATCCTTTAAAAGGTAATCCCATAATATTATGTTCGAATAAATAAGCTTGAGGGATGAGTCTCTTTTAATTACATTTATTTCAAGCTTTCGGGCTCAACCGCCCCTCGACAGGACAAATTACTAAAGTTTTCAAATCTAATCTATATAAACATTTGAGAGACGCCTGTGTCTCGAGTGTAATACGTCTCAAATGTTCATATAGATTAGATTTGAAAACTTTAGTAATTTGTCCTGTCGAAGGGCGGTTGAGCCCGAAAGCTTGAAATAAATGTAATTAAAAGAGACTCATCCCTCAAGCTTATTTATTCGAACACAACTTATCCTTGGTGAACCTTTCTAGCGCGTTTTTGCGCGCTCGTTTAGGTTGCAAAAACAAATTAATGAATTAAATCGGACTATAAATACAGTAGTTTAAAAGTTAATGTATAGATACTGCGCTATGCTATTATATATAACACCAGTTTTAAAACGGATTCAACTGAAATATATCTCAGAATTTAGAAAACAATCTTTTCTGAGAATAATGTTAAATTAGTTACATTTTGTAGGAGGAAATCATGTGTATTCTACTCTATCTCGAATCTCAAGCATGTTCTATCGTATTCTAATATCAGTACGGCCAGTGAATTGTATTTAATCCCTTGAAGATATTATGCACAAAGTTCGCTCAAGAGAACGAGCGTTATCAATTAGTATCACAAAATATGTGTGAGCCAATAGATGAACATAATATTCTGATATCTCAACGGGATAGCTTTTGCCCGTCATGGAACCTTCTTCGAAGACATGTGTGGTGTATTTAGGTTAAAGATCACTCATTTAGGCACCAACTGATAATATAATAAGTCATAATGGCAACAGTTACATTTTATAATAATATACAAGAATTACTTATGCAAATTTTGCACCACAGGTCAATGGTCACAATACAATAATTAAATAATATAAATACATATCAGCTCCTTCCCACCTTCAAAAGCCAAATCTATCGGGAGGTCTCCTGTCCCTCATAGGATACCGCCGCTGGGGCGTCCTATACTGGTCCGACGCCGAAGCTGCGGAACCGGGCTCCTCTGGTGCAGAGATTCCTGAAGAGGAGGGAATGTTCTCTTTACTGGGAGAGACTGAAATCTCCACCGAACCATCCTCTGCACGGCTCTCATTTCTTGGATAATTTATCGGTTGCTCCGGCAGAAATATCTCGGAAGCTAGACTAGGCGCGATGTAACTTTTTCTTAATTGGCATACGTGCCGTCTCCATAATCTGCCGTCATTCAATTTAACAGTGTAGAAACACTTTCCAAGTCTACTTATAATTTTCCCCTCCTTCCATTTATTTGGACCCAGAAAGTCTCTGACTAAGATATCCTCGTCCTCCTCAAAATCAGGGGAATATCCCTTTTTAATTCCTGGTTTGACTTCCAATTTTGGCTTCAATAGGTTCCACCTACATTTAAGCATCCGCTTTAAAAAAAGGACTGCTGGGGCTTCCCTAGTGCTCGAATGTGGCACTGTTCTATATGTGAACAGAAAATTTGCCAAACTCTTATTCAATTATTCATTTCTCTTATTCTTTAAGCTTCTTTTCAGAGTTTGCACAAAACGTTCTGCCAAACCATTGGTAGCTGGAAAATAAGAGGATCAGACCTCAAATGATAAACTCCATTTGATTTTTAAAAAT
Organism: Cordylochernes scorpioides; assembly: GCA_030710605.1. NCBI lineage: Eukaryota > Metazoa > Arthropoda > Arachnida > Pseudoscorpiones > Chernetidae > Cordylochernes > Cordylochernes scorpioides. Next base: position 92,517,273 of record CP092886.1, on the reverse strand, counting down.
ATTTCATTACTTCCGAAACGAATTGAGGGCCGTTATCCGTGACCACTTGGTCAGGAATACCATAGCGCAGGAATAAGTCTCTCAGAACTCTGATAGTATTTCCCGCGGTCGTGGAATTCATTATAATAACTTCCGGCCACTTTGAATAACTGTCAATGACAATTAAGAACACTTTGTTCATGAATGGACACGCGAAATCCAAGTGAATTCGATACCATGGTGTAGGAGCAGATTCCCACCTGTGAACACTTTCTTGCTTTAACGTATGTTTATTTATATTACACTTTCTGCAGACTCTAGTAATTTCCTCTATTTAAAGATCTATTCCAGGCCACCAAACAAAATTTCGCGCCAGTGCTTTCATTTTTACAACACCTAGATGTCCTTGATGCAACTCAGTTTTGTGGCTAAAAATGCATTTTACTTAGATGTAGGTCGCTGGTGACAAACATCGCGGGCAAAGGGACGACATTTCAATCGAAAATCCTATTGGATATATATTTTTAGCAAATAACATCCTAATTCAATTATTTAATTTTCTACATTAATATAGAGAGTTCAAATATTAGCCTATCTCTCTCTTTCTCTCTCTCGGCCGTGCGGCGTTCTCTTATGTGATAGAGATTGAGGCAATGAGAATAGTAACCCCTATGGGGTTTTGGCCTAAAGCCAAAAGAAGGGTTTGCAAGCTCATTTATATAACATTTCCGCCGATAAATCGACAAAATATTCTGAAATGACTGAAAGTCATTCAGAATTAACTAATGGCAAAAATTGGGCTGATTGCTCGGAACAGGAAGACCAGCTTATCGAAAGACAAGATGTGATCTTCACTAAAGTGGGCGGCTCCAGGAAGAGGCCGCATGATCCTGACCACGCCAAGTCGGGGACCAAAAAGGGCTGCGTTCAGGCACCAGGAATCCAGGCCAGCAGCAGGGCAGGAGCCACACCAAGACCCAGCAATGTGCAAGAGTGCCAGACTCCAAGTAAGAAGCAGGCAACCTTCCGAGCAAGGTCGGCAGCGGGGCGGGCGGACCAGTGTGTCTACCTGGAATTCTGTCCAGACTTCACGCAAGAGGAGTATTTACGGGCGTTGGAAACCAAGCTGGGTAAGGGCACCATCTACCAACTGAAAAGAATGGAAGGACACATCCTGGTCGGCCTCTCTAGCGTGCAACTCGCTGACAAGCTGATAGAGGAGGGACTCAACATCAAAGACGTCACCCTGCGTGCCTTCCCCCTCAGGAAGAGGGCCGACTGAATTGTCCTCGGCAACGTGCTCTTCTTCGTAGAGGACGCTGACCTCGTCACTGCGCTGCGGCCAAAGGACAGGCCACGTCCATCATCCAGAAGATGATGCAACTAGAGGATTCCTGCTGGGCTGATGCTCGTCGGGAAGCCTTTTTAACTTTGCGCGACGGAGTAGAGCTCTCCCAGATCCCTACCCGGCTAGACGTCAAGGCCAAGGGAGTAGTCTCGCATGTCTACGTGACCATCAAGTGTTCCCTGTGATACAAGCAGGGACACGAGTGTGCCAACTGTCCTCGCAAGACTGGTCTCCAGGAGGACAAGCTAGTGCAGCACCAATTCAAGCTGCATCAGCAGCCCCACCTGCTGCTGTATACACATACCCACCTCCACCAAGGGCATCCAATGCTCAGCAGGAGAACCTGACCCCCAAGCCAATCCTATAACGAGCGCTCTAAAAAATCTGGAGCCGAAAAAATCAAGGAAAAGAAGGCAGGGCACGGTGTCGAGGCCCCCCTCATCCAAGCCTATGCCCTCCAACAACTCCACCCTCTCAACACCAGCTGCGGAATTTTCTGCACCCATTATGCAGACCCCCTCAACAGTCTCCAGCCCTGTCTGGCCTTTGCTTTGGGCTAACTTCCCTGTCCGTCCCTACGAGACTCCAGCCCCCGAGCTGCTGTTCTGGCGCCGAGCACCAGCCAAATGCTATCACGACCAGAGCCTTCCTCGACCAATACTGAGCCATAAGCGGCTCCTGCAGGAGCGTACCAAGACATCTATCTCTCAGGCCATTCAGGAGAGGGGGCGGAGGAAAAAAAAATTCGAATACCTAAACGCTGATTCTATGCCCTCTCTATGGGTTTTGAGGTTGATGATGATTTAGTGATGACCTCGGTTCTATTCCGCTCTGAAAGAGAACCTCTCCTCTATAATCTCTCGCCTGGAAACAGAAAAATTCTGTAGCAATTTCTCGGCGGTGCAATTGAGAACGTTGGGGACAAAAACCCCTTTATAAGCACAGGCCTTTTCGAACTCAGGGCGGCTTTAAGCATTTGACATGATTCCGATGTCCATCCAGAGAGGGATCGTGTCTGATGTAAATATTTATACATTTATATATATTTATTATTTTCTTTTATAACTCCGTAATATATTTTTTTTTCTTTCACTTGGTATTATATATTTGTATATGGGCGATTAATAAAAGTTGTTTCAATGTCAATCTCTCTCTCTCTGTATGGAAAAGTTATACAATCATAACACAGAGTCCACTTCAGTCTACAGTATAGGTCTGTTGAAAATAACCGATTCAGCTATCAAGACAAAACGAAGCCTAGCGTGTCAGATGTAGCAGCATCAGGTAGCTCCAAGTGAACCTTGACCCGTGGAAGGTTAAATCACACCTTACCGGAACAAAAGGTTGCGGCACCGAGAAGAGGAAATGAAGGGACCGGCATTCCGTTCCCACACAGGCGTAATGGAGGTTGCCCAATGGAGAGAAAGGCTCTCTCTCTCTCTCTCTCTCTCTAGTAAACTTACTTGCTACGCCAAACTATATTTTCCGCAGTTTCAAAATGATGTTTGAAACTAATATAACATATTGTTCCCAGGTGCAATCGACTATATTTCTTTCTAAACAAATAATTATATTGATTTTTTTAAATTTAGTTTTAATGCAGAGCTTCGTTCATATTAGTAATCTGGTATTTGAGCCATTTGAGAGCATTGAAAAATTGAGAAACATTTTGCTGTTTCGATGATTGACATGATGTGTCCCTCATGTGTACCATATAAAAGTTCTCGAACTTATAAACATTGTTAGTGTTTTAAATTCCGCTTTTAATTAATAATGGCTCTTCTAAAAAGATTTTTAGAGAAATAACGTTAAACCTAAAATAGGATGGGTGATTTATACTTAATAGACTATTTAGAAAATTACAGACATCCACAATAAATACTCGCACACTTAAGTGTATTAATAACAACCTATATTAAAATGTGAACCTATAGTGAAACCTCTAGCCTGTTAAAAGTGTATCGTTTTTATAGTAAATATTAGTGTTTTCTAATAAATAATTATTGTTAACATCACGTTTCTGGGGGTTAATAAAATGAAATATTAAAATGAGAAATATCTGAGGTTATTACTTTCCGAAATCTTTACTATAGCTTTATTGTTCTCTCTCTCTATCTCTTCTTTATAGCCTTTAAAAATAAGCTGCTTGTTGAATCAGTCTCTTGCTGCTTTCTTAAAGTTTTGATCACTTGGGAATTTTTAATAAGGGTTACTAAAACACATCAGTACTTTGTAATAGTTCATTAAGTAAGTAAATATTTAACTTCTTTTTGTTTATGGCTATTTTACACCCCTAATAAAATGCTCATCTAATTTGAAATAAGGTTTTAAAAAATACTTCTTGCTTTTGATTTCAAACATATTTGATAGTCTCACCTTTATATTGCATTGTCAATTTAATAAAAAGGGGTTTCGCTATTTTATTTAAAAAAAATATATATTTTTTTGATTTGCAATACACCAAAAAGGCAATGGAATTCATAAAGCTATCAATAACATTCTGCCGAATTTCTTGATATTATTTTAATAAGGAGGTATATATATATGACATAATAAAAATATGAATTTTATTATTCATAAAATAATTGAAATTCTATAATCACAGAGTTAAATTTTAAAATGAAAAGGAATCCTTAACAAAAGGAATACAACTCAATATTGTTTTTGTTTGTAAATAGATAATAACATCGTTAGTTGTATCTATGCAAAAACTGTTTGCTTTAAAAAATAATCAAAATAATAAATATTTTTTGGGACAAAAGTTTTCATTCATTTTTACCATCCACGACTGCATGAATTGGTAACGTAAATAGAATATACGTCCTTTTTTTATGACATATATGACATAATTTTTTTATTATTTTTTACTATCAAGTAGTTTTTATTTTAAATTACTTGAAGAAAATTACAATAAGACATTTTTCACAGTTATATAGAATTTATGAAATGAATTCTATATTAGTGAATTTCAAAAATAGGTTAGATAACTACATATTTACAACAAGTATTAAAAGTCGGCGTATTCTAAAACTATGGTCAAAAAACAAGTAGAACTATCAATGAATGAAAATAAAATATATTTTTTAAATTATAGAATATTTTTATATTTAGATTATATAATATATATATATATAAATAATATATTATATGTATATAAGCAATGGGCGCTTCTCCCGTCAAAATAAACGTCAGAATCTGACGCCATCTATTGACCGTCGCCGCAACTAGCGGCATCGAGTCGGTGACAAAGCCACAAACACCAACTCTGGCAAACTGATAAGCGTCCACCTAGAGACCATGGTTTCGGACTAATGGCCCTCGTCAGTCTAGGGCGGACTTTATTCCATGAGATCCACCCGGTATCTAATGGAATCCTCACAATCTACCAAAGAGGTGTTTTACTGGCAATGTGGCTGGGCCAAATCTATTGGCAAAACATAGATGGAAAAATTTCCGGGAGGAAATTAATCCTTAGAAGCAATGGGCGCTTCTCCCGTCAAAATAAACGTCATAATCTGACGCCATTTATTGACCGTCACCGCAACTAGCGGCATCGGGTGCCGTGTGGATCTCATGGAATAAAGTCCGCCCTAGACTGACGAGGGCCATTAGGCCGAAACCATGGTCTCTAGGTGGACGCTCATCAGTTTGCCAGAGTTGGTGTTTGTGGCTTTGTCACCGACCCGATGCCGCTAGTTGCGGCGACGGTCAATAGATTGCGTCAGAGATTCTGACGTTTATTTTAACGGGAGAAGCGCCCATTGCTTCTATGAATTAATTTCCTCCAGGCAAATTTTCAATTTATAATTGTATAAGTGTGTTTCTGATATGTGTGTTGTAAGTGCTATAGTATTCGCTAATAGCTTATAGACTTCTTTAAAAAACATTTTATTTTATAATGAAATATAGTATCGCGCATATAGATTATTTTATAATCTAGATTGATCAGTACATGTAATCAAAGGGAGCGTTCTGATATCTTGGAAATACTAATTCTAACATATTTCGTTCGTGAGCAGATTTGTGTTGTAATTTAAGTCTTTAATGGCTACCTTCTTCCTTTGACGTTTCACTGACCTGCTAATTCCAGAATATCTCAAGGGCCATTCCTCTCATGGCTGGCTTGGGAAATTTCATGAATCTTACAGAGATATGATCACGTTCTTTTTTGACAAAATGACTGGCCAGGTACACTTACAATAGCCCTTGGAGCCGATAAATAAGCCCTTTGACGATATATATATGTGGTAACCGAGGGTCTCTCGCTGTGGTGTGGTAACTGAGAGGGGCTAACCTGTAGTAACCGAGAGGGACAGTCAGGGCGTGGAGAGTTTTCCAGTACCTCTCTGCATCTTGGAAGACCTTTAACAGTTCTCACAGAGTACAGGCAGTCGTGGTCGAGGCAGAGTGGAAAGTCTGGGAATGTTCACACAAAAACGAAGAGACACAGTTGTTTTAGGAAAGTTCCGTGAACAGATAGGAGTCGAGTTAAGCAGCGAAAGATGGAGAGATAAGAAGTTTTCTTACTAATCTACGTCATGGTCGAGCATCAGAAGATGAAGTCACGAGGGCTCCCGCTGATGGTGAAGTGACTATATTTTCGGATAGGGCGGAGGTTTTATATTACTTTGCCGAGAGAGGAAGTATTGAATTTCAGCGGAAGAGACAGAGAGAGAGAGAGAGAGAGAGAGAGAGAGAACAAAGAGCATGGATCGGAAGCGAAATTGTACACTCAGCCAACCCCCTGTGATCTTGCTATCTTTGGCCTCTTTGGATTTCTACATCTCGATTTCAGACGTTTTTGGACTTCTATCTCAATCTCTTACTTCAGCTCAACTCTTAATCTATTACTGAGTTTTATTTATTTATCCTCAGTTTGTAAAAGGTAATTGCATATGATGTGTAATGACACATATCAATCATGCGTATAATCATTTACAGATATGTTTCTATTATACAACATGAAAATCTTGTTAGAAGTACTATACAATATGAGGTTGCTGGTTTGAATTATCATAGATGGGCCCCGGGAGTGAAAGGGTTTTTCCGGATTCAAACGGATAAAGCCTCTCTAAGACAGGTAAGTAATTAAAATTTATTTTCATTAATTTAAATTGTGAGGGTTGGATAGGGCTATAACAAGATGTTTTGTTTGGATATATCTAAAACATAAAAATAAAACTTATGTTTAATTTAAATGTTGTGCTATTCATTATAAAAGAGAAATTTAGATAAAACCTTTATTTGATTGTAAATAATAATGATGATTAACAAAAATGATGATAAAATACAAATTTACATTCTAAGAGATTATTGGCGGGCGTTGGAAAGGGTTAGGGGTTAAATATGTAATATGCAATTATAAGGAGTGCACATATAAACCAAATACTTAGATCCAGGTGCAAAGCGAGGGTATAGACTTGAGCGTCTTCCTAGGCAATGTTTCACTTGCGATCCTATATAAGGGTTAGAGTGCGTTTTGTCACAAGGATAAAAGCCAGAGGATAAAAGTCAGACCTTTTGATCTCTGTATCTTGATCTCTTGATCTTGATCACTGAAATGATCCCTTAAATATTTTTGAAGCCTGCGGCGCTTTAGTTGTGCTTGGTGCTGCCTTGGTTCCCTAATGAATGGCGCGCACTCGCCCTCTTCTCCCTCGGGGTGCCCACGGCTCTGCCGGCGCCTCTCCAGCCCTCTCCTTGGCCCTCCATTGCGGCGGGCGCTTGGTGACTCTCAAAGATGTTGTGCCTTAAAATGCTTACCCGAAAGCATGTAGAAGGCGGATTAATCGATAATATAGTGCGTTTTGTCACAATTTTAGATTTATTGGGTTAAAAGTTGTTGAATATAAAATTGTTTATTAATATGGTTGAAAGGGGTGAAATAGAGCCATGCGATAAGTAGAATTGTTGTAGCGACAGTAGGTGATCTAACTTGACTTGAATTTAAAGGGTGATTGTGATCTGCTAGAGATGAAAAAAAAAGTTTAAAATCGAAAAAAGTGAACGCTTTGTGCATGCGTTGGTGATTGTGCTCTGCTGATGATTGAAATTAACTTTTGAAACGTGTTCAGGCCAGAAGTTGGAAATTATAAATCTGGGGAACTGTGTTCAAAGAGTTTTTTGAAATTACGAAATAAAAAAAAATTGTCAAGCAGTACTGTCGTTTTTCTACGTTGATGTGAAGCAATGGCTGAAAAGATAGTAATAATAAAGTATAGGGAAGTGGTTATAGAATACGATTGTTGTAAGCGATTGTTGCCTGCCCGATAGTCGATGATATAAATTGTCCTATTACGGGTAAACAAATACAAAATGAATAAAATATACTAATATGATTGTGGGTAGAAAAGGTGTAAGTGGACAACATCAAACATTTAATATATAAAAGTAATAATAATAAAAGAATAAATAATGATTTTAAAAACAAATAAATGTTTTGAAATACTAATAATATTATGAAACATAAAAGTAAAATTGATTAGAGTTTTTTTTTTTGAAAATAATGTAGGACTAAAATTTGATTATATTGTGGCGAAGAAATAATTTATTATTTAATTTTAATTTAATTATTCAATGAAAATATTCAACAGATTATATAAAAAAAATATATATATGTTATGTAAAATAATGATCAAAATATTTCTTTGCTTGCTTGCTCAAGATTCTCGAGCTGTAGATAGTTTTGTTGATTTGTTAATAATTGTCGACCTGTCGTGCTGACGTCATCAATAAATACTTTCACATCCCCAGATATAAAAAGACTTGATTTTCTACGCTACAACTGGTGGAGAGACTGGATCGATACCCATTCAGAAAAAAACGGAAAATTGACTCGCGGTTGAGCAATAAGAAAAAACCATGAACATCAAGAAAGAGAGAAGCAACTACTCAGGTAGGTTCATTTTTTGTCCAATATCTACCTAGAAACCCCTCAATGTTCTCTGGCGAGGGTGTTGAAGATCCATGAAGTTGGTTAAAAGAGTATGAACGTGTGGCGAATAACAACCAATGGAATGAAACCCTAGGTCTCGCTAACGTTTATTTCTATCTGACTGGAACTGCCCTCAAATGGTTTGAAAACAACGAGGAAAGCATCCAGACATGGACGGAGTTCATGTCACAATTAGAAAATGTATTTGGAAAAAAAGAAAGCTCAAGACTGCGAGCTGAGAAAATACTCAAAGCCCGCGCACAATTAAAAGGAGAAAGCACCGAATATTACATCCAAGACGTCCTGCGCCTCTGCAAAGAAATAGATCGTCAAATGAATGAGGATAATAAAATATCCCATCTGATGAAGGGGATAGCCGAGGAGCTCTACCAGGCACTTCTCCCAAGGGATGTGCATAACACTGAGGAATTCGTCACCGAGTGTCGCCGAATTGAAGCCCTACATTGTAAGCGAGTGACCCCAACTAAATACGAGCGACTACCAAAAGTGAAGTCTCTCAGTGATCATGATGACAGGGCAGATCTGTCATCTATGATTAGACAAATTGTTCGTGAGGAGGTACAGCGGGCATTAGGCTCTCCTCGAGTGGAACCAAAATTTGACACCATCGAAGATATGGTAAAGGAGGAGATTGGAAGAACCCTGGCGCCAATCTCAAAGTCTAGGAGAAGTCCCCCACAGAAAGAAAGACCCTGACAGTGTTTTAATACTAGATACGAGGCCGCCCAAACGATACGACCGCAGCATGAACCTCATTACCGAAAACAAGGAGGAAGACGCGAAACAAACGGATGGCGAACCATTGAAGGAAAGCCGATCTGTTTCCACTGCGGGCGCCCTGGTCAAGTCGTCCGCTACTGCCGTGATAGACAGAGACCAAACGAAGAAAGGCGAAACCAATACTACCAAAGAAGCCAAGGACGTTCTATAACGCTCGATCCGATTTCCAAGAGCAAAATGATGATGTTCAAAAAATGCGAGCCGCTATCGAATCCCTTCCCCAAACCCTGGTCGTAACGGACAATATTCGTCGTCTGCTAGGAGATCCAGCCAGTCGCCTCGCCGTTCCCGTCAGGAAAACTAGAAGATGCGTCCTATTTTGGAGGCAAGGCCGCAAAATTTAGAAACCCTCCCTTGTCGACTACATTAGAAATAAAATAAAATTATATAGACATTAAAATAGAAGGAAAAATGACGCATGCCCTTGTCGACTCAGGAGCCTCATATTCTGTTATATCTGAGAGGTTCCGAATGAAACTAAGAAAAGTAATGTTTGCCGAAACTGACGTAACATTACGAGTAGCGAACGGTAAAATCGTAAGACCAAAAGTACGATGTACGTTGAAACTGGACCTAAATGGACTACAGGAAAAGTTCGATTTTGTCGTTATGGAAGACTGTAGTCACGATGTTATTATTGGTTGGAACTTTTTAAAGTTATCCAGAGCAGTAATTGACTCTGCAGATGATACATTTTTTTTAGAAAAATGTCTTTTTGAAGATTCCCCTAAGAATAGCTCACCTCTCTACTCGGAACTGGAATACAGAATCGAGCCCGCCTATATTCAGCTAATAGAAGTAGCAAGTCGTGACATTCCTAATGACGCAATTGTGGTAGCAGAATGTCGAAAAGAACTATTTCTGGAAAGAGAACTAACGGCTCCCTCCTCTGTCATTTCACTTACCAGTAACCGAGGTAAACTTTGGGTGGTGAATTGGAGTCCATATCCAAAACTAATCCCACAGGGGATGCACGCAGCCGATAGTGTTGTCATCGAAGATAGTCAACTATGTACTCTAGCTGATTGTAGTAATTTATATTATTATAATTGTAATAATCAATATAATTGAAAGTAAAAAATAATATTCAAAGATTTATACAAAAAAATAGAATATGATTCAAGATTATTTTGTGTGTCTGAGTAACGTGTTTAACTATTTGAGTCCAGGAAGCTTTCGGATTTTCCAGATAAGCTAGTCTGAGCTTGCCTGTAATGGTGGAATTTAAACGTTATATTAAACCGTTTGCTTGTGGGTTATTGCTGGTGGTGAATAGGGTTTGTATACCATGTGTTATTAGAAATTTACGGATTTTTCTGAGGTAAAAGCGGGCGCTCTTTCAGATAACAGACGTTTTAGAGATCCTTGTTGCAGTACAGTTTTGAAGGTTTGAATGTACGTTAGGGTACAGGTGGACTTCGATGGAGGTCTTTGAGTGTCCATATTTCGAAATTTCAGCTATGGTATCTATAGAGATTAAGTCGAATAGTCGTTGAGGTGGTGGAATTTGTCCGAGGTCACCATAGGGTTTACCTTTGGATCTTTTAATGATTTGGCAGGTGTGACACGACCTGACAAATTATTTTATAGATTTAGAGATACCATTCCAGTAGTACTGGGTAGTAATTATTCATGTCATCTGAGAGATGCCTGGGTGGTTATATTCTTGGCGAACCTTTTTATTAGAGTATGTTGCAGGGTTTCGGAAATTATTATTTTAATTACACCTTTTCGGGTAATGGTATGTAAGCCGTTTGTATCAATGTTGAATGTGGATGCTATATTGTCTGATGCTGTTTAATAATATCAGCACTGATAAATCCTACAAAGGGGGTTCGTGATAGTAAATCTACTTCGTACTGTTGGTTGCTTTTGAGAAAATAGATTTCGTAATTATAGGTAGATAGTCTCAGGCTTCATCTAAAGAGTCGTCCTGACGGATTTTTCATAGTTTTAAGCCATTGTAAAGCTTGGTGATCTGTGTATATGGTAAAATTTATACCAGTGAGGTATATTCGGAATTTGTCTAACTTTCGACGATGGCGAGGTACTCGAGTTCGGAAACGGTGTGGTTTCTCTCATGTGCTCTAAGGGCGCGGCTGAAATATTGTACAGGATGTACTTGTCCGTCTGGATGTACCTGTTTGAGTATGCCTGCGATCCCTTGGGTGGATGCGTCGCAATAAAGGCGGCATGGCAAACCGACTTGATACAAGTGTAGTACTGGTTTATAGGTTAAACTCTCTTTGAGATTGGTGAATGGTTGTTGACAGTCTGGGTCCCAATTCCATTTCACATCTTTTTAAAGTTGTTTTTTTAAAGTTCCTCGTAAGCGAGCATAATCTGGTATAAACTTATTATAAACTTTCACTGCTCCTAAAAATGATTGTAGGTCTTTTGATTGGTAGGTGGTTTGATGGAATTTATGGTACCAAGGTTGTGCGTCTGTGGTGCATAAGTACCTGCGGTAATAGTGTATCCTGAGAAATCTATGGATGTTTTAAAAAACGAACATTCATTATAATTGAGTTTGATGTTTCATGTTGACACACCGTTAGAAATTGTTGTGGATGATCCTCTAAGGTGTCAGAAAAAATAATGAAATCGTCGAAGTAATGGGTAACAAAATTTAATTTACATTTTTGCATGACCTGGTTTATGGCACGATGGTATATCTGTGGTGAAATTTTAAATCGTACGGAAGTCTACAAAATTCGTACTGTCTATCCAACGTCACGAAAACTAGTAGATTACATGAGTTAGGTTCTATTTCCACTTGCCAATATGCTATATCTACTGAAGAGTAGTATTTCGCTTTCGACAATTTGTCAAGAATGGTTTCTATTAAAGGTAAAGGATGTACGTCTGGAGCGATGATTTCATTGAGTTTTCTGTAATCAACACAGAAACGTTTCGTAACAAGAGTTATTGGACTGGCGTAAGGCGAGACTGACGGGGATATTATACCATGTTGTAGCATTTGCTCTATTTGGGTTTGTATATCTTGTTGGTCGTGTAGTGGTACTCCATATGTACGTAATGCTATTAATTTATCTGTATTGATTTTTATCGGTGATAAGTTAAATTTGGATACATTGTATTTATTAGTAGAGAAAAAATGCGAGAATTAATAAAGAATTCGGTGAAGTTCGTGTGGACAATGTTCTAACTGAGGTGCCGCATTAGAAGGTAGAGATAACTTAATATCATGGGCAGGAGATATAGGGGGTAATACAACAGTGGGGGAACATATAATTGGGACAGGGTCCGCCACGTGTAAACAGGACTGGTTCGAGTGAAGCGTGGGAAAAATGGCTATTTCCCTCGGTTGAGTGGGACATAAATCCTGTTTGCACTTGCTGAAATTATAGACATTCGTTGGGAGAGATAAATTCGGAGATTATTAAAATCTATAATTAATTCAAATATTTTAAGGGTATTAATAGATAAAAAAACAAAAGGCAGTGAAGCTTCTATTATATAAAAAAAAATAATTTTTGGATGAGGTTACCTATTTAAAGTTTTAAAAATATATATCCTAGCTTATTTACATTATGGGCTATTGCATTTATAGTTGAAGTGTACTGATGGTTAATAATTTTATATGGTAATCTATTTTCTAAGGTTCTTAAAATATCTAAGTTAGGTATGTTAATAGATGCTCTTATTACTATTAAAAAGGGCAAATTTACATTTGGTGACAGTTCAGTCCATATTACGAGCTGTTCAACGAAAAAGGGTTGTAGGTTTTCCTACCGTTGAGTTGCACGCGGGGCTTGTAGAGCCGTCTTGGCTTGCAGCTTGGACTTGGGGAACAGGGCTCAGGGATTGGACCTTGGGCCGGTTCTGGGTGTGGGTACCACGTTTTGTTACAGTAGTTATGCGTGGTCTGGCGCTGTAAGACTTGGCGTGTTCGGCTCTGTGGGAACCGTTGTTCAGACTGGGAGTGCCAGAACATAGCTTTGCAAAACTTGCAAGGCGAGGGTGGGGGAGCAACTTGGTACGTTACACGTGATGACCGCTGGTTGTTGTACCGCGGTGGTGGGTTGTGGTAGGTTGGATGTGAGGCCTTATCTACTTGGCGCTGGTACGCTGCACTGGTGACACACTGAACTTGACACTAGGTCAAACTATTCTTTAATGGTGTTTGGCTGCACAGTTACGATTAATCGCTGGTATGCGACGGGGAGTCCGTCGGTCAGAGACTCTATTAATATTGTTGCATCATGGCTAATGAACCTATTTTATTTTAATTTGTAATATTATTTTTCATATATTTTGAATTCAAAATTATATTTAATTATTTTATTAAACAGAATATATGTATTATAAACAAAATATATGTATTATAGAATCATCATTTGTATTTAGGTAAACTGTGTGACTTCACTGCTCTCTTTGATGTGAAAAAATAAATATATTATCCTGGAGGCTACTTAAAGTAGAGTTATCTCATTATTCCCTTATATAAATTTGTAGGATGGTTGAAATACGCTCTGGTAAGATGCAAGACCCAGCACAGGAGAGAATCAAAAGGCTGAAGAGTCTGCCAAGCCGCAACCTGGTGCAACAATATGTCGGCGGGTAGGTTTAGTTTCATGCCAATTACCGTTTTGTTTTGGTAGTAGTCTTCTACGGGTATTTGGGGTGTCAATCAGATGGCCAAAAAGCGTCAAACGACGTTTCTGTCGTTGCTGGGAATAAATCTATCAAGGTCTGGCGGGCTTCATTATAAAATAACTTATCTAACCGTAGGCTTCAGAAATATTGGAGGGGCTTACCTTGCAGGTAGCAGAGTAACTTGCGTAGACGGTAAGTGTAGGTCAGCTCAGCTCGGTCTTCTTGGGCATCGAAGTTGTCGAAAAAGCTCTGGGCTTCAAAGGTACCATCGTATGGACTCACGTCTATCTCCCTCGGAGGTCGGGCGACCAGCAGCTTACTCAGGGCATCGGCGATCTGTGTCAGCGGGTCTGCAGAGGTCCCTTGAAAGGGGACGTTTCCTCCTCCTCAAATGTCGTCTCTTGTTTGGGGGCAGATGGACTGGTCGGTTTGCTCTTCCATCTTTGCTCTTTCTCGCTTCCATCTGGACAGTCTTCTTACCTTCTTCGTTTGGTATCCTGTCGACTCTCGCTCTACTGTGGTAACCGAGGGTCGCTCGCTTTGGTGTGGTAATGTAGTTCTTTGGCTGATGAGGCTGACTTTTCTGTTTCCGTGTTGACTCACACTGTTGACTTATTTGGAATTAGCCGTATCCTTGTAGTTCTAATAATTTACTATTCTCTTTTACTTATAATATCTTATTATTTTCCTGAAGTCCTATTATTTAGAGTGAATAAACAGAATTTGGATTATAGTCTGAACCTACCAACATCAGACAAAGGATCTATTTCTCTGTCCATTGACATTAGATTTCCTGTTCCCATGTTAACGCACATTGTTAATTTTTTTGGATAGGGTCATATTTACTTGTAGTTGTAATAATCTATTAATTGTTTTTATAATATTTTATTATTTTTTTGCAGTCCTAATATCTAAAAATAATAAACACAATTTGAATTATGGTTTGGCACTAAGGGAAAGGTAAGTCTTAATCTGATTTGTTTTGGGGATCTGAATACATTGTAGTTACCATTATCAGACAAATTGAGGAATTTAGGAATACTTTTCTGTTTCTTTATTATCACACACTTTTTATCAGTTTGGAATGAGTCATATTTTCTAATAGCTCTAGTATTTTATTACCTTCTTGTATTTCTAAAATATTTTTTTCCACTTGTCCTAATATGTAGAGAGATAATGGATTATAAATAGTAATTATGGTAAAGGTAGACCTGATCCGATATATTTTGGTTCCGTGTGTTGTTTCGAATTCACTTAAGTTGCTAATTAGACAAAGTATTTAATCCTTGGTCTGTCGACGCTAACATTTTTGTTTCATTTTTGACGCAAACATCCGATTTGAGTGGATCGTGACGTATTATCTTATAGTAGTTCTAATAATTAATTATTTTTTCATAGTTTAAAAAAAATTAGAGAGAAAAAGTAAATCTTGGATTATACTTTGAACTACGTAAATGTAAGTTTATACCCGATTAGGTTGATAGTTTTTGTTGTTTCAAAGACAGGTTGATTGACGTCATCAGACAAAGAATGTATTCCTTTGTTCTAATTACTTTCGCTTTCCTGTTTCCGTATTGACACATTTTTGATTCGATTGCTTTAAAAAAAGTATCCTTTACTTATAGTTCTAATATCTTATTTTCTTACAGTTTTAATTTCTAGAATGAAAAAGCACATTTTAAATTTAGTTTGAAACTACGGAAATTGAGTCTTAAAATCCGGCTCATTTGTTGATTTGTGTTGTGCTGTAGCATAGTTGTTACCCCATTTCCATTCCAATCAAAATTTTATTTTTATTTGATCGAAGAGGTATGGTTTAGTAGTCATGAACACGTGGCCGAAACAACTGCTCAGGTCTTCATCTGAAGAGGCCCGCTGAGTACTATCGTCTTTCCATTTGGTCTAACCTTTAAGGTTTACATTCCTCCTAATTGGGTCCATTTAATTAATATATTATCTTATATCGTGTCCTCCAGTTTTACACTAAATTGTTTTTAAAATAAGCTATACTATAAAAAAATCTTCACAAAAAAACATTCATCTTCTTTCACCAAGAGAGAAAATAGAGAAAAAACTTCTCTTTCTCTAATTAGCTTATGATAAGGCACAATTTGGATTATAGATTATGAACACAAGGTAATAAGACCAAATCCGAATAAATAAATACCGAAACGTCACACACTATTTATTTATTTCTATTTGGTCTTATTACCTTGTGTCTAATTAGATTAATTTTAATATTTGGAAAATTAATATCATGGTCTTTGCTCTCTTCTATAAAACTTTCTCTTCGCTCATTCTTTTTTTTTTTTTTACCCAGCCTATGACGCTTCACCGCCGATGTTTTGCTGGTGTTACCTTTTACCCCTTTTATATTACTATATGCTAACTACATATTTATTACATATAACAAAAACAAACCTCACATGTTTAAACTAAAATATATATATATATAAATTTTGAAATTCTCCTAACGGTATTATATATATATATATATATATATTGAAAATAGAGCAATCCATAAATAAATCTTTAATTAAAAAGGCATATTTTCAAAATATGCCTTTTTAATTGAAATATATATATATATATATATATATATATCGTATATTTTAAAATTGTATAATTATGACACTTTTAGTATATGCCACATATCTCCCAATTGATTAGAGCCGATGCCTTAAAATATCCTACCTTCTGTATATATGCTATATCCTTATTAATAATACCTGTAAATCCCTATTTGTATGTAACACTAAAAATTTTGACGCCATAATAAAAATCCAAAGAGCGGTTAGCTGGGGACAGCTCGGGAGAGAGGAGGAAAATGCCAACGCCCATGTGGGGCAGGCCCCCAGGGACCCTTTATAGACGACCCCTGAAAACAGGAAAGTTTTTGGCAGGGGATCAGCAGATGTTCTTGAGGGTGGCCATCTACAGACGGCTGCTGTCTTTCACACTGCACAGTCTCTCTCTCCATGTCTCGGAGATAGCATCCAAGTTTGTGTCATGGCCTCTACCTCTGTCCTGTGGGCTGTCCCCGATCCCTCTATGTGCTAACATCCAGCCCTGCCTCTGCTTCTTGTTGTCTGCGTGTGGGAAGTTCATCAACACTCGCCTCACGTACACGACTGCCAGTTCATCCATACGTCGGCTCATTTGCAACAATGTTACAGAATATCGACAGGATAACTGAAGACAGCGGCATGCAGAGAATGACAGAGGCACCTGTGATCAACGGCGCATCCGTGTGGATGCTCCTTCTACCTGTCCTCCACCTTGACGATCCAGTGGACCATCTCAAAGACGCTGTACATCGCATAGAGCAGGTCATCATCGCCCCCATCGACATCTCCTGCGCCACGAGCACCTTCCTCCATCGGCTCGAACAAGCAGACAAGATTCACCGAGAAATCCTCGCTATGGCCCGCTAACCAGCACCGACGATGTCCCACGGCAATCACCGCAAAAAGTCATCACCCAGCCTCATCGCAAGCAACTCCACAAGCACCATTCAAGACATCCATCTGGTAGTAAATTTTCTCCACAGAACTATTTAATGTAACACTATTTCCGTTTTTTTCCGCACTGAATTAACTATTCATTCGATACCATTTTATAGCAATACCATTATTATTATAAATCCATCAAGTTCATTATTTACCTGCCCTATTACTATTTCAATTAATGCAACTTTAGATCTGCATAACATATTTTAACCTTAATCAATTATATTATTCATTATTATTATTTTGTGTTTCATTTAACCACTCATTAACAAGGCCGTCGGCAAACAACAACTAAATATATCCTTTTTTTTTCTTCAAATCGTAATCTTCATCATCTCTAGGCTTATTACACACATATTATAACTTCAACCATCTTTCTCATCATTTTAAAACTTTTAATATATTGACAACGTTAATAATATTTTTTAATAGATTAAGATATTTTTGAATTTATATTTTTTTATTGCGCATTTCTAATTTTATCGTTGACGTATCCTAACCAACCCTGCCCATACATTCTAATGAATTGCCCCAAGGGCTTCCTGTTCGCCATTTTTTTTTCTATTGATTAATCCAACTGAGAAATCCTTCCTCGCTATATCATTCTCAATAGTGAGTTCAGGATACCTAGCTAGATTATTTTTCTTATCTCCCGGCTCATCATTACCAATCATCATTTTTATTTTTTTTATTATTACCATTCAAGCCGGGTGAAATCATCATTGGCAACAGAACAACCCTTGCAACTACCTTCCATTTCTTTATTCCTCAATCTCATATATTCCCCTCAAGAGATTCTTGCTCGCCAGAATTTTTTTTCTTTCTTTTTATTACCCAGTTCATCAATTTTATCTTTTTTTTTTTCTCATCATACAAGCCGGGTACCATCATTATTGGCAGCAGTACATCTCTTGCGTTTCCCTTTACCTTTCCACATTCTTCAACCTACATACCTCTCCCTGCTAGTCTGAACTAATAATGCAGACTGAATATCTTGAACGTTCTGTTAATGAAAACAGTACCTCACTAACACAAGTTCGTACTGCGTTGCAGAACTCATTGAGCTATTTCTTTGTAGGAACATACTCAGACATCCCATATACTCTTATCAACCCTCTGCCTCAACTTATAATCTTAGTTCAACTTAAGAGCTTTATGCTTTTCTTTTAGTTATTTTTTCATTCAATATGTTCTCTTTATTTCTATAAGTAAATTACTTTTATGGCATTTCTAATTTTATTTTGCATATTTTCTAAATTTTATCATTTAATTTTATGTATTTTTCTTTCATCATATTCTATATCTTATTGAGACGTCATCATTATTGTCCTATTTTATTATCCTATACCTATAATAATTTTAACCAATTTGTGCTCAAATTATTTCTTTTGATTTAATAATAGGTTTGTTAGGTCATCATCCCTGTTATTTCATTTCCCCCAAACAAACCTTCATCACCGGGTGCACATTCTATCGTATATTTTAAAACTGTATAATAATGACACTTTTAGTATATGTCACATATCTCCCAATTGATTAGAGCCGATGCCTTAAAATATCCTACCTTCTGTATATATGCTATATCTTTATTAATAATACCTGTAAATCCCTATTTGTATGTAACACTAAAAATGTTGACGTCATAATAAAAATCCAAAGAGCGGTCAGCTGGGGACAGCTCAGGAGAGAGGAGGAAAATGCCAACGCCCATGGGCCGGCCCCCAGGGACTCTTTATAGACGACCCCTGAAAACAGGAAGGTTTTTGGCAGGGGATCAGCAGATGTTCTGGAGGGTGGCCATCTAAAGACGGCTGCTGTCTTTCACACTGCACAGTGTCTCTCTCCATGTCTCGGAGATAGCACCCAAGTTTGTGTCATGGCCTCTATCTCTGTCCCGTGGGCTATCCCCGATCCCTCTATGTGCTAACATCCAGCCCTGCCTCTGCTTCTTGTTGTCCGCGTGTGTGAAGATCATCAACACCCGCCTCACGTACACGACTGCCAGTTCATCCATTGGTCGGCACATTTGCAACAATATTACATATATATATATCTTATATATAAAAATATATATTTTCTGCTTGATTTTTGATTATCTTGAGGATTATACTATGTTAGTTATTTGCTGTTTCTTTTTTAGAACTAAAGGGTATTAGTGATTAGGTCGTGGCTGAAATCTTGAAAAAATAATAACAAAAATAGTTTTGATAAGAGATTGTTTTAATTGAGCTATAGGATAAACATAATTTGGTAAAAGTACTGCCTGGCTCAAGGCGTAAGAATAAATAAAACAAAATATTATTTACATAATGTACAAAAGTTTTGAACCGGCCAACGGGGAAGAGAAAATATGGTTTTACGGGCTACTAAACAAAGTTATGATTTTTGAGCCCAAGCGCGATGTCAGGTGGCAAGGGACCCTAGGATCTAGCGGCAGGAGATGTGTCGCAGGGGTAGTGGAAACGTTGGGCAAGCAGGGGAACAGCGCCAGGGTGCAGTGAGGCAGGAGCATTGAATTGGCCAGGAATCCAGTATAAGTGGCAGATGGATTTGGAGGCAGAAGGTCCTTGAAGCCTAGAACTTGAGGGCCCTAGACTTCAGGATGGGGCAGCTTGAGGCTCTCGCCTCGTGCTTATCAGGAAGGCCCTTGGAGCAGCAGTTGGCACATTTGGAGGTGCGCTGGTCAGCAATGGATGGGCAGGCGCGGCCTTCATGGCCGCCTTGACCGCAGTGGAAGCACTTAGGAGCTCTGGAACATTGGGCAGAGTTGTGGCCGAAGCCACAACAGCGGAAGCAGACGCGGGCGCGGAAGCAGACGCGGGCGCGGATGGACTCCTCGAAGTTGAGGATTACTCCATCAACCACGATTCTCCCGCGAACGCCCAGGGCTCTAAAGGTCTTGAGGTCCACCTAGATGAAGGCGGTGCAAGTCCCGTTTCTGGGTACAGAACGGTGCGCCACGCGCACCACCTTGTCCCCAGGAAGTTTTCTAACAGCAGCGGTTTCCAGGAAGGTCTCCTCAATTGTGGAGTTGGATGTCTCCTCATCCACTTTGAAGAGGCAGATCCGTGGCAGGATTTCCTTCTGCTGGCGGACCTTCATTCCATTCAACTTGCTGGCCAGGGAGGTTGTCAACTCAGGGATGGTGTAAGGATAACTGGAGTGGAGGACCAGCTTCCCCTTGGTGTGCAGGGAGGCCCAAACGCCTTGGGGGAGAGTGTGGGCAGCGCGGGCAGCTTTTAGCATCTCCCTTGGGTCAGCCTGTGGGTCATCAGAGATGACCACTGTGTGGGCCGCCGATTTTTCTCCATGGAGAATAACTTGGGCGGCCGCAGGCTTGGATACGCGGGAAGGCGCAGGTTTTGAAGGACCATTCAGGTTTGTTCTCTTTGCAGGCGGGTTGGGAGCCTCAGACTACTTCCTTTTGGTTGGAGCAGGAGCAGGCAAGGTGGAGGCAGGCTTCTTGGCAGGGAGAGCAGCAGGAGCAGGAGTGGCGGGCTTGATTGGGTCAGTCTGGGAGCTAGTTTCCTTGCAGGAAGGAGCAGGGCAGGTTTGAGTGTCGCGGCAAGCAGTCTTGGGCTTTTTGGCCTCCTCAATTTCGTCCAACTCTGCGAAGGACTCGAGGGTGTCAGTGAGGTTCTCTACTTCGGTAGCGAGGGCCTTGATCATTTCAGTCCGCGAGGCGATGTAGCGGATCAGGTCCTCATGCAGGGATTTCAGGGCAGGATGGCCAATGGAGCTCAGGATGCTGCAGTTGCGTGAGATCACCATCTCATCTTCCCTCTCCAGGTCGGCGACGTTCACGATGGGCTTGTAGGCCTTCTTTTTCGTCTTGGCAGGATTCATGTGATACGGTCAACGAATTGTTGTTGTGGCCAACGGGGAAGAACATCAACGAGTTTTTATATGCAAAGTGTGACCTCTGGCGGTTGATTTAAAAGAATATTTTTATCTATGAAATTATAATTTAAAATGAAATAATATATTTATATAATATACTAGCCGAATGACCCGGGCAACGCCCGGGTTTTACCCGATTAAATGTTTTTATTCAAATACTATTCGTTACAATTATAAATTGGCGCCGTGGATGTCACTCTTGTGAAACGTCCCGCTCCAAACTTTGTGTCTGAGAAGCGATATTTTTATAGAAATATGATTTGGCTTTTGTTTTCTGCTCGAATGAATGTTTTTCTGTTAGAATTTTGTTCCTGCGTACAAAATATTGAACTGGTTTCACCCGTGGTCTCTACTTTTTGGAATTTTTCCCGATATAATTTTGTATCTGATAATCAAACATGTTACAGCAATATCGTCATCATCATTTTCTGACTAAAAATATATAGTTTTAATAATTGATTTCTATATAATTTTAAATAGCCTATCGTCTTCCCCGTATTTTTTTACCTATGTATGGAAATTTTGGTTTGAATTAGTGAACTACTGCGAATTTGTATACCGGACATACAAACCAACAAACAAACAAACAGACAAACATACAAACATTCATTTATATATATATAGATATATAGTAGAATTAAATATAATTTATATGAAAGATAGTTGTAAATTAATGTTTATTAAAAACAAATTATAAAATGTTACTCTTTGGGTATCGAAATGGTTTTATTTTTTTAGGTAACAACATAGGGTTATAACAAGTTAACGCTATTACCTCGGCTGTTACGCGTCATTTAAGCAGAACATAGAAAAAAAAGGAAGAATTGAAGATATTAGGGTAAGATAAAGAGGAAAGACAGAACCATGTTATATTTTTATCAAACAATTTAAAAGTTAATAGGGAAGAAAAAAAAAGTATATATATTTTTAATTTTAAGGTTTTTTTGTGTTGAGATAACACTTTTAATAATAATTTTTTTTTATATGTGAAATGGAGTCATTTTTTTTGTTTTGTCTTAATGGAAATCATAATGGTTCGACCATGATGGAAAGAGATTGGTACCGGGCCGGGACTTTCAAAGATACACCCGGCGGGAGTTTCGTCCCTGTTATTTGACTCCCCTACCAATCTCTTCGACCAATATGAATATAAGAATTAAAATAAATTAAATTGTAGAAAAAAGATTTGAAAATTAATAAATATTTGCTTTTACTTTTGTTTTGGGTGGTTGGAATAACGACACTGTATGTATGTTAATTTTTATATGTGTGTTGTATGTGTTTTTGTGTGCGTGTGTTTATGTGTATTTTCTAGAGAGTATGTATATGTACATATTCTTGTGTGTGTGTGACTTTTCTCTTACTATTATCACAATTAAGGGCGTCTCTTCAAAGGATCAACCATGTGAGAATACTCCATGTGTACTTTTAAACATTAGTATATATGTCCAATGAGAAGTCTCAAGCACAGTTCGAATTACAATCAACATATAGCAACAAGGCGTATATTTATAATAAAACCTATCAATATGTGTCTTTTATAAATTTAAATTATGAGTACATTTAAAAACCATGCATTTATCATGTGTATTATAATATTAATACATTGGTCGATTGAACAAAAACCAGTAATAACTTTGTTATACAAATTTTAACTTTTCATCAATTACCTTTAGATCTATTCATAAATAACTGCAACATTGAGCGAAATGATTGAAAATGTCTATTTATTCCATTTAATAATCATGCCTCTTAGGACCAAATCAATCAAATTAAAGAAAACCAAGAAAGTTCAATTTTTTTCGTTAGCAAAGGAGAGAAAAAAAGGTAATATTTTAAACTGTAGCACTAAACAAAGAAAAAGTATCAATTGGATTATAGACCTGAATTATAAGGTAGTATGAATAAACCAAATTAAAATATTTGTGTTCGACTCTTTGGCGGTATTGTCGAAAGACTATGGCGAAAGATCGAAATATTTTAGTTGGTTGATAAAAGATGGTAATCAAATTGTCATAGAAAATTTATATCAAAATACTTATCTCTAAGGTTAAGTATTAAATGAATTAAAACTAAAAGTGAGATTGTGAGAAAGAATAAAGAAAAAAAATGTTTGTTATTATTGTTGTAGGAGGAGGCATGTGGGACATAGAGTGTGTGTATGTCCTTTTGCGCATGTGTGTATATTGTCAATTACAATCTTTGTGAACAAAGAAAAAGTATCAATTGGATTATAGACCTGATTTATAAGATAGTTTGAATAAATCGAATTAAAATATTTGTGTGCGACTCTTTGGCGCTAGTGCCGATAGACAAAGGCGAAAGATCGAAATACTTTAGTTGGTTGATAAAAGATGGTAATTAAATTGTCATAGAAAATTCATAACAAAACTTATTTCTAGGGTTAAGTATGGAATGGATAAAAACTAAAAGTAAGATTGGGAGAAAGAATAAAGAAAAATAAAAAAATGCTTGTTGTTGTTGTTGAGGGAGGAGGCATGTGGGACATAGAGTGGGTGTATGTCCTTATGCGTATGTGTGTGCATTGATCATTACAATCCTTTAATCAATATTATACAACGTGTGATCGGTAATTTCCAAGAATGAGACTGGATCACGTAAAATATTCGAAATAAAATAATTTCATATGAACCTTATAGATAAAACATTTATCAACAGGTAGAAAAATAATTGATCACACAGACGCACGCGCTCACGTTTTTTCGAATTTATAAGCTCGAGTATATCTGAACATATTCTAACTTCAGTATAGACTGTATTGAAAACAGCGAGTCTGCCTAGAGTTTTGCTTTAAATTAAATAAAACAGCTTCCGGATCATTCCAAATGTTGAAGCAGGCTTTTAAAGAAGATGTTCTATCACAATCGAGGACATTTGAATGGTTTGCACGATTTACAGCTGGTCGAACAAGCGTCAATGATGATCTACACACTAGCAGACTTTTATCGATAATAAACCCCGAAAATACACTCAAAATTAAGTCATCGATCAAAGAAAACCCAAGAATAACTATCAGAGAGTTATCAGAAGACTTGAATATCTCTTTGGAACATGCCAAACCATCATTAAGAATGTTCTGCATCTTTAACAATCCCCGGCTAAATTTGTCCCACACCTCTTAATGAATGAGCAGAAAGAGCATCGCAAAGAAACGTGCGAAAACATGGTAGAAATGTTCAATTCTGATCCCCATTGGCTCAAATTTGTTATCACGGGAGAAGAAACTTGGGTGTACGGATATGATCCCGAGACTAAGAGGCAATCAAGCCAGTAGCTATTGCCTGGAGAACCAAGATTCAAGAAAGCAAGGATGATCAAATCGAAGCTTAAGTGTCTTCTTATCACTTTCTTTGATGTAAAGGGATTGGTACACTATGAATTCGTGCCAGAGGGTCAGACCATTAATCAACATTACTAAATTGAAATATTGCGATGTTTAAGGGAGGCTGTGCGTCAGAAACGAGCCGAAAAATGGCGTCAGAAAAATTGGCTCTTTTATCATGACAACACACAGCCACATACGGCCGTCACTATACAACTTTATTTGGCTAAACACGGAATTGCTTTACTACCCCAGCAACACTATTCTCCTGACCTTGCTTCCAACGACTTTTTCCTTTACCCTAAAATTAAAAACGTCTTGAAAGGACGTCGATTTGACTCAATACCTGAAATAAGGGAGAATACGAATAATATTTTGAAAAGCCTGAAAGATGAGGATTTTCAGAAGTGTTTTGATATCTGGAAAAAAAGATGGAGCAAATTTATAGATAGTGACGGTGATCATTTTCAGATATTTTGAATAAAAGTTTATTCTACTTTTGTATCTATTTAAATATTTAGCATTCCTGGAAATTATTGATCACATTATGTATTATATAAAATAATAGAGAATATTTAATACAATTTTTTTTCACCTGTTACAAAATCACAAGAATTTACAAATTATGTCACTGAACTATGAAAAGCTCTAGTTGGAGTATAGACAAGGATCATATGGTAATAGGGTTGAAATTAACTAAATTATTTTTTTTGGTGAATTTTCAGGTTGTCTGCACCAATAGACAAATGACCTTTGTACTTTAGTCTTCTGATTAATGATTATGATGATGTCAATTCCCAAATTTTACATCTCCCTATATATATTCAATTTATTCCCATAACTAATTGAAATATTGAATTGATTAGTTAAAGAAGGTATTAAAATTCAAAAACCATCGTTCCTCTTAGTGTTGAATTATTCAAATAATGGAAATCAAGAAATTTCTTTTTTTTTTTCAATTGCAATACTGATTAAGGAAAAGGTATTATTTGGATTATTGATTAGAACTATAATGCAGAATGAATAAATCTAAAAAAATTAATTGTGTGTGATTCTTTGACAATAGTACCGATAGTGGCAAACAGGGATAATATAGAAATACTTCAGTCAGTTTATCGCCGAAGGTAAAACAGATGTCATATATATTTTTTTCTTATATCAATTCAATTATATATTTTAGTAAGAAAAAGTAACAATAAACAATAAACTTCACTAATTATAATACTGAATTAAGAAAGGTGTTAGTAGTATTCAAGTCAAGGTGGAAACTTCAAATTTAGTCAAATTAATTGTGTGGTGTTACAGTACATTGTGCAGATATACAGGGTGATCCAAAAGTCCCGCACAACTTTAAAAATTAATAACTCCGCGAATATTTGCGCTAGAGCAATGCGGTAAACACCAATGTGTTCAGGATGCAATGGGATTTTTTATGGCAAATAATGAAAAATTCGAAATTGATTTTAGTTACAATTTTATTCGCTTGATGGCGCCATACCAGAATCAGCGATTCAGCGGCCAAATTGTTTGATAAATTGAAAAATATAACTGAACGATACGTATTTTTACTTTTTGAATACCAGGAAAGAACCCTAATAATATCAAATGATAAATTAATAAAACACCATTTCGCCAAAAGTTAGAAGAAATGGTTAACGATTTTTAAATACAATCTGAGATATGTAAAATAGGTATATGCAAATTAAAACATGTAGCAAAAAAAAAACTGATATTTTAGATGCGGTTTGCTGGAATCCTCTCAGCTATTTATATTTCGAAAATAATAATTTTCTATTTTTTTAAATTCAACTCTCTCTCAGTATCGATTATATTTATTTTAATTCATTTGAAAAATATTTATCTATCTCTGATGATTTATTTTACTCTGGGATGCCGTTGTTGTTTTTGTCGTGTCCAATAAAGAGCCTCAGATTATTTTCGTTTGGCCAATAAATAATGTCCAATTTATATACACATATATTCTTACATAATGAGACTTTAAAGAATGCAAATAATCTTCATCTATTTACATACACAACACATCTCCCCCCTTAATAATACTCCAGTCGGTCTAGGGGTTTCCTTGCTCTCTGAGGTCTAGGACTGCGGACGGGCACTTGCACAGCGGCAGCCTCCGGTTTAGGAGTGCAAGAGGGCACGTGCACAGCAACAGGCCCTGGTATAGGAGTGCAAGAGGGTACGTGCACAGAAGCAGTCTCCTCCTTGTTTCCTGATGTAACCTCTGGAACCTCCTCTTCACTTTATTTCTGACTTCCACCTACAGGCTTCTCTCCTGATGTTCGAGGAAGTATCAAATTTCTTGTCTCCACTTGTTTCTTTCTCACAGGTCGCAATTGATTGATATGCCCCTTATACACGACGCCCTCGCAACTTAAAAGGTAGTGACGGTAGCTCAATAATTTCAAAATGGTACCTTTTTACCGTTTAGGTCCAGTTGCATAGTTGCGGAAATAAACCTCGCAACCTGTAGTAAACTGCTCCTGCCTTCTTACGGCCTCATGAAATACCTCTCGCGGATTTCCCATCTTGGAATTAAATTCGAGAATCTTGATCTTAAACTTCTCTTCATTAGCAGTTCCGCCGGGGAATTCCTTTATTACAGTTTGGGGGAATGCTCTATGAGCAAATAGGAATCTTTGTAGATTCGTCTCTAAATCATCCTTCCCATTATTATTTCTCAAAAGGTTTTTAAACCCTCTTACATATCTCTCAGCTAAACCATTTGTACTAGGATTATACGGACTGGTCTTAGTGTGCCGTATACCATTCATTTTGGTAAATTGCTCGAATTCACCGGAGACAAACTGTCTTCCGTTATCTGTAACAAAAAATTAGGGCAATCCAATTCTGGCGAGAATTTCTCTAAGATGACTTATAATCGTTTTTCTGGTAATATCTTTGATGATAAAAATTTCTATCCACTTTGAGTATGCGTCCACGAGAACCAAAAACATTCTTCCCATGAACGGACCCGCTAGATCAAGATGAAGTCGATGCCACGGTTTTTCGGGCCAAGTCCATTCCGAGATGGTAGCCGGGGGCATGCTTGCCGATTCTTGGCATACTCTACATTCTCTAGTTAACTCCTCGATGTTACTGTCTATGCCTGGCCACCAGAAAATACCGTCTGGCAATCATCTTCATTTTAACAATCCCCATGTGTATTTCATGCAAGTCATTTAAAATTAAAGATATTAATTTTTGGGGAATTACCACTCTTTCACGCCATTGAAGACAACCAAACTCCAAACTTAATTCCTCATTGATCTTATAATGAGGAGCTAGTGGGTTTTCTCTCGGTACCCTTGTGAATTTCCACACACACAGTTGCCTTCTCTAACATTCCTTAATACTATAGACAGTATTTTATCTTGGGGCGTCTCATTAGCCACCTCCATAAAAGAGAACGGTACCTCATTCGACTTCCTAAGAAGAAGTAC
This sequence comes from Cordylochernes scorpioides, assembly GCA_030710605.1. NCBI lineage: Eukaryota > Metazoa > Arthropoda > Arachnida > Pseudoscorpiones > Chernetidae > Cordylochernes > Cordylochernes scorpioides. Next base: position 92,489,378 of record CP092886.1, on the reverse strand, counting down.
CTGGTCTTCATTAAGAGACTCCCTGACACTCGATTCTAGACGTGACAATGCGTCAACATTGGAATTATCACTAGTTTTTCGAAATTCCACAGTATAATTAAATGCAGCTAATTTTAAGGACCATATTTTAATTCTAGATGATGCACATATGGGAATTGGTTTATGAGGTGAAAATATATGAATTAAGGGTCGGTTGTCTGTGACCAATACAAATTTTCGTCCCAGTAAGTATTGTCTGAATTTCTCAACGCCAAAAGTTATGCTCAACGCTTTCTTTTCTAGTTGAGAGAAACGTTTTTCCGCTTCAGTTAATGTTCTAGAAACAAAAGCTATAGGGAATTCTTCCTTTCTATCATTTCTATGACTCAGAATTACGCCTAGTCCATATTCCATTAATAATGATTTACATTTTTTAAATAACATTCGATATTTTTTCGTCCAATTCCATCTACAATTTTTATTCAAAAGTTGATAGAATAGCGCTAAAATGTTTGCCATATTCTTTATTAATCTATAATAATAAATTAAGAGTCCTATGAAAGATCTCAATTGCGAAACATTCTTTAGGTTCAAGCGCCTCTCTATCACTGCTTTAATTTTATTTTATAAGGGATGCAGTCCATATTTATCCATTTTAAACCCTAAATATTCCACCGATTTCTTTTTAAATTTACATTCATATCTGTTTAACTTTAAACCTTTTTCTAGCAATCATTTAAACACTAGATCCAACTTTTGTTCATGATCTTCAAAGTCTTTTTCTGCAACCAAAATATCATCTATGTAGCAGGCCACACCTGGCAAATCAGAAAATAGGCCTTCCATAATCCTCTGAAATCTATTTGGTGCTACCGCTACGTCATATGGTAGTCTTTTATAAGAAAACAACTCTTTGTTGTGTTTATATCAACAACAGCTTTGGCTTCTTCCGCTAACATTACTTGTAAGTAAGCCTGTGATAGGTCTAGAGTCGAAAGTACGGTGCTTGTAGATAATTTTGAAAAGATCTCATCGATCGATGGAATGGAATACCTATCTAATTATATTGCTTTATTAGCTGTACATCTAAAATCACCACATATCCTTACACTACCATCCTTTTTTGATGCCGGTAATATTGGAGCGGTCCAATATGAATGAACTATAGGTTATAAAATGCAAGAATTCACTAAACGATCAATTTCATTCTCTACTTTGTTTTTTAGAGAGAAAGGTAAACTTCTGGCCTTACAAAACACAGGAGTCACATCCTTTTTTAAATTAAAATTTATTCTAACGTCCTTTAGACAGCCCAAATCTTTGTTAAACAAATCTGCATACCTATCCATCAAATTTTTATATATTTAAATATATTTCTATTATATTCATTATTTAAAATTTTAATGCTAAACAATATAGAATAATCAAGTTTCAACTGTTTAAGCCATTCTCTTCCTAATAAAATTACCTGGATTTTTTCATTTACAACTATTAATCGTAAATATTGGTTGGCTTCTTTTACAAAAACATTTCTTTGATCTATAATCTCTATTGATTTACCACAAAAGGATTTTAATCTTAAATTTGTTGGAAATAATCTTTTACCTTGCCAATAATTCTTATAAATATCTTTAGGTATTAACGTAACTGGAGTTCCTGTATCTATTGTAAAACACAAAGAATATTCATCTACTGTTAAATTTATTGTGGCATCAGTTTCGCCCTGTACAGAATATATAGAGTCCTCTTGTACAAATTTACATCCCCACATTTTTTTACTAGCTTTGCTACTTAAATGACCCAGTTTTTTACAATTTAAAACAAATATTTGTTCTATGAGGGCAAACAGAGGTCACGTGTGAATGTCTTTCACCTAATCTATAACACATTATTTCTCCCCTTTGCCTGAAAGGCCTATGCTGCACCATACTATTATTGTACCCTCCCTTTTTATCTTTTCCATTCACAGGGGATATCGTGGCCACTAATTTATCTTGTAATTCTCTTGTATTTATCTCCGCCAGTTCGAACGAGATCGCCACTGCAAAACTTTATCCAGGGTGACATCGTCGTTTTCTTGTAGTAGCTTCTTTTGCACGCTTTCCAACTTGATTCCAGCCACAAAACAGTCTCGCATCATGGTTCCCAACATATCGACGAAATTACAATTTATTGCCAAATGTTTCAATTCTCTAAGATATTCCGAAATTGATTCTCCTTCCCGTTGAATTCTCTTTAAAAATCTGCACCGCTGTGGTATCACTTTCTTCTTTGGATCCAAATGCAGCTTAATTCTTTGAATGATAGTATTGTAGGGTTAAATGGTTCCAATTGCCACACCTAGATGGCGCTGTGTTAGACTTTGTGTTTTATAAAAGTTACATTTTTTAAATGTGGATATTTAATTATTCTTTTTTAAATTGTTTTATATTCTATTGTAAACAGTTTGTTATATTTCTTTATTGTTAGAATACCATTTAACTAAAATTCTATGTCTGTATAAGTCGAGAGACTTTTTGAAATAAAAATAACTTTTTGGCTAACCGTGTCTGTGGTGATTAATGATCCTACATTTGGTGAGCAGTACGCTTCTGGTCAGTCCCAACTGTCCCCCCACCAGTGGTAAGGCTGCGGGATACTGCCAGAGGTAAGCACTTCTTTGAGGTGACTAATTAGGACTCCTTTGGGCAGTCCCGACTGTCCCCCCACCAGTGGTAAGGCTTAGGGATACTGCCAAAGGAAAGGGTGCGCAAACCTTAAGTTTGTCGACATTATAGTATTTCCTAGCGCCTCAGATAGTGCCACAGACCGGTTAAAGTTGCCACAGTCCAGTTAAAATTAATTTTACATAAAATTTTTTTGTTAAAGTAGCTTTAGTAAAAAAAAAATGCAAGTAAACCAGGAAACGGAGACAAATAGGGTCTCGATCAGAATACCGCCATTCTGGTTAGACAAACCAGAGCTTTGGTTTTACCAGGTGGAGGCTCGGTTTGCTATTTCGGGAATCACCCAAGAGTCCACAAAATTTAACTATTTGGTATTCCAACTAGAGCCGCAAATTGTGGAGAATTTATGGGATATAATCCAAGATTCCCAGAGCTATAACAAATATACAACGGCCAAAAATCGCCTCGTATCAATTTTTAAAGAGAGCGAGGAAAAAACCTTAAGGAAGCTACTGGCTGGACTGGAATTAGGCGACCTAAAGCCTACCCAATTGCTGAGGAAGATGAGAACCCTCAAAACTGATAAAGAAATCTCAGAAAAAGTTCTCCAAACATTATGGATGGACAAAATGCCTGAAATAATAAAAAATATACTAGTAGTGAGCGAGGAAGGCCTGGACAAGCTTGCAGAGATAGCTGACAAGATTCAGGAAATGAACCCTCGACTACAGGTTAACGGAACTAAGAACAAAGACCCAGCATTTGAGGAAATGACTGCTACAATTGCGTCACTTAAAGAAGAAATAGCAACTTTGAAGCTAGAGAGTCGTACTGGGCAGAACAGGCGTTCCTATTCGCCTCGTCCGGGACAGCGATCACGATCTCGCCCAAGAAAGTACAACCCAAGTGGCAAATACTGCTATTTCCATTGCAGGTTTGGAAACTTGTGCCGCCCAGATAGGTGCACTTCGCCCTGTCAATGGAAGAAGCCATCGGGAAACTCCATACCTCTAACTGAAGAAAGCTCTCCCAAGGTCGAGGAATTGCCTAAAGAACCAGAAGAAACTGTAGTTCTAACTGAAGAAACCTCTTACAAGTTCGAGGAGTTGCTTAAAGAACAGGAAGAAAAGCCAGCCGAAGAAAGTTTTCCCAAGTTTGAGGAATTGCCTAAAGAAGCAGAAACTATTATCCCAGCTGAAGAAAATGCTCCCATAGTTGAGGAGACACCTAAAGAACCAGAGGAAACTCTAGCCGAAGTCAAGACTTCCATCGAAGAAAGTTCTACTTTACTCCAGGATCCCATACATGAAATCCCAGAACCCTCAGAACAAGGAATGGATTCAAAGAACACTGAAGAAGTGGAGCTGCTATATGCAGAACAAAGTACTGATTCAAAGATGGAAGAAAACCTAGATGCAGAACAAGGTACTGAATCAAAGGTGGAAGAAAAAATTATTGATCCAAAAGATTGGTTTAAGAGTGAGTCCAGGGCTACGCCTATACGGCCAGTGTGTGACGGCGCTTCCTGTCGAGGACGCAGCGGACTATCCTTGAGGCGATATTTAAAAAAGATGCCCAATCTACTGAGGGGAATCCCTGAGATAGGGATAAAACTTCGGGAGAATAGGTTCGGAGTTTTGGTGGACTTGGAAAGATATTTTCGGATGATCGACATTAAGAACAATGATTGGGACTACCTCAGATTCCTTTGGAAGGAAAAGATGGACAACTGATGAAGATGATGACCGGGGCCAGTAACCAGGGATCCAGCAGGACCTGCAACCTTCCAAGGCCCGTACCCAGAAAGTCCATTTTGAGGAACCCCAAAAGACTCGTAGTGGTAGAGTGATTCATCCTCCCCAAAGATTTTTAACATAGCGTGACTTCGGTCACTGGAGGGGGAGTGAATGTAGGGTTAAATGGTTCCAATTGCCACACCTAGATGGCGCTGTGTTAGACTTTGTGTTTTATAAAAGTTACATTTTTTAAATGTGGATATTTAATTATTCTTTTTTAAATTGTTTTATATTCTATTGTAAACAGTTTGTTATATTTCTTTATTGTTAGAATACCATTTAACTAAAATTCTATGTCTGTATAAGTCGAGAGACTTTTTGAAATAAAAATAACTTTTTGGCTAACCGTGTCTGTGGTGATTAATGATCCTACAGTATCATAGGGTTGATCTTTCATTAGACCAGGAAGAAAATGTCGTTTCCCTGCTTCAAAGTTTCAGAATCTGGTAGCGAGGTAAAAATCAGCACTTTAATCTCCTCCTTCAGATGCCAAAAAGTAAGCCTCAAATTTTTGTACAAAAAGATCGAAGTGTCCTCCACTGGGCTATAGCATCTAAAAGGTACTATTAACTTTGAACTTGTCATGCTGATCTTTTCTACTCCTTTGTTTTCTTGATCCAGATAGTTTAAAAGATGTAATCTTAACCCATTTTCCTATTTTTCCTCTCCATAATCCGAGAGTCAGATTTGTTTAAAAGATGTAGTTGTTATGTTAAAAAATCAATAAGCTTGAGGGATGAGTATCTTTAGTAAATAAATTTATTTACTAAAGATACTCATCCCTCAAGCTTATTGATTTTTTAACATAACAACTACAACTACAAAAGATAAATAAATAAATTTATTTACTAAAGATACTCATCCCTCAAGCTTATTGATTTTTTAACATTCTATTAAGGGATTAGCCTATTAATAATGTAGTTGTTATACTTGCATAGACACCGTTTTCCTCAGCCTTTTACTGGCTCTGTAGATCGCGCATCCTCGTCGCCACTTTTGTTGTGTCGTAATTAGACGTACAAGAGCTCAAACTTGACCATGGCCAACAACAAATGTCCAATTTATATATACATATATTTTTACATAATGAGGCTTTAAATAATACAAATAATATTCATCTATTTACATAAACAACGGTTAATACGAGGGCCATCCAATAAATAAGTTTCCCTATTTTTTAACAAATAAACCACATTATTTACAATTATGCAAAATATGGAAATTGAACTATCTCATTATATCTATGAATGCCAAGATATTAGCGAGGAGAGAAGGACATTCTTTTCAACGGTAGACACCAGCCAACTTAGGTCAATCCAAACGATGTTAACCAGTGCCCAAACAAGTTGACTAGTTGCTCAGGCCCTATATAATTTTTACAAGGCAGTAGGTGTAAAGAGGGAGAAAAGAGAACTTGGAAGCTATTGTTCTTACACCTCAGAATGATGACGAAACATCGAGGGGCATCGTGTTGGTCGACGATGAGATTGCGGAGCAGGTGATATGGATGGCTGTGCTGGAGTAAACCTTCTTTTTGTGTCTGGATGCTATATTTATGGCGAAATAAATAACTTAGTCCCTATTTCTGCTTCGCGCTTATGAAATTGAAGACTTGGGGCGATGGCTTCGACCTTTCATATTAAATCTTACTTTTCCTAATTACTAATAATTGTATATAGTTGCGGAACTAATGGTTTCCTGTGCTGCTCTTTTCCTGTTATTGCACCTTGTACGGAGAATCTGTATAAGACTAACGTCTTAATAAAGGCTTTGTGTGTGTGTGTGTATTTACAATTATGCAGTTATTTTATTTTCATTATACAACTCATAGACTACCTCTCTAAATAATCACCATTTCTGTCTAAACATTTTTGGTACCGTTGTAGCGATTTTTAGATACCACTGTTGTACCAAGCCGTGTCCTGTCTTCGTAGCCAGTGGTTCGCCTCCGCCTGCACTTCATCATTGGCAAAGTGCTTGCCTCTAAGGTGCCACTTGAGTGCTGGATAAAGATGGAAGTCGCTTGGGGCAAGTTCCGGAGAATAAGGTGGATGTGTGAAAATTTCCCATTTGAAGTTTTACATAGCCATAACTTTTCCTGCAGAGATTGTGACCTTCGCCTTTTTTGGTGCACTTTCCTAAGGCTTCTTCCACACCATGATTTGTCGTTTTGTTTCTGGAGTTGAAAGATGCACCCAGCTTTCATCTCCAGTGACAATACGGGAAAAAAGTTGATCTCCATCTCTTTGATGCATTTCCAGGAAAGCTCGGGCTGCCTCCATCCGTTGTTGCTTGTGTTTTCCAAGAGCAAACGCGGGACCCATCTTGCGAAGACTTTGCGAAAATTCAAAACATCTGACATGATTGTTCCAATCGAAGAGCGTCTAATTTCGATTCCAGGAGGCATTCGAATCATTATTTCGTCAATGGTGACGCGACGATCTGCTTCCACCACATTCCGAACAGCAGCAACGGCTGCATTGTCCGTGGCAGTAACGGGGCTGCTACTTCGCTCGTCATCATGCACGTTTTGCCGTCCTTCTAAGAACCATGAACGCCATCGGCGAACCATTTGGATGTTCATACATTCTTCACCATACACTGACACTGATTTGCAATGAATATTGACCGCAGTTTAATTTTTCGCCGTGAAAAAACGAATTACAAAACGGAGTTCGCAAGTGGACACGTTCACCAGTGGTAGCTCCATGGAAACTGAAGCGCTACGGACTTGCGCGTACGAGTAGCGTGATTTTGAAGGTCACCAGCTTCCAACGCATCCTAGTGACCATTTCTTCTATGCTAACTAATTTTTACAACGTTTCGTTCGCAGAAAAAAAATAGGGAAACTTATTTATTGGATGGCCCTCGTATATAGCGAGAAGAGTAGAGGACTGAGCACAGATCCCTGAAGTACACCAGCCCATGATCTTCGGTCCTTGGAAAATGTTCCATTGACCCGAACCGTTATCCTTCTTCCCCTTAAGAAGTCTGCAATCCAGATTAAGGTTTTTCCCCTTACTCCGATGTTGTGCAGCCTTTCAAATAATTTCTACACTCGATCAAAAGCTGAGGTCATATCCAGGAATACGGCCGTTGTCTTCTTTATGCGGTTTTTCCTAGAAATCGATTATTGATTGACAGGAGTAGAAAAGTTTATCAGTTGTGTACAGTGTCTGGATCTTTAGGCAGTTTGGTAGAAGTTTATTTTATTATTGTTAGTGAGCCAGACTATGAGCCTAGAGTGGATTATTCATTCTGTTATTTTACAAAGTATGCTGGTAAGAGCAATTGGCCGATAGTTCTTGCATTCCTTAGCATCTTTGTTTGGTTTCAGTATTGGCACTATAATTGATATCTTCCAATTCTTTGGTAGTTTACCAGTTTTCCATGAAATGTTCAGTATTCGTAGGAGTTGATTTTTAGCTTCGTCTCCAAAGTGTTTAATCATTTGACCAAAGATTAGAGCATCTCCAGGTGACATCTTGGATTTAACTTTCTTATTGATGAATTTAGCTCATTCAGTGTGAAGTCTCTCGAGTAAATATCTTGTTGATGGTAATTTCTTGCTTGTTTAACTAACTTGTTCATATTATTTTTAGAGTCCTGCCTTCATTCGTATAGCTGAGTCTGGAAGTGCTTGAAAGATATTCAGCAATTATGTCAGCCATCTGTTTGTTCGTTCTCACTGTTCATATCGGTTTGAGTATTGGAGGATTAGTGTTGGTTTTGATTGTTTTATAACACTAATTATATTCCAGTGATGGCTTTCCTTTTTTAGATCCATTTTTTCGCAGAATTCTGCCCATTTTTCTTGTTTGAATACCCAAATTTCTTGTTCTATTTTGTGACTAATTTCAATGAGTTCCTTTATGATTTCTTCTGTTTTATTTGTTTTAAGAAGTTCATTTTTATTGTCTCTCTCTGCAATCATTGCCTCGATATTGTGGTCCTTCCAGTAAAGTATTCACAGGTCTTTACGTCTACCTCTAGGTATCGATACTTTTGCAGCTTTGGATATGTTCAAAGAGAATTTTTCCAATTTTTTGTCAATCGTTCTGTGATTTAATTCTTCGTTGCACAGTTCTCCAAGCTTTTCTCTAAATTTTTTTCCAGTGTTCTTTTATTCTGTTGAAAATTCTCAATTTTGAATTTTAGGGTTGTTAAAATTGGTCTGTGGTCACTGATTGCACTTTTCAGAATTTTCCATTGTGTTGTGGGTGCGATGTTCTAATTTATCGCTGTGATGTCTATTGCGGATTCTGTGCCTGTGGACTTGGATAGATAGGTGTTCTTTTCGTTATTTAATCGGCGTAAGGTCGAGGTCGGTTAGCATGTCCTCAACCTGCTGACCTTTGTTATCCTGGACAGGTGATCCCCAAGTTGGTCTTTCGGCGTTAAAATCACCAAGTATGATTGCGATATCCGAAGACGCTTCATTTAATGTCTCTATCAGGCCTGTATTGATGCTAGTATTATCGTGGTGATAAACATTTATGATTGGGATTGTTTTATCTGTAAGATAGATTTCTATTGCCTGAGCTTCTGTCGTGCTTTCTCTAGGCTTACTCTGATTATAGGCGATTTCCTTAAATTTGATTTCTAGAGTTTTAATCAAAACGGCAAGTCCTCCTCCGAATTTTCCCAGTCTGTCCATTCGTAGTGTTGTATAATCTTTGATATTGAATCTCAGATTCTGATTCAATTTTGTCTCCTGAGGACAATTAATATGTAGATTGTTGTCACAGAGAAGACAAGTCAGCTCTTTATTTTCCTCTGGGTACCATTTATATTGAGTTGTAGTAGATTGAATTGTGTCCTCGTAGTAGATTTCTTATTATGAGCTCGAGCTGCAGCTCCTGACGCGGCGGTTACACCGGACGCGGTAGCATTACTGGAGATATCAGTTTTGCTATTCATTTGAAAATGGGTGCCGTTGCAACGTTAGTCATCTTGGAAACGAGCCAGAATTTGGTCAAATAATCCAAGGGTCCAGGGGGGACCGCAAGGAGGTGTGGTCGAACTTCTCCCCTTCCCCCTGGAATGCCGTCACTACAGGATAAAGCACTCTTGGTGAATTTTTTCAATTGTGATTCAGAATCTGCCACTGAAGCTTTACGAGCGTTTCGTTCCTTTAAAGATATTCGAAGCGGTAAAGGACCAATGAGTTGCTACTCTCTAAAGCGATTGATTAAAGGTTTTGAGGAAACTGGATCTCTGGAAGCAAAACCTCGGAGTGGAAGACTATCGACATGCAAGCCAGTGGCTGTTACGGTTTTGCAGAATGCTGAAGCTATTGAAACGTTATCCACGTATGGAGAAGTTTCTCGACAAACGGGGATTTCGTATGGAACAGTTTGGAGAGAACACACATTTAGAATTTTTCTATAAAAATATCCTAACAAAATTCAAAGTTTTCACGAGTTGAAAGTCAGCGATTTTGAGAAGCGTCAAGAATTCGCTGCATGGGTTTTCCGGCAAATTGATATTGATGAAAACTGGCTGTCAAATGTTCTAAGAATAGATGATGCTCACTTTTATCTAAAGGGAGAATTTAACATTCAAAACTGCCTCATTTTGGCAACAGAAAACCCTAGGATTTTTACAGAAATACCACTTCATCAGCACAGAGTTACAGTTTTGTGTGGGTTCACTTCTTCTTTTATTATTGGGCCATTTTTCTTTGAAAAAATCAATGGAAGAACTTTTAAAACCGTTTTTGTAACTGGTGAACGTTATGTTCAACTTTTGAGAGAAAAGGTTATTCCCATATTGCAGGACAGACAAGCACTAAGCGAAATAACATTCATGCAAGATGGAGGACCTCCTCCTATCTCCCGCGGTGCCAAACAATTGCTGAAGGATACGTTCGGTGGAATTCGTTGATAAGTCGCCACTTTATATACCAGTGGCCTCCAATATCACCAGACTTGACGCCTTACAATTTCGGTTATGGGGGTACATTAAGTCGCGTTTTTATCGATGACGGCCTACCACATTGCCCATGTTGAAGGCTTCTATCAGATGACACGTTTTATAAATTTCAACTATTTAATTGTAACCATTCTGTCATCTATCGTCTGCAGGCGGTGTTTGAGAATGAAGGGCGCCACATTGAGCAAGGATTGTGACCTAATACAAGAGAGAAGGCAGTTACCTCATGTGTTATATTTTGCAGCTCTTTGTTTTGGGTTATGGGAATAATAAATGCTGTCCTCACATCTTGACTCTTTTTTCTTTTCTGTAAACAGTTTTTTTTTGTCATTTGCCCACATTTTATATTATGTCGTGCAGGCCAAAGTGTTATAACTTCTCGAATAACACTGGTATACACAATTTTACCCCTTATGTTTAGTTTATCGCTTTTCGCTCATTAGAAGAAATAGCATAAGGAATAATCTCTGTATCCCCCCCCAACTTTAGATATTTTGCGCAAAAAAAATACAAAATGATTTTACTACCACGTTTTTAAACGCAAAAGTCGATTTAAAAATGATTTTTTTTTTTGAGGGGATACATTTTCAAAATTATGTACAGTATAATAAACAATGATAACATTCGACATACCCATAGGATATTTGGAATAAAGTACGACAAATATATTTTGTCACTCCCCTCTATATTTCATTTTTGGATCATGACAAATATCCAGTTAAATAGTCAAGTGTCGACAATTAGTCAAGAAATTTTGGTACTATATTAACATTTCAAAAATCGTGTATTGATATCAGTAGTTATTTTCAAACATTCAATTTATTTCACAAAACTCCATCTAAAATATAAATATTTTTTGCTACATGTTTTAATTTGCATATACCTATTTTACATATCTCAGATTGTATTTAAAAATCGTCAACCATTTCTTCTAACTTTTGGCGAAATGGTGTTTTATTAATTTATCATTTGATATTGTTAGGGCTCTTTCCTGGTATTCAAAAAGAAAAAATACGTATCGTTCAGTTATATTTTTCAATTTTTTAAACAATTTGGCCGCTGAATCTCTGATTCTGGTAGAGCGCCATCTAGCGAATAAAGTTGTAACTAAAATCAATTTCGAATTTTTCATTATTTGCCATAAAAAATCCCATTGCATCCTGAACACAATGGTGTTTACCGCATTGCTCTAGCGCAAATATTCGCGGAGTTATTAATTTTTAAAGTTGTGCGGGACTTTTGGATCACCCTGTATATTATAGAAGAAATACCTATGTTTTAGTCTTGTGATAATTGACAGTGACAATGTTGTTTTATATACACTATAAAATAAAAGTAAATTTCATTTTTTATTCGTTTGATTGATGATTGTAAAATCATAGTACCAGAAAAATTTTATTTCGATCAATTACAATGGATCTATTTCTACCACTTATTAAAATAATTTTAATGATCAACGAAAAAGTAATATCATTCATTTAACAAACAAGACTCTTTAAGGTAACGTCAGGTTTTGACGTTTATTTTGACGGGAGTGGCGCCCTGTGCTTCTATGGAAGACTCTTTAAGTTTGTTCAATAATTGAATGTTAACTTATGTTTAATAATTAAATGAAAATTGAATCAAAGCTGATACTGATTTCAGGTAAAGACATTTACTGTAAACCTTCAATGAGAAGATACTTCAATTAGAGGATATTTATATCTAGAAGTTCTTTTTGACGTGACAACGTCTTAAATTAGGTTGCGGCTGGGAGTCACTTATGAAAAAGTGTAACGCCCGGTAACGTTACGATGAGTCACCGAACGAGAGTGCTGCGCGCGCAGCGCTAGAGAATTAGGCGCATTGAATCGGCGCATGCTTGTCTCTGTCTTTGTCTTTCTCGAACGTTCTTGGCGTTGGAAAAACAAGAAAGCGTCATAATACAAGTTCACACTTGTGGTTAAAGTATCGTCAGCTGTGTCTGTAGTGAAAATGTGGAGTGCTTAGATTCGTTATTTACAACAACTACAACAATAAAGGTAAATAATTGTACACTGATATTTCATTATCGTAAACTATGATTGATTGATTAATTGTTAGATTGACACAAAAGTTGAGAAACTGAGTTTATAGGTTATGTCATACTATTGATAAATACGCTCTACAATAAGCTATGCATCAAATATTTGGTTTCCTTTTATCACTGCAGCAAAAAGATCCAAGTTGAATTCTATACAATATCAAATTCTTATTAGATGCATTCATGCTTATAGGACTTCATCTTCTTACATCACACATATACTAGCGAAAACCCCTTTACTGTCCGATTATCTTGAATTATTACAAACAAAGTATAATATGACAAATTCTCTCACAGATCGAACACTCAAAAAACCCTTCAAAAAGAATTAAACAAACTATATCTGGATCTAAAATTTAAGTTTTATCTTTCTCAATCTAATGAACTGTTCAAGAAATTCTTTCCAATTGCTGTCCCAAATTTCATTTCTTCTGATAAATTCACTACTTTATTCTTAACTGGCAAAGGACCCTTCTTAAGTTTCTTATTCAAACTGAATGCTATCAATGATCCAACATGTGAATGCCGCTTAGATGTTGAATCACCAGAGCATCTTCTTTTATCTTGCGCTCTGACTAATCAAATTGTATGTAGATACTTTGAAACATTACCAAATTCTCTTTGTGTATATACTCTATCTTATGAGAACTTTGTTAAGTTTAGAACTATTTGTACAATAATTTACAAAACAATACTAATCCATCGTGTAAATAATTAATCATATATATATATATATATATACTAGCACAGCACAATAGTCCTTTGGACTTCGTGCTTTTGTAACAATAAATAAAAAAAAATAAAAAAATAAATGTTGATAGTGTTAAGTAAATTATTAGTTTAAAATTAATTAATTAATTAATTATTATTTTACAAATTTTAAATAGTTTCAAATTTATTTAGCAAAAATTTGAACCTTCGATCTGAATAAATGTTTTGATTTTCGAATTGATTCTTTAAAATTACAAATATTAAGAAAAAGTGGCAGATATAAGAAAACTTTATTTAAACTGTGTTGAGCAAGAATTTTAACATCTAATTTAAGTAAATGTTTTAATTTTCAACTTCATCATTTACAATTACAAATTTTATTTAATTTCAAATTTATTTAGCAAAAATTTGAACCTTCGATCTGAATAAGTGTTTTGATTTTCAAATACCAACGCGGCTGGTGGAGTGGCGATCTATCGTAAATTATCATCGACATCTACGGCGGAAGTGTTCCAAGTTGCGATTACAGACGTAACTCGTGTCATTAAAACCAAGGGTGACATGTGCATGACTGAAGTTACTTGCTTCGCCGCTAATACTAGCTTCAAGTTTATACTCGGTGCTGTATATATTCATCCAGGAGCTAGTATGCAGGATATTGGAATGTTACTATGGCAAGGACTCGGTCCGTACATTCACAACAGCCAGTACGTGCCACCGTTCGTGCAAGTTGATTCTAGTATACCGATTCTTCTGTGTGGTGATTTTAACAAAAACGTAAAGCCTGACAACTCGTTTCTTAATTTCATGAAAAATACGTATAATCTTGATTGCGTATCAAACGTTTCTAAGTCAACTACGTTAAAAGGAACAACTATCGACTTGACTTTCGCAAGACACATTACAGCAGAAACACTTCCTTTCATTTCATATTTCTCCTATCATCGTCCTATCCTCAACAAAATCACTCAAATAGGAATTAGTTAAGTTTAAGTTTACATGTACAATGTTTTAGTAAACAAAATATATTTCTATTGTTAAAATTTGTGCAATTCTTATTTTCATTCAATTCCTTGTTCCTATTGTGCAATTTAATTATATTCATATCAATAAATATTCTACCGTTGTCACGTAAAATCTTCGCCCGTAAAACCGACTTTACAGGCAACCATTGTTTTTTAGAAATAAGCGACAGTTTTCAATGTCAATAATTTCCATTTTCATCTACTCTGGGATAACTGTGTCGTTAGTTACGAAATGCCATTAGGAGATAATAATCTTTTTATTCAAAAGGTTCTACATGTTGTAAAACTATTTTTTTAATAAGCATGATAATTATGTTTTTTTTTCGAATTATAAAAGAAATATATTAAAAAACTTTAATAATTGTTTGCACTGTAATAATTTTATCTTCTTTAAATAAAATATAAATTGTGATAAAAACTGCGACTGAGTTAGTTTGAGACTTAAATAGTCTTTTTTTAACAATTATTTTTTAGTAAATTTATTTATCTGATTAAATTTCATAAGTTTATTTTATCTCTCCCCCTCCTTTCTATAATAAATTGGTAAATAGTAAAATTTTAAAATGAAAACATTGATAGAGATCAATTAAATTAAAATTTAAGAAAATTTTATTTTGGTAATATTATTAAACATTTGAAAAGATATAATAGTTTAAAGAATTTTTATCAATATATTAAAGTTCAAGACACACAATTGTATATATTTTAAAATCTTACGATCAGAAACCGGAAGGATGTCCTTTGAATTAAACATTTTGCGAAATTGATTCTAAAGTTCTGGATAAGGATTTTAAAATTGGACAGGACTAGATTACTCTATGTTTTCTTGTCACAGCTCTGGAAAGTTTCAATTGTGGGAAAAGCAGGAAACAAATTTATTAATAATCTGAATAACATCATTGACTCTAGTGGTTTTTCTTTTCTTAAAAACTGTGAAGATTATATGGTTGTGCGAGGAGAAATGCCTAGAATTATTCAAACCACAGTGGACCAGCTACTCCAATTTGACCGAGCTAAGATGCAAAACTCAACTCATTTTATTCACTACCAATCTCTAGGTAGCTCCTTTATGACGGGGGACTACTTACTATCAAACCTCCTTTTGAAAATTAAACGATTTATAGCCCGTCAAAGGATTATATGGCTACTTTTCCGCGAAGATATCACGAGATTTTTGAACAGCGACCCTTTAAATTGTTACTTCTGCAATGTTGGCATCCAAGACAATTTGGTCCACTATCTATTCCATTGTCCATTGCTATATGAAAAGAGACTGGAAATTCGCGAAATTCCAGGGCTAACTGACTACAATGAACAACATGTATATAAATGTTTACTACTCTCCTGCTGGATAAAACATTTGTTTATAAATATTTTAATATTTTCAAGGCGATTGATAAAATGAGAGAAGTGCTCAACTCCACAGACAACGGTTGATTGCTCCCCCTCCCCTCTAATTCTTGTTAGAAAATAGTGTCTTAATAAAGGTTTATGTTGTTGTTGTATATTTCAATATTTTTCTTTTTGAAAGTTGAAGTTGTTATGTTAATGAAGGATTTGAAGTTATTTACTGGCTTATATAACGTATTTTAGGCCAATATTCAACAACAATTATCCTGTAAATAAGTTCTTAATTATAAATGTACGATTATATAAAGAGTAACAATAAAGAGTGAGAAAGAGGAAATAAAAATAAAAAAGGGGGAAGTTTTTCAAGTATGAAGCAAAGTGCTATTCAAAATATCGGTTAAATATATTTCGAACTTATAAAGGTTGTAAATTTTATTTTTTCCCTTTTCCTTTCTCTCCTCCCCTCTTCATATAAATATAAAACTTTTCAAAATTAAATGCTTAATAAATTTGATTTAAGATATAATAATGACATACCTTTTAGATATCGAAGTGTTGTCTTCTATATATACACACTGCATTGTTTGAATTTTATTCATATTTTTGGCGGTAAGTGGTATGTATAAATCCGTGGTCAAATTTTATAAACTAAATAATTTTCAATAAATGAATTAATAAAAATGTAAGTATACTAGGTTTTAATTTGAAATTGTTAAATATGTTTCAGAATTCTATTCATATTACTATATTTTTTATCGAAATAAAAAGTATATTAAATTGTCGTATTAATTTTTTTGCTGTATTCATTGTTTAATCCATTCTTTGTTCAATCGATTAATTGTATTTATAAAGTTGTTTTTAGTGTTAATTTTTCTATGAGTTCTAAGAAATTGTCCAAGATTTATACCTCTGGTGGTTATACAACGATAACTTTTATGGGTTTTTATTTTTATTTTTTAATAAAAAGAATAAAACCTAATCATTAATTGGGTTAGCACCCCTATTTTGCGTATTAAAATCGCTAACAAATGCACTAATAAGAAATGTCTAACTTGCCCCTACTATAAGAACCATTGTAACTTTCAAACACCCAGTTGTAAAGTGGAGAACACAATTTATAAATTAACATATAATATATGTAATTTAAGTTATATAGGTCAAACCTGCAATCCATTGAACATTTGAATAAACTTACATAGAAACCATTCAAAAAAACTCGATAGGCAACACTTATATGAAACACCACAACAACGCATACACATTCAACAATTACAACATTGAAATACAAGATATAGGTCAGAGAGAGAGAGAGAGAGAGAACAAAAAACAAATATTACTACTAGAAAACAAAAACATATTAGAACACAACAGACTTTGCCCTTATGGATTAAATAATGAACTTAACCACACTTACGCAACACCTCAACATGAAAATTCTATTTATGAAATTAGCTGCATATAGAAAAAAAAAAACAATTAAACACACACATAACATAGAGGTAAAACCATTAAGAAAATGGGATTTGTACAGTTTGATAAATTTTTAGATATCTTACAATAATATACTAGTAACTTCACACAAAAATTTATAAAAACATTATTTAAACTAAATAATCAAAAATGCATATACCTACTAAACTACATTAAAATTAACAACTTATCAAACAAATTGACAAACATAACTAAAGACATACACAAATTCAGAATGACACAAAACACAAACAACACTCAAAAAGTTATTGTGGCGAATAAATAATTTATTGTTTAATTTACAACAACAACAACAAAAAGCCTTTATTGAGGACCTCTCGTCCTATATAGGATTCGCCAGTTTACAGAGTAATTGAAGAGAATATAACTAAGAATATAGAGATAAAACTATATGTAGTGTATAGTATTTTATACACTGTGACTATACACAACAGCAGCAAAAAGCCTTTTACTGGAATCAAAGTCCCATACAGGATTCGTTATTTTGATCCTGACATAGATTATTTTCATATAATTATTTACATCAATTAGATTATGTATATAGCCTCCTCTTCTCTTCAGCCGTCTTCCAGAATTCGAACAACGCAAAAGCTCTAGCTCTGTTTCTCACCACCTCATTCAACAGAAGCTCCAAAGAGAGTCCCTCAAGGCCTATTTCACTGAGGAGCACTTCTCGTTCGTCTTTCAGCCCCATACATGAGAGTATATGGTGATGTAGCCCCGGCTCCATTCTTGTCCCGCAAATCTCGCATGTCTATCCGTCTGTTTTAAATATTCTGGGGCGATCATCAGCAAAGAGCACCGAGAGGATTCTCAGTCCGGCAATACACCGTTTGACCCGGAGCGGGAAATCGCTGGACAGATAGTGTTCCCGTAACGGAGTTGAGCAGATGTTTTTATAGTGGGGGTAAAGTCTTGAATTTATTATTCTTGTGTGATCCTTTTACAGAGACTGGTCTATTGCAGTCCTGATTATGTAGGGAATTTCTCTTTGTAATGTTCTATAGTCTGTGCAGCAATTCAGCCATTGAAATCCGGTGTTGTTTAAAATATTAACTATACCTCCCGTGAAACCTATATATTTTTTCGTTGCGTTTGAAATTTCCCACAGCTGTGACAAGCAGAGCAACGGCAGTCTAGTTTCACCCATTCCCAGCATTCTCAACCAAAACTTTAAGGTAAGTTTCAAGACTGTAACGCTGAGTGACACTCTTCCCAATTCTATTTATTGTTTAATTTAATATTATTCAATGAATATATTCAACAGATTATAAAAATATATATTACTCTGTATTTGTAAAGTCATCTTAAAAATATTTCTTTTGTTGCTTGTTCAAGATTCCCTAGCTGTAGATAGTGGGGTTGATTTGTTAATAATTGTCGACTAGTCGCCGTGACGTCATCAATAATTATTATCACATCCCTAGATATAAAAAGACTTGATTTTCTACGCTACAACTGGTGGAGAGACTGGATCGATACCCATTGAGAAATAAAAGAAAAATGGATTCTGTTGAACCAGAAGAAACTTCTATGAATGTAAAGACGGAGGCGGGTAAACAACTATTTTGTTCAACATCTACCAAGGAACCCTTCCATTTTCTCCGGGGAGGGTGGTGAAGATCTTCAAAAATGGTTAAAAGGGTATGAACGTGTGGCAAGGTACAACCATTGGGACGAAACCCTTTGTCTTAATAAAGTTTATTTTTATCTGTCTGGAACTGCTCTAAAATTGTTTGAGAACAACGAAGAAAGCATCCAGGCTTGGAAGAAATTCCCATCTCAATTAGAGAATGTGTTTGGGAAAAAGAAAATTTAAAATTGCAAGCGGAAAAGAAACTTAAAACACGGGCGTAATTAAAAGGTGAAGTACCGAATTTTACATCCAGGATGTCCTGTGCTTATGCAAATAGGCTGATCCTCAAATGAGCGAGGAAAATAGAATCTCCCACCTCATGAAGAGGATAGCTGAGGAGCTTTATCAAGCACTCCTACAGAGGGATGTACACAAATTACACAACTGCTTTTGGAGTTCATCAATGATAAACCTCTTATAACCTACCTGTAATACATAATTATCATAAATCTATACCTATAAACCTATCAAAAGCAAAAGAACTACTAGACACTTTTTTAAAATGTAACTATATCGAAATTAAAAACAAGATTTATATACAAAAAGAAAGAGTACCTATGGGCACCTCTTCAAGTCCTTTACTAGCCAATCTACTACTATTTTATAAATGAAATGGAATTTTTCAACCAACATAAGGAAAAATGGTTCATATTTCGATACGTATATGATATAATAATATTCAATAATAACAACTTCCAATCATCTATTAACTCTATTTACCCAAAATATTTAATTTAAAAAGTAACGAAACTACCAAAAATAACAAAAAGGTTCACTCTCAGATCATCAAATAGATCTCTCACTACCAAAACTATTAATATATATAGTTTAAAAAATGACTTTAAATTTAATATAACCAAATATAATCTATTAACATCTAATATTTCAAAAGATTGCACCAGAGGTATATATTTTGAACAATTTCTTGAAACTCTTAGAATAATTAACACCAAAAACAACTTTATAAATACAATTAATCGATTAAACAAAGAATGGATTAAACAATGGATACAGCAAAAAAATTAATACGACAATTTAATATACAATCAGAATATACCTTCGCAATAATAAATATAAACCAAAAGTTTTCAATCCTAGACTTTTCGTTTTAATCCTTATACTTTTTATTTAGATAAAAATAAAAAATAATAATATGAATTAAATTATAAAATATATTTAACAATTTCAAATTAAAACCTAGTATACTTACATTTTTATGAATTCATTCTTTGAAAATTTTTAGTGTATGAAATTTGACCACGGATTTATACATTCCACTTACCGCCAGAAATATAAATAAAATTCAAACAATGCAGTGCCTATATATAGAAGACAACAATTGGTTGAAAAAAAAAGGAGAATAGTAAATTAATGATCTTAAAATACTTTTAGACTGACAACACTGTAATATAAAAACGAGAAAAAAG
Organism: Cordylochernes scorpioides; assembly: GCA_030710605.1. Classification (NCBI taxonomy): domain Eukaryota; kingdom Metazoa; phylum Arthropoda; class Arachnida; order Pseudoscorpiones; family Chernetidae; genus Cordylochernes; species Cordylochernes scorpioides. The sequence goes on along the minus strand of CP092886.1, from coordinate 92,469,301 downwards.
GAGTGTTTTGTTTTGTTTTCAAATTTAGTAATTGTAATGTAAATTGTTAAATGTTCTTTTTTCTCTCTCTTTGAAAATAATAAATTAAAAAAAACTCTCTTTCTTAAAAGGTAAAATTGCCCAATTCTTTAAAACCATTTCAGATGTGAGTAAACTTATTATTTGTTGTTTCATTATCTGAACCATAAGAGATTCCCAACATGGTTGCAGAGCGTGGTTTTTGAATCGCGGTAAAATATAGGAAAAAATATAAATAAAAACAAAAATGGCCGTAAGCGAAGATATCGCAAATATTGTGAGACTTAAAAATCCTGAAAATTTTGATTTATGGAATTTTCAGATAACAATTATTTTCAAAGCAAATGGCCTTCTAGATATTATAAATGGAAAATCGTTGTTTAAAGATTTGAAAGATGAAACTGGAAAAGATAAATGGAGCCTAAAAGACGCCAACGCACAAAAATACATAATTTTAACCATTGAAAAGAATGTTTCAACACATATTCTAAATTGCAAATCTTCAAAAGAAATGTATGAAAAACTAGTAGCCATTTATCAAAGAGAAAATGAGCAATTAAAATGCAAATTACTACAAGAATTTCATGGATTCAAATTTGACAAAAATACAGATATGGCTACACATATAAGCAGAATGCAAAATTTAGTATTTAAACTAAATAATGTAAAACAAGAAATTGAGGAAATATTTGTAATTTCTAAAATATTGAGCATTTTGCCAGACTACTTTAATTACCTTAACACAGCATGGGACTAGACACCAAAAAGTAAGAAAACGTTAACAAACTCAATATCAAGACTATAACTTGAAGAAACTAAACAAAAAGTAAAGCCTGAAGAGGGAATAGCCATGAGTGCTACTAAAGCAAAGCAATGTTTTAACTGCAAAAAGAGCGGGAACTTAGCAGAATACTGTAGACTAAATAAAAAGTGGTGTACCATCTGTAAAAAGACAAATCATACTCAAGACCAATGCTTCTTTAAGAAATCTCAAAATAAATTCCAGGAAAATATTTCTTGCCGAATTTGTAAAAAGACAAATCATAAAGAAAAGGATTGATTTTTCAGAAACAAAAATGAAGAAAATTGGGTCACATAAGTTTTTCAAGCTTAAAACAATTAAAATCTATGGTTAATGGAATAAACATAGAAAAAATAAGTCAAGATGAAATTTGTGAAACATGCATTAAAGCTAAACAAGTAAGAAAGCCATTCAATTCCATTAGAACAAAATCAAAAAGGCCTTTAGAAATAATCCATACAGATGTATGTGGACCTTTAGATCCCACTACCCATGACAACAAAAACTATTTTCTAACATTTCTTGATGACTACACACATTTTTGTCATGTGTATTTGTTACAAAATAAATATGAAGTAAAAGGATATCTAAAAGAATTTATTACAGAAGCAGAAAACCAAATGAATCTGAAAGTTTCAAAAATAAGATATGACAATGGTGGAGAATATGTAAATGAAGATATAAAATCCTGGTGCAAAGCTGAAGGAATCATTATGGATATCACCATACCTCACTCACCTCAGCTAAACAGCAAAGCCGAAAGATTAAATAGACCACTGATGGAGTAAACACGAGCCCTTTTGATTGATTCTGGTGTAGAAAAATACATGTGGGGAGAAGCTGTAAGGGTTTCAGCCTATTTGCTGAACACCGAAGCCCTACTCAAGAATTAGAGAAAACCCCTGCAGAACTTTGGTTCAACAAAAGATCAAATTTGTCAAACTTACAACTTTTTGGTTGTGAAGCTTATGTCAAAACCCTAAAACACGTAAAGAAGTAAAAAAAATATACCTTTATAGGTTATGCACCAAATGGTTATCGCCTTTGGGATGAACAAAGCAAACAAATTTTTACAGCTAGAGATGTAATATTTTTAGATAAAGGATGTATAAATAAAGAAGAAAAATTACCTATTGTCGAACCAGAAGAAGAATCTGAAGATCAACTAGAATTAAATGAAGAACCAAGTCTACCAGAAGTCTCTGAAGACAAAGAAGATATCCCTACAAAACCAAGAGTACTTCAAATATAATCTTAGACCAAGAAGTAGTTTACAAACACCATCAAGATATGAAGACATCTATTTAGAGCGGGATGGAACAACAGAATCAGCTCTTCTAACTTACTCGGAAGCTATATCTGGTCCAAATCAAGAAAAATGGAAAAGGGCAATAAAAGAAGAAAAATAGTCTCTTGCCAAAAATGAAGTTTGGGAAATAGTAAAAGAAAATGAAGCGTCAAACAAGATGATTCTGACCTCTAAATGGCTCTTTAAAGTGAAGGAAGATGGCCGCTACAAAGCAAGACTAGTTGTAAGAGGCTTTGAACAAGAAGCAGGCATTAATTATATTGATACATTCAGTCCAGTTATAAGCACTGTCTCTTTAAGGATATACTTTGCTCTAATGGCTAAGAAAAGGTTTGTTTTTAAAACATTTGACATAAAAACAGCTTTTCTATATGGGGTTTTGGATGAAGAAATATATGTTCGATTGCCAGAAGGTTATAAAGGGAATATACGGAGGTTAAGAAAGGCATTGTATGCTTTAAAGCAAGCCCCATTGAAATGGAATGAAAGATTAAAAACCTTTCTCAAATCCCAAGATTTCATACATCTAAAATCAGACCCATGTCTTTTTAAAACCAAAAAAGGGAAATATGTACCTTGCAATATATGTAGATGATGATATCTTAATGGGAGATAATGAAGAAGAATTAAATAATATTTAGAAAAACTATCCCAAGAGTTTGAAGTTAAAATAAACAATGATCCAAGAACCCTTTTGGGAATAAATTTGTGTTTTGAGGAAAAAAATAAAATTTTACTTTCACAAGAAAATTATGCAAAATCAGTTCTCTTGAAAGATATAATATGCAAAACTCAAAGCCAGTACCCACTCCCATTACAGATGTAGCAAAAGAATTAGACAAAAACTTAGAAATATCAAATGATAAAAAATATCCCTACAGACAAGCAATTGGAAGCTTTTTATATTTGACAAACAAAACTAGACCAGACATGACCTTTGCCACAATTTTTGAAAGCAGGTCAATGCATGATCCTACAACTCAAGATATTATAAACATCAAAAGAACCCTAAGATATTTAAATCACACCACAAATTTAGGCATATCATATGATGGAGAGATGCCATTTAAATTAAATGTGTATTGTGATTCTAATTTGATGGAGATATTAAAACTAGAAAAAGTACCACAGGATATGTAGTTTACTTATGTGGAGGTCCTATAAGTTGGTGCTCCAGAAAGCAACCTGTAATTGCCCTTTCCAGCACTGAAGCAGAGTTCATTACTGCAGCAGAGGCATGCAAAGAAGTGTCATACATAAGATCCCTATTAGAAGAATTAATTCCATATAATTTTGATATAAATCTCTATGTTGATAAACCAAAGCACTATATAAATTATAAAATCAGGCCAATTCACCACTAAAACTAAATATATTGATGTCAAATATCATTTTGTAAAAGATAAAGCTCAAAGGTTTAACCTGATATATTGTACAACAGAACACCAAATTGCAGACATCCTAACAAAACCTCTAGCCAGACCAAAGTTTGACAAATTCAAATCCCTTCTTATGACAACCATTTAAAACATAAGTCAAGTGAAGAAACTGTTGGATGTGGTAATATCACTGATCTAAGAGGGAATTTTGAAAAAAAAAAGAAGTATAGTAAATCAATGATCTTGAAATACTTCTAGACTGACAATACTGTAATATAAAAACGAGAAAAAAGGAGTGTTTTGTTTTGTTTACAAAATTAGTAATTGTAATGTAAATTGTTAAATGTTATTTTCTCTCTCTCTTTGTGAAAATAATAAATTTAAAATACTTTCTTAAAAGGTAAAATTGCCTAATTCTTTAAAACCATTTCAGCTGTAAGTAAACGTGTTAATTGTTGTTTCATTGTCTGGACCATAAGAGATTCCCAACACACTTCAATATCTAAAAGGTATGTCATTATTTTATATCTTAAATCAAATTTATAAAGCATTTAATTTTGAAAAGTTTTATATTTATATGAAGAGGGGAGAAGAAAGGAAAGGGGGGAAAAATAAAATTTACAACCTTGATTTGTTCGAAATATATTTAATCGATATTTTGAATAGCACTTTGCTTCAGACTTCAAAAACCTCCCACTTTTTTATTTTTATTTCCTCTTTCCCAGTCTTTAGTGTTACTTTTATATAATCGTAGATATATAATTAAAAACATATTTACAGGATAATTGATGTTGAATATGGGCCTAAAATACGTTACATAAGCCAGTAAATAACTTAAAATCCTTCATTATCATTGTTGGAAAAGAAGGCGTCCGAAGCAGCCAATGGGAGGCCGACGGAAGCGGCCACGGGGATGCAACGGCAAAAATGAGAAAACAAATACAGAAGAACTTGTAAACAACTTTCGAACACTAGAATTTGCCCTGATCTCCGATTCTTTTAGTGTAAACATTTAAATATATAATTAATTATTATATTTTAAAATATAGTATATTTTAAAAGTGTTATAAACAGCGACGCCTAAATTTTGAACCTCCAACCCCGCCGACCAAGAATAGAGGTGAGTGACTACCTCTATAGAACTTAGATCGTCGTCACAACACAGAGTGGCGGTGAAAACGCAATATTTTTGGCATCCCAGCCGGGACTGTTGAAGGTAAATTCTAGAGAAAAAAAATCATTTTAAGCTGACCATTTTGGAACTCGCTAGCTAACCCTACTTGCTGCTTTGTTTACAAGATGGCGGAAGAATTAATTCTACGTTTAAAAAAGAAGCGTGTTATTAACAGATCATATTTAACGAAAACATGCAATAAGATTGAAAGTGGACTTGACACGCTAATTAGAATCGATCTTGAATAATTATTAGAACAATTGAATGAATCATTTAACGAACTTAAATTAGTGGATCACGAAATAGAAACGCTTCTTGAAACTGACGATTTAGAGAAGGAATTACAGGGCGTAGAGGAATATCGAGAGAAATATATTACTTGGAGATTTAGGGCAAATAAAAAGATTCGCCAATCAGATTTTCATGGCGAAAATATACCGAATTCAAACTCACGAATAGATGAAAATGAAATGAGACATTATGTACCTTCCTGCACGACTGTGAAACTTCCGAAATTGATTATATCGAAATTTTATGGAATATTTAGTGAATGGCTGACGTTCTGGAATTCTTATGATGCAGCTATTCACCAGAACAACTCACTGAACCCGATCGATAAATTTAACTATCTGAAGTCACATCTCGGCGGAACTGCACTAAACACAGTCGAAGGTTTCGCTACATCTGCGGACAATTATGAGAAAGCTATAAAATTGCTTAAAGACAGATTTGGGCGAGAAGACATTTTGATTAGCCGACATATGAACAATTTGTTGTCAATGAGACCACTCAAAACGTCAAGCGATGTAAGAACCTTCCGCGAACCTTTTGACAACCTTTCTGTTCAAATAAAAAGTCTCGAGTCACTAAACGTGTCCATTGATGTTTACGGACAACTGTTGTGCCCGATAATAATAAAGCTTCTACCTGCAGACCTTAATTTGGAATTCAACAAAGAACTCCCTACAGGTTACGTAATTAATGACTTGATTACCTTTCTAGAAAGACAATTAACTGCACGGGAGAGGAGTTTTAGAAACGAAATCGGTACCGGGAATGAATCAACTTCTAAACCTAATTTAGTAAACAAACATCCAAAGACAAGATTCTACAATGAAAACCCAATTTGCGACAGCTTCAGAACTTTTGAATTCAGTTCACAAATCGAATGAATGTGTATTTTGTGGTAAAGACAACCATGGAAGCCATAAGTGTGACTTTGCAGCTAATATGAGTTTAAACTAAAAGATATCACTCATGAAGAAAAAAGGCGTTTGTTATAAATGTCTCTTCGGCCTTCTCATTTAAGTAAATTTTGCAGAAATGTAGTCCGGTGTTCGATCTGCAACATGTCTTCCCACCTGGATGTCATGTGCACAAAACGGATTTTAGATCGAGGTGGATCTTCTAAGTCTCCAACGGTGCAAGATGAAACTCTCGCCAACTTATCAACCTCCCCAGACGTCTTGTTGCCTACTTTGAGAGTGACCCTCAAAGGGAACAGAACGGAGAAGACGGCACGGGCTATAATAGACACCGGATCCCAAAGATCATATATTTTACATAGCACAGCAATGGAAATGGAATACGAACAATCAAGGAGAGAGTTCTTCCGGCATTCCTTGTTTGGAGGATCGAGTACCGACGTAGTTGAACATGAGGTCTATACCATTCATTTATCTGACATCAATAATTCCTATCGCTGTGAGTTTGAAGCACTAGGTCAACCCCTTATCTGTGGAAGCATACCTCCGGTGTGTCCAAGATCATTTTTAGAAGGGAGGGAAGAACTCGACGTGTCTGATTTGATGAGAGACCGTATAGAAGTCCTTATAGGCGCGGACATCGTCGGGAGATTGCTAACTGATGATCAGAGAAGAATCTCATCTGGACTGGTGGCAATCCGTACCAAACTAGGATGGACTGTGATGGGAAAGATTCCTCCAACGGAGGTGAGAGATGACATCAGCTCCCTTTGCGTGACCACACTTCTATCTTTGGATCTAGAAAACTTGTGGAAATTAGATGCAATTGGAGTCTCTGACGCGGAGGTTGAGAAGAAGACTCAGTCATTACAAGCTGAAATGGAGGAACATTTCGCCCACACCACGACGCGAGATATCGAGGGGCGCTATGAGGTAGCTCTACCCTGGGTGCAAGACATGGAAAGGAATCCTTCGAATAAAGACCTAGCCGAAAACCAACTAAGTTCTGTAAGAAGAAAACTTGAAGAAGTTCGAGACATGAATGAGTATGGACAAATCTTTGAAGAATGGATGAAACAGGGGATAATCGAGTATGCCAGAGAGGATAAACTAGATGGTGTACACTACCTGCCACATCGACCAGTGTATAAAAGGAACAGTCACACTTCTAGAATACGGCCAGTATTCAATGCGTCGGCCCGGAAGAGAGGTAAACTTTCCCTGAATGACTGTCTGGAAAAGGGACCCAATTTGATAGAAATTATACCAAGAATTTTAAATAAATTCCAGAAATATGAAGTTGGTGTCTCTTCCGATATTGAGAAAGCATTTTTACAAATTGGAATAAAATAAGAAGACCGAGATTATTTACGATTCCTGTGGCACACAGAAGACGGAAGATTGATCACGTATCGACATAAAAGGGTTATTTTTGGAATTACCACTAGTCCGTATCTTTTAAAGGCTACCTTATCTCTCCACTTAGATAAGGCTCCTGAACATTTAAAAATTGGACCAACCACCAAGAGAAAAGTACTTTCAATAGCGAGCAAGATATTTGATCCATTAGGAGTTGCTTGTCCTGTGACTTTAATTCCCAAGCTGATATTACAGGAAACTTGGATACAGAAGTTGACATGGGACGAAGTCCTACCTGGATGTTTAGTACAAAGATTTTGGAAGTGGTTTAGCAAACTGAAACACTTGCCTAACATAGAAATTCCTAGAAGGCTTTGTTTTAAGGATTCCTATGTAGAGAAAACCACTCTCCACATCTTTTGCGATGCCAGTCAGTTTGCCTATGCAACCTGTATTTTCCTCCGCATTGAAAAGGAAGATAGAGTGGACATCCAATTGATACAGGCTCGAACACGAGTAGCTCCACTGAAGAAACTCACCATCCCAAGATTGGAGCTTTTGGCTTGTCTGATTGGAGCTCGTTTGGCAGCTAACGTCATACAAGATCTGGAATTTGAGGAAATTCCAAGATTTTATTGGACCGATTCGACCAATGCTCTCTGTTGGATCCAAAGGGAAGACAACTGGGCAGCCTTTGTGATGAACCGTGTTAAGGAAATTCATAATCTTAGCTCCCCCGAATCTTGGCGCCACATACCAGGCCGATTAAACCCGGCAGACTTCCCATCTCGGGGATGTTCAGCAGAAACACTTAAGGAGACAAGATGGTGGGAGGGACCTGCATGGTTAAAGGTATCTCAAGAAGAGTGGCCCAAATCAACCATTATCCCTGATTTGGAGATTGTTTATTCTGAAAGGCGCAAGACCATCCTGAACACCTTGTGTACGACAAGAGAAGATGAAAATTTATTTGGACGTTATTCCCATTTTTTGAGGATAGTACGAATCACCGCCTGGATATACAGATTCTTCAACAACGCCAAGATTGATAGAAGAAAGATAATTTCAGAAGATCTCAGTACAGAAGAAATCACTAAGTCAGAAATAATACTGATGAGACTTTTCCAGAGAGAATCGTTTTCAGGGCATGAAGATAAGAAACTACAAGGCTTTAAGTTGCTAGTAGACTCTTCAGGGATTTTGAGAATAAAAACTAAAATTTGCAGAAGAGAAGATTTCACTAATTATAGAATGCCCATTTTATTACCCTCAGATTACTTCTTGGTTTCTTTGCTCATCAGGTGGAACCATGAAACCCACGGGCACGCCGGTCTACAAACTCTCCTCGGTATTCTGAGAGAAAACTATTGGATACTAAGATCCAGGAAAACCGTCAAGAAGATTATCAATCAATGCATTCTCTGTAAACGATTCACCACGACACCAGCTACCGTCGAGTCAACATCATTACCAGAATACAGAGTACGAGATGCTGCAGTTTTCGAAATAGTAGGAGTTGATCTAACTGGACATCTTATCTTAAAGAATAAGAAGAAAGCATGGATTGTCATCTTCACATGTGCAGTGTATAGAGGAGTTCATCTGGAACTTGTGACATCTTCGTCTATGGAAGCCTTCCTCCAAGCTTTCCGCCGATTTATTGCTCGAAGAGGCCGCCCATTGATTGTGTATTCGGATAATGGGACTAATTTCGAAGGTATGGCTAATGCTTTAAAGAAGATTGATTTTTCGAGATTAAAATGTGATCCCACATTGAAAAACATCACCTGGAAATTCATACCGCCTGGTGCTCCTTGGTTGGGTGGATGATGGGAGCGTTTGATTGGAATGATGAAACAATTGCTCTTTAGGATTCTCGGTCAAACCTCCTTGGGATATGAAGAACTTTCCACGGTAATGTGTGACGTCGAAAGCTTGATGAACACACGCCCACTGACCTACTTAACTAGAGAAAGTGAGGAACTCGCTCCATTGACACCTTCGTTGTTCTTACATGAGGTCAGAGAGGTTGGCGTTCCAGACCTGGACTTGATTGATAACCAGACCCTCTCCCGCAAATATCAATATATCAAACGTGTACGAGAAGATCTTAGAGAACGATTTCGTATCGAATATTTTGGATTCCTGAGACAAGAAACGAGACGCCTGAAGACTACCATACCATTCAAGGTGGGAGACATGGTGCTCATTGGACAAGAGAGTTTAAAGAGACTACACTGGCCGTTAGCCAGAATAATCCAACTCTATCCAGGAAAAGATGGACTTGTGAGGGTTGCGAAAGTGAAAACTTCATCAGGTGATAAAATACGACCTATTCAAAAAACTCTACAATTTAGAGATAACGCCCGAGATAAGATGTCGAGACCCTCTAACGGAGCGATCTCCCACACAAAAATTCGATTGACAACTGAAGAAGACCCTTTGACTTCACAACAAGAGCAACATCACATTGAAACCCCGAATGTTGTGTCAAGTTACGGACGGCCCATCAAGAGACCCAACCGATTGGATCTACTGAACTTTTCCTTTCCATGTTTGAGTCGTCGAGACGCCAACTCAAAGGTGGGAGAAATGTTGGAAAAGAAGGCGTCCGAAGCAGCCAATGGGAGGCCGACGGAAGCGGCCACGGGGATGCAGCGGCAAAAATGAGAAAACAAATACAGAAGAACTTGTAAACAACTTTCGAACACTAGAATTTGCCCTGATCTCCGATTCATTTAGTGTAAACATTTAAATATATAATTAATTAAATAATACTTTACTTATTTTCTTAAATTGTAATAAATATAATTTTTCCTCCTGTTTTCGTCGTATATTTTAAAAGTGTTATAAACAGCGACGCCTAAATTTTTAACCTTCAACCCCGCCGACCAAGAATAGAGGTGAGTGACTACCTCTATAGAACTTAGATCGTCGTCACAACACAGAATGGCGGTGAAAACGCAATAATCATAACAACTTCAACTTTCAAAAATAAATATTGAAATATATACAATTGTCTTGAACTTTAATATAATGATAAACCTTCTTTAAACTATTATATATTCAAATATTTATATATATATATTAAAAATAAAGAAGGCATCTCCTGACCACGAGCACATGTGCTTTTTATATATATATAAACATATATATATATGTTTGATAATATTACTAAAATAAAATATTTTTAAATTTTACTTTAGTTGATCTATATCAATGTTTTCATTTTAATATATTACTATTTCCATTTTATTACAAAAAGAAGGAGGGGAGATCAAATATATTTTTTTAAAATTTAATCAGATAAATATATTTACTAAAAAATTAATTGTTAAAAAAGACTATTTAAGTCTCAAACTAAATCAATCACAGTTTTTATTATAATTTATATTTTATTTGAAGAAGATAAATTTATTATAGTGCAAACAATTGTTAAAATATTTTAATAGATTTCTTTTACAGTTCGAAAATAATCCAAAATTATAATGGTCATTAAAAATAATTTATACAACATGGAACCTTTTGAATAAAAATATTATTACCTCCTAAAATGGCATTTCATAAGTAACCACACAGCTATCCCAGAGTAGATGACAATGGAAATTATTGGCATTGAAAACTGTCGCTTAGTTCTATAAAGAACTTCTAGCTATAAATGTCTTCTAATTGAAGTATATTCTCATTAAAGGTTTACAATAAATGTCTTTACCTGAAATCAGTATCAGGTTTTATTCAATTTTCAGATAAATTTTAAACATAGGTTAACATTCAATTATTGAACAAGCTTAAAGAATCTTGTTAGTTAAATGAATGATATTACTTTCATTCACATCATCAAAATTACTTTAATAAGTGGTAGAAATAGATCTATGGTAATTAATTGAAATAATTTTTTCTAGTATTATGATTTACAATCATCTATCAAACGACTAAAAAAATAAAATTTACTTTAATTTCATAGTGTATATGAAACAAAATTGTCACTGTCAATGATCACAAGACTAAAACATAGGTATTTCTTCTATAATGTCTATCTGCACAATGTATTGTAACACCACACAATTAATTTGACTAAATATGAAGTCACCATCTTGACTGGAATACTACTAACACCTTTTTTAATTCAGTATAATAATCAGTGAAGTTTATTGTTTATTGTTACTTTTTCTCACTAAAATGAAAAATTGAATAGATATAAGAAAAAAATGTATACGACATTTGTTTTACCTTCGGCGATAAACCGACTAAAGTATTTCGATATTACACCTGTTTGCCACTAAAGGTACTATTGTCAAATAATCACACACAAATACTTTGTTTAGCTTTATTAATACCTCATTTATTTCCAGTCTATAATCCAAATAATTCCTTTTCCTTAATCAGTATTGAAATTAAAAAAAAAAAATGAAATTTCTTGATTTCCATCATTTGAATAATTCGACACTAAGAGAACCGATGGTTTTTTAATGTTAATACCTTCTCTAACTAATTAATTCAATATTTCAATTAGTTAAGGGGGGGAAATGAATATATATAGGGAGATGCAAAATTTAAGAATTGACATTATCATCATTATAATCAGAAGACTAAAGTACAAAGGTGATTATATATTCGTGCAGACAACCTCGTTTACTGAAGATTTACAAAAAAAAAATAGTTAAATTCAACCCTATTACCATATGATCCTTGTCTATACTCCAACTAGAGAATTTCATAGTTTAGTGACTCTTAATTTGTAAATTCTTGTGATTTTTTAACAGGTAAAAAAAAAAATATTTTTTTTAACTATCTCCTATTTTTAATAATATGCTATTAATTGAAAGATTGTAATGGACAATACACACACATGCGCATAAGGACATACACACAATCTATGTCCCACATGCCTCCTCCCACAACAACAACAACAAACATTTTTGAAATTTCTTTATTCTTTCTCCCAATCTCACTTTTAGTTTTAATTCATACTTAACCCTAGAAACAAGTATTTTTATATGAATTTTCTATAACAATTTAATTACCATCTTTTATCAACCAATTAAAGTATTTCAATCTTTCGCTTTAGTCTATCGACAATAGCGCCAAAGAGTCGCACGCAAATACTTTTATTTGGTTTATTAATACTACCTTATATTTCAGGTCTATAATCCAATTGATACTTTTTCATTGTTTAGTGCTACAGTTTAAAATATTACCTTTTTTTCTCTCCTTTGCTAACGAAAAAATTGGAACTTTCTTGGTTTTCTTTAATTTAAATAATTTGGCCCTAAGAGGCATGAATATTTAATGAAAGAAATAGAATTCTTTGATCAATTAGCCCAATATTGCAGTTATTTATAATTTGATCTAAAGTTGACGTGATAAATGCATGGGATTTCAAATATACTCATAATTGAAATTTTGAAAAAGACACATATTGATAGGTTTTATTATAAATATTTCACTTGTTGCTATATGTTGATTGTAATTCGAACTGATTGAGACTTCTCATTGGACATATATACTAATCTTTAAAAGTACACATGGAATATTCTCACATGGTTGCTCCTTTGAAGAGAAGCCCTTAATTGTGATAATTGTGAATAAACACACGCACACAAAAACACATACAACACACACATATAAAAATTAACATACTCACACAGTGTCATAATTCCAACCACCTACAACAAAAGTAAAAGCAAAATTTATTTATTTAAGATATTTTTTTTTTCCAATTTATTTTATTTTGATTCATATATTCATTGGTCGAAGAGATTGGTAGGGTAGTCAGATAGGAGGGACGAAAATCCCGCCGGGTTTATCCCTATATATATAAAAGTCAGTATATGTATGTATGTATGTATGTATGTGGGTATCTATGTCGGCTATACACGTCCACAATATATAACTAATCTGACTGAATTTTTAACAGTATATAGAGTAGAATCTGGAAAAACCTATAGTGAAAAATTCAGGTCTCTATCCCAATTTTCTTCGAGTTATTTGCAAATTGCGTTGCAAATTTGCCTTTTCGCTCGCAAGCAGCGCCTCTAGCGGTGAAGATGGGAGGTAATATCAGCTGACCTAATGTACATGTAAAACGTGTTTTGACAGGACATAGAGAAAAATCTGGAAAAAAATATTTATCGGTTTATAGCCAATAAAAAATGAAATTGACAGGTTCTGAAAAAATAGTTGTTTTTTTAGTCAGAAATGATGATGACAATATTGCTGTATCATGTTTGATTATCAGATACAAAATTATATCGGGAAAAATTCCAAAAGGCTGAGACCACGGGTGAAGCCAGTTCATTTTTAGTGTGCAGGAACAAAATTCTAACAGAAAAACATTCATTCGAGCAGAAGACACAAAGCCAGATCATCTCTTTATAAAAATATCGCTTCTCTGACACAAAGTTTGGAGCGGGACGTTTCACAAGAGTGACATCCACGGCGCCAATTTATAATTGTAACGAATAGTATTTGAATAAAAACATTTAATCGGGTAAAACCTGGGCGTTGCCCGGGTCATTCGGCTAGTCTTTGATAAATCCCGGCCCGGTACCAATCTCTTTCCATCCTGGTCGAACCATTATGGTTTCTATTAGGACAAACGAATAATTTGACTCCTTTTTACATAAAAAAAAAATAAAAGTGTTATCAACACAAAAAAAAACTTAAAATTAAAAAAAAAATGCATAAAAAATAATAAATTTTCTTTCTTATTAACTTTAAATTGTTTGACCAAAAGATAAAATGGTTCTGTCTTTATTATTTTTCTTACCCTAATATCTTCAATTCTTCCTTTTTTCTATGTTATGCTTAAATGACGCGTAACTGCCGAGGTAATAGCGTGAATTTGTTATAACCCTATGTTGTTACATAAATTAATTTACAACTATCTTTCATATAAATAGTATTTAATTCTACTTTATTGTACAGTAATAGCTTGCTCTACTGACATTATACTCTCAATTCGACATCTAAATATTCTATAACTTTCCTTGAATAATAAAAAAAACATTTTTATAACATATATATATTATATATGTGCGCATTGAATTCGTAATTTTCAAAAATGCGTATTTTAACCACAACTTACAAATACTTTGAGTATAGCTACATTGTAAAAAATAGTTTGAAACTATCAATACACTTGACCTACCTAAATTAGAATATGTAAATAAAGCTCTTTTAATCCTAATTAGTCTTTCCTATGGGTTAATTTTATTGATCCTTGGTTGACCAATTAATATGAGCCTTGAACTTATCTAATTAGGTCCTAGGCGGGGAATTCCTCAAGCAAACAATAAAGTAGGTCGCTGCCGCAATTCTTTGCCTTTCATTCTTACATTCAGTGATTAGACTCCTTTCAACAGTAGGCGCCTGTACTTGTCAGGGGTTTCCCTTTTAGATGATATCTGGAGAATAAATATATATTCATCTGCTTTAAATATCTATACCAAGTCTTTGTTCTAGTTATTTTCTGAAACTCATCAGATTTTACTAAGGTCATGCTTAAGAAAATATATATATAAGTATTAATTGAGTATGTAAATATGTGTGATAAAGTCCTGAAAGTTTAACATTTTTCAACGATATAGCTTATTTTTCTATCATTGCGAGCTTTAGAGTCTTTAGAATACATTTTTGCTTAATGTGTCTCAAAACTACAGCATTTTCTATTGTATAACTTTGAAAAGGTGTATTGTGTTTTTTTTTTCAATTATATATTATAGAATAGAGAGTTGAGAAATAAAATCACGTGTGTGTATCCATATAATATTTTCTCTCTACTTATCGAATATATATAAATGAATGAACACACGACTGAAGGTGTTTTAATGATATAACTCCGCGATAATATATATAGGTCCACCACAGTAATTGTTCAGGTGAACATCTAATAAGGAAGTCTGAACATGGCACCAGAAGATATAAAATATCATCATCATCAAAGAGAGAAAAGGCATCAAGACAGAAAAAAAAAAAAGATTTTATATATTTATTCAACTGTGAAAACGATGTAAATACTTACATGATAATCTTGTCAAACCAGTTGAAAACTCAAAAATACTAGGATTGATTTTCAAGAATAATCGAAACAAGAACAAATTTGATTTTATGCCTCACAACGACAGTGTTATTGCAAAAACAACTAGAGCAAGTGGATATCTTCTTTGTTTAACAGAAATATCGTGGGGATTGGATTGTAGGCGATCATTAACATTATATAAGGCCTTATTTAGAAGAATAATAACTTATGGTTCAACAATCTGGTACCCATATATACACACGAGATCTAAAAACGAATTGGATTCACTACAGTATAAAATTCTTAAACACTGTATTTATGCTTATAATATAACATCTTCGAATTGTACTCATGTTCTCGCAATAATACCTAAAATTACGGATTTCATTTTGTCAAACATACTTAAAGTTGAAATAGATTATAATAGAAATGAACAAGCAAAAATAATGATAACATCTAAATTTATAAATAAAAAAATTCAAAAATACTACGAATATTCTAATGATAATTTCAGAGAATCTTTCGAAAACTCAAGATTACCAAAATTAATCCAGCCAAATTTTTATAATATACAATTCTTTACCGGGCATGGAGACTTTAACACACGCTTATACAGAATTGGCTGAAATGATTCTTCAATTTGCTTATGTGACCAAGAAAATCACAACCCTGAGCATATTTTAATTTGGTGCCCAGTTTGAGAGTACAATGTCAAATGAACAGTTCCAGTTTAAACCTAATGGTTTCCAGTAAAGAAGAATATAGAAAATTTGACGAATTATGCAGACTCTATATCAACTGCCGTGGATTTAAATAGAAAATTCTAGAGTTAATTAGTATAGTTTTGTTATTATTTTGAAATATTTCTATATTTATACCATTAATTTAGTGGTTAAAATTCTAACAATATATTAAACGTTTTTGACAATATGTGTGTAAATAAACTTTATTTATTTTATAATTATTGCTCTAAAATGTAAACTTAAATAATTTTCACTCTCTTTTTAAAACTAGAAATAATTTGTATATATTTAAAAATTATATACATAAAATTGTTTAAACATTTACACGCAAATATCCACATAAACGTGTGTTTTGTAAAAAATAAAATAAATAAAAAATAAATCATCATCAAAGATGTTAGCTACTCAGGTGACTGTAATCTCTCTCACACGCCAAATAAGACTAATAAAAATATTATACTATAATTACTCTTAGATAATAAAAGGCATATATTGGATTTAAAAATATATTTATTTTGCCAATATTTCGGCTGGCTGAACGCCAACCTTTATCGAGGCATTACATTTTTGTATACACAAACTCAGCGCCGCATAGTGTTATAATATCACAGTTGAAATCAATTAAAATACAGAGTAGGTGGGAGAAATTTGTGAATGTAAAAAATAATTATTATAAAAAATTGCAATCAAAATGTAAAATATATTAAAATATTAACGGAAAAATATGGGTTCTATCTTTATATTTTAAAATGTTTTTAAAAAGTACATAAAAAGAATGTAAAAATATATGTATCTATTAAAACATTTGAAAATGAATTTAAAATGATTTAAACAATAAACTGTAAGAACTTTTTAAAAAGGTTTGACAAAAAATGTGGGTATTTAAAAATTCATTTCAAAATTGATGGAGATCGATTTAAATGTAAGTAAAAAATATTTTATAAAAATGCATTGAAATGGAAGTTAAAGCAATTTTGGAAGAATATATGAGGAAAAAAAAAATAGATTAAAAAGTGGAAACTAAAAAAGTTTAAAGTATTTCATGTAATAAGTTATATATTTAATGTATCAATACTTTTGTGTATTAAAGCGATAAATGTAAAAATAATTAAACAAGTGGTATGTATTAATTACAGGTAATAACTAATGTGTGAAAAAAATAATTTATGAAATCGCGGGTATTACAACAAAATTTAAAAATTCATTAAAGCAAAAAAATAAATTAAATAAAGCAAAGTTATGTAATTTAAAGAAACGGCACCTCTCCCTTTAAAAAAGTATAAAATAAGTCAATTTAAAAATAAAAATTGACTAATTGAAATTAAAATAATTAGACAAAAAAAAATTAAGAAGATCTAAATGGTGTGTAGATGTCTGGTAAATCAATTTTCCTATTAATGCTTTCTTTGTCTTCTGCAGAGGCCCAGCTTTCTAAGAACAATCGGCAGTGTTTCTCTTTAATGTTCTGGTATAATTACTCTGAATAAAAGAATAAAAGAACACATATACAATATAGAACCCAAAGACCCAAGATCACTAATAAACCAGCATATCACGAATGCAGGCCATATATTTAATCTAGAAATCCCTACCTACCACTACTGTAATATAACGTCCAAGTTAGAAAGATCAATCCTCGGGTCCCTCATATCCAAAAATAAGAACAATATAAACAGGAGAATAGACATCCCAGCACAATTCTGTCACACTTCAAATCAAGATTAAATAGCCATAATTTAATACATCACGCCCTCCTCCCCGTATTAACTCTTAATTGTTACTTTACCCGTTGAATAGCGAGAGCTCGAAAGCTCGCGCTGTTTTTTGTAATAAAGAAACATATTGCGAAGTGGTTTTTATATATATAATATATATATATATATATTAAGTAATGGATTTTCTTTAATGGATTTCCAATTATCAGCCACATCTATCTCTAAATTCAGAAAAGCCCCCACGTGGACTGCCATTAATATCCGCTCTAGCTACGCCGCCCTAAAAACGAACATTAATAGCTTAGCACCGGTTCTGGAGACGTCGACATTCTTTTGCTGGATTGAATTCATGTATTGGTTACTTATCTCGTTTAAAAGCGCAGAATACTTGGCTAGTGGTTCAATGCAGAGTAGCCCAACGCCAAGTAACTACCAGTAGCTATACTGTAATTATACTGTGTGTGCAAAAGGTTTTACCGTATAAAAATAGAACTAAATCTGTTCAGAGAAGGATTCTAGGTTGGTGTCAGCCGTTTAGACTCGCCACCAATAACCATGAAATTTCGAATGATCTTATATCTATTTTCATCTTCATTTGAGCAGCGTCTAAATTTTTTAAATATAATGGTAAACCCCCTATGTGAAAAAAAAATATATTTTTTTTTAATAAAAATTAGAATATAAATAATAAAATTAGAAATATTCGGCAGTAATACCTAATATAGCGCTTTTGAGAATTCCGTAAAGGAATTTCTTCATAGAAATGGATTCCATATGGCTAATGTTATTTTAAAATATTCAGAAACTTCCTATGGTGTATTTGTTAATTAAGTTGCTCTGCAAATGTTGAATATTTTCGGGTGAGAGAGAGAGAGAGAGATATGAAGTGCGGTATTGGGCAAGCATGTGGGACAAGCAAATAAGGGGACTTCCTGCAGAGGAGGTCAGTAGCCTATTGTCCACAGAGCCGAGTCGTCACGTTGTCTCTTTCGAATGAATCACCTTTGAAGGTATTGTCGAAAAACACTTCCTGGTAGAATAAAGGAACCGTTGTCACTTGAAGTTTTAGTAGGACAGTGTCTTCTCTAGAAGAGTTTTGATGGCCGTTTCAATTACTCAAATACCCGGCTCTCTTTGTAATAACTATTCCAGCATTTAATGACAAATTATTTGTGTATATATGTGAATATTTTGAAAATAGAGCAATCCATAAATAAATCTTTAATTAAAAAGGCATATATTGGATCAAAATATAATTTATTTTACCAATATTTCAGTTGGCTGAACGCCAACCTTTTTCAAGGTGTTATAACATTTTAAAGTTTGTCAACAACAAACTCAGCGCCACATAACGTCAACAGAATTAAGTTTTAAAGATATTTTGTTATATTCAATGTGGAGAAAAAAATTGATATATTTATTTATATTATGGACAAAATAAATTTTGTAAAATATGGGTGTGAATATTTTGAAAATTAACAATAACGCCTATTTTAAATTTAAAATAATTTGTACTACGTGTAAAAAGATTTTTCGTATAAAAATAAATAACAAAATAAATATAAAATAAAATTGTTTGAGTCAAAAGGCGATCCATTAATTAGGATTATATAAAAGGGCGTACCTGGATCTGTAAAGAAATCTGTAAAATTGTTTTTTTTTTCTTTACAGATCCAGGTACGCCCTTTTATATAATCATAAAATAAAATGTTAAACTTAAATATTAAACGAAAACATTTTATAGGGAGAGGTACACATTTAGAAGCATGTAAAAAAATTTTAATGCTTAAAACTAATTTTTTCTTTTATATATCTTTCTTTTTTATGTAACATCGTTTAAGTTTATTTCAAATACAAACATACGCCTATTTTATATATATGTGTTATGTTAATATATATATACTAGACGAATGACCTGGGCAACGCCCGTGTTTTACCCGTTTGAATGTTTTTATTCAAATACTATTTGTTACAATTATGAATTGAGAAGGAAAGACGGTCGTGACTATATATGTTGATAATAATAATAATATAATAATAATTATTATTATTATTATCATTAGATAATGATAATGATCATAATGATGATGCGCGCGCATCCGTGACATGAGGAATTGAGGAAAGACGGTCGTGACTATATATGTTGATTGCTATATATAGTCACGACCGTCTTTTCTCATTCCTCATCGGCCGCCTCTGTCACGGATGCGCGCGCGCAGGGAGGTCACGTGCTCGCCGGCAGCCAACAGTCGCGCGCCGCCGGCATTAGGTCATAGATTATAAACACAAGGTAATAAGGCCAAATAAAAAAATAGTGTGTGATGAGGCACAATTTGGATTATAGATTATAAACACAAGGTAATAAGACCTAATCCAAATAAATAAATAGTGTGTGATAAGGCACAATTTGGAATATAGATTAGAAACAGAAGGTAATAAGACCAAATCTAATGATAAGGCAAAATTTGGAATATAGATTAGAAACAGAAGGTAATAAGACCAAATCTAATGATAAGGCACAATTTGGAATATAGATTAGAAACAGAAGGTAATAAGACCAAATCTAATGATAAGGTACAATTTGGATTATAGATTAGAAACAGAAGATAATAAGACCAAATCTAATGATAAGGCACAATTTGGGTTATAGATTAGAAACAGAAGGTAATAAACCAAATCTAATGATAAGGCACAATTTAGAATATAGTTTAGAAACAGAAGGTAATAAGACCAAATCTAATGATAAGGTACATTTTGGAATATAGATTAGAAACAGAAGGTTATAAGACCAAATCTAATGATAAGGCACAATTTGGAATATAGATTAGAAACAGAAGGTAATAAGACCAAATCTAATGATAAGGCACAATTTGGATTATAGATTAGAAGGTAATAAGACCAAATCTACTGATAAGGTACAATTTGGAATATTAATATATATAGTCACGACCGTCTTTCCTCATCGGCCGCCTCTGTCACGGATGCGCGCGCACAGGGAGGTCACGTGCTCGCCGGCAGCCAACGGGCGCGCGCCGCCGGCAGGGGGGGCATTACGTCATAGATTATAAACACAAGGTAATAAGGCCAAATAAAAAAATAGTGTGTGATAAGGCACAATTTGGATTATAGATTATAAACACAAGGTAATAAGACCTAATCCGAATAAATAAATAGTGTGTGATAAGGCACAATTTGGATTATCAACATATATAGTCACGACCGTCTTTCCTCAATTCCTCATGTCACGGATGCGCGCGCATCATCATTATGATCATTATCATTATCTAATGATAATAATAATAATAATTATTATTATAATATTATTATTTTATTTTCAACATATATAGTCACGACCGTCTTTCCTCAATTCCTCATCGGCCGTTGTCACGGATGCGCGCGCATCATTATTATCATTATCATTATCTAATGATAATAATAATAATTATTATTATTATATTATTATTATCAACATATATAGTCACGACCGTCTTTCCTCATTCCTCATCGGCCGCCTCTGTCACGGATGCGCGCGCACAGGGAGGTCACGTGCTCTCCGGCAGCCAACGGGCGCGCGCCGCCGGCAGGGGGGGGGGCATTACGTCATAGATTATAAACACAAGGTAATAAGGCCAAATGAAAAAATAGCGTGTGATAAGGCACAATTTGGATTATAGATTATAAACACAAGACCTAATCCGAATAAATAAATAGTGTGTGATAAGGCACAATTTGGATTATCAACATATATAGTCACGACCGTCTTTCCTCAATTCCTCATGTCACGGATGCGCGCGCATCATGATTATGATCATTATCATTATCAAATGATAATAATAATAATTAATAATTATTATTATAATATTATTTTATTATCAACATATATAGTCACGACCGTCTTTCCTCATTCCTCATCGTCCGCCTCTGTCACGGATGCGCGCGCACAGGGAGGTCACGTGCTCGCCGGCAGCCAACGGGCGCGCGCCGCCGGCATTACGTCATAGATTATAAACACAAGGTAATAAGGCCAAATAAAAAATAGTGTGTGAGAAGGCACAATTTGGATTATAGATTATAAACAAAAGGTAATAAGACCTAATCCAAATAAATAAATAGTGTGTGATAAGGCACAATTTGGATTATATTTAATACAGTTATCAGCGTCATGCACAATTCTGTCACGTTAAGTGTCAAGTTACGGTAAGTAGAAATTTAAAAATTAAAAAAAGATGCCGAAACCCGGGATCGAACCAGGGACCTTTAGATATTCAGTCTAACGCTCTCCTAACTGAGCTATTTCGGCTTATTTTATTTATTTCTATAGAAGCTTCTATCTTTATAATTATGTATATTTACAAAAAGTCAATTCGCTCGCGCCTCTAGCGGTGAAAATGAGGGGTAATACCAGCTGACATAATGTACATGTAAAGTTTGGAGCGGGACGTTTCACAAGAGTGACATCCACGGCTCCAATTTATAATTGTAACAAATAGTATTTGAATAAAAATATTCAATCGGGTAAAACACGGGCGTTGCCCGGGTCATTCGTCTAGTATTTAATACAGTTATCAGCGTCATGCACAATTCTGTCACGTTAAGTCACGTGTCAAGTTACGGTAAGTAGAAATTTAAAAATTAAAAAAGATTCCGGAACCCGGGATCGAACCAGGGACCTTTAGATATTCAGTCTAACGCTCTCCTAAATGAGCTATTTCGACTTATTTTATTTATTTCTATAGAAGCTTCTATCTTTATAATTATGTATATTTTCAAAAAGTCAATTCACACCTCTTCGCTGGAGACCATGGGAATACTGACTAATTCATTATGCTAACATATTTATAAATACAAGTATCAGAGTCATCAACAATTCTGTCATCGTTTGCTTTTGTGAATGGAATAAATACCCAAATAGGGCCATTTATTATAAGCATCGGTGGTTCAGTGGTAGAATGCTCGCCTGCCACGCCGGCGGCCTGGGTTCGATTCCCGGCCGATGCATTTTTTTTTCTTTTTTACAATTTTTAAAACTCATTTATATTATTATCCCTATATATATAAAAGTCAGCGTATGTATGTATGTATGTTTGTCAACTATACACGTCCACAATACGTAACTAATATGACTGATATTTTAACAGTATATAAAGTAGAATCTGGAAAAACTCTTAGTGAAAATTTCAGGTCTCTATCCCGGAAATCCGTCGTGTTATTTGCAAATTTGCTCTTTCGCTCGCGCCTCTAGCGGTGAAAATGAGGGGTAATACCAGCTGACCTAATGTACATGTAAAGTTTGGAGCGGGACGTTTCATAAGAGTACATCCACGGCTCCAATTTATAATTGTAACAAATAGTATTTGAATAAAAACATTCAATCGGGTAAAACACGGGCGTTGCCCGGGTCATTCGGCTAGTATATATATACTAGACGTATATATATATATATATATATACTAGAGGTATGACCCGGCTTCGCCCGAGAATTCCCCCGATGGCTATTTATTTTTTTCATCTGAAAAACCTTTTTTTTACGCGGAGTAATCCGGAATGGAATGAATTCCCAAATATGGCCATTTTTATAAGAATCGAGGTTCAGTGGTAGAATGCTCGCCTGCCACGCCGGCGGCCTGGGTTCGATTCCCGGCCGATGCATTTTTTTTCTTTTTACAATTTTTAAAACTCATTTATATATTATATATAATATATATTATAATATCAACTATATTTATTAAATCAAATACCTAAACACAAATATAATACAAATTTTGCCATCACACACACTTTTTTCCTGTAGTTTATGTGTTACTTCTGTATTGCTATTCTATGGCACTTCTAATATTTATTATTGATGTACTTTTAGTATGAAGGAAATTGCAATCGGGGGAATTCTCGGGCGAAGCCGGGTCATACGTCTAGTATATAAAATAAATGAGTTTTAAAAATTGAAAAAAAAAAATGCATCGGCCGGGAATCGAACCCGGGCCGCCCGCGTGGCAGGTGAGCATTCTAACACTGAACCACCGATGCGTATAAAAAATGGCCATATTTGGGTATTCATTCCATTCCGGATTACTCCGCGTAAAAAAAAAGTTCTTCAAATGAAAAAAAGAAATAGCCAAAAATACTAATTAAAATGTGGCCGAAAATTTTCCTCGGGTTTATAAAAAGCGACATGCAAAATTTGGTACCAATTGGTTCAGTAGTTTTTGAGTTTATCGCGAAACAGACAGACAGACATTGACTTATATATATATATATAAAGATAGAGATATATTGATAGTGTGTGTGTGTGTGTGTGTGTGTGTGTGTGTGTGTTTAATGTATTCAATGTTTTATTTGTGTGATATAATTTTTAAAAATATTTTCCCATTTTCACTTATATTTTATTATAAATTACACAATTTTACATCTAAATTTATTTTAATATTTTATTTTGACCAACTTTTCAAACATTTTTTGCGCTTTGTGTTTTCGGTAAAAATTTTAGTTTAACATTTTCTTTTATATTTATTTTGTTATTTTTATTTATTTTTAATACGAAAAATCTTTTTACACATAGTACAAATAATTTTGAATATAAAATAGGCGTTATTGTTAATTTTCAAAATATTTACAACCATATTTTACAAAATTTATTTTGTCCATAATATAAATAAATATATCAATTTTTTTTCTCCTTATTGAATAAAACAAAATATTTTTAAAACTTAATTCTGTTGACGTTATGTGGGGCTGGGTTTGTTGTTGACACACTTTAAATGTTATAACACCTTGATAAAGGTTGGCGTTCAGCCAACTGAAATATTGGTAAAATAAATGGAATTTTGATCCAATATATGCCTTTTTATTTATAGGTGTATATTGTGTGGCAAGCAATTTTGAGAGAGATGCTCTATAGTGTAATTATCTAGACCCCAATATATTATACATTTCAATATTATACATATATAACACATTCATTCTATTTTTATAGGAAACATCACACAGAATGCGAGTTGATTTATTTTTACTTCTCTTTACTTCAATAAATAAGGCGTATTTCAAAATTTTATGATAAATCAAAATAATTCTTAATCGCATTAATTTTGTTAATAATTAATTCCATCAACTTTTTGAGTTATAAATATCAATACTTTTATACCGAATAGGTCATTTCAGACATATTCAAACCAGCTAATTTTCAATCATCTCTCGGCTCTTAGAATGTTTATCAATTTAATATCCAGAGCCACATGTTTTCAACTCTTTTTGTGTCAAGCTTTCACTGTTAGTGTCCAAATTGATAAAATATATAATGATTCATTAAAAACTGGCTTAATTATATTAAACCTGTTTAGAAATAAATTAAACGTTTTTATTTTGTACGATTTTTCAAAAATGCTTTCACTTTGAATGGTAAGTCTTCACAAATTACCTCTAATGGCATTGAATAATAGTGAAAGGAAACATCTTACGAATAATTAATTCGGGGTTTTTTAGTTACCATTTATTTGCTACTAGAGAGTAAAAAAAGGTCTACCCTGAAACAACTATTAATACCGATTATCCTAATATCTCTACCAATTCTTATTAAACATATTTAATATTTGAGGAGATTTTTAGAGGTTATTACGTCATTAGGTTTTCGAACCATTTACATATTCAATGGTAAAGTTTGCTTCGACAACATTGAATAAATGTAATAAAAGCATATTTCACTAATGAATCCTTCCGTTTCCCTCTCCACTTCTTTTTTACTATAAAGAAGATATCACCTCTGGCACAACATAAAGGACCGATTACTGCAAAAAAATAAAGCGATGTAACCCTTTTTCTTATTAAAACTAAACATACCTAAATTTTATTTTGCTTGTTGATAATTTGTATATAGGCACACGTCTGGATATCCCAACTACCTTAGTATAACATAGCCTTTTATTGAAAATTCCATAAATATCGTGATTTTGGCAAAATTTGTTTCTTAACTTTTCTGCCCCACTCAACCACAATTTATTAAAAATAAATTTACCAATTTATCGCGCGCTGATCACTTGAGCGCGAGCTTATAAAAAATAAATACACTCACTTTATTCTAGAATGTTTTTTTTTGTTATTTTTATACCTAGTACATTCAAATTACTAAGTTAAAATAGTCACGGGAAGAGGCACCAGAATTGTATATGTATCAAGAGTGAAACTGTACCGAACACCAGACTTGAGGACAAGTCCTTTTCAAGGGGGAGAGTAGTGTCAAGCAGAGAGTTTGGCAGCACATTTTATTTTATCTACTTTCAATTTGCCTAACTTAATTTTGCATTTATGCCTTTGATTACTTTAATCATAGTAGTTAGTATTTTCCTCGACTTGTCCAGTGAACGGGCGTTATCTGAAAAATAAACCTTTATTGCCAGCAGTCTCCATGTTTCCTTGCAGCGCCCCAGAACGTAATCGCAATATATTTACAAATAAATTCTCTCTCCCTGTACAATTACAAAAAGGCATTCATTAAAAGTATTAAAACAGTTAGTTCTAATTCGAACTTACGCAGAATTGCAAATAAGTTCAGTATATAAGCTAACAGCTCTCAAAAAGTTAACAAAATTCGCGTATATAGAATACCAAATTAATTGAACTATTTTAATACAATTATTATGCATTACTTGAAAGGGAGAGGTACGTTATTTCACATAAATTTCATTATCATGCACACAAAATAATTAGGAAATCAATAGTTGAAAATGCTCTAACAAATCTGTAGTCTTAGGAAAACTCTTGAAAACATTTTAGACACGTGATACACTATTATAAAGGATTTTTATTTAAAATATTAGCTCTAATAAACCATTTTAAACGAATCGCTATTTATTCTAAGTTTTCCTATGTAACAGTATATATATTATTTATTATATTTTTCCATTTGGTTTTATATATCTGGGTATGATAGATTGTAGGCTACCTTTATTTTTATTTATTCTGTTTTATCTTTAAAATGAATGCAAATATAATTATAGCAATACTGAATCTATATAAAATTGTAAGATAGACCTTACACTAAATAAAATAAACGTCTCCCTCCAGTCTTCTCGTTTCGAGCGTTAGATATCATATATCGTGAATCATCATCTTATCAGAAATCATTTATTCACATCCACAGCTGATTATTTCAAAACCGCAATAATTGTATATCACCTCACAGACACAATACAAGATTTTCCAAAGTTTTCCCTGAAGAAGATGGCCCTCCCAGCCTCTTCCTAATATTCGTTCTCAATTTGTAATTATAGATTTATGATATAAGATAATTTATATATTTGGAATGTTTATTGAGTTATTTAAAGCCAATATATATAAAATAAAAGACGCCTCCCATCAAAATAGATGTCAAAAACGTCGTCTATTGTCCGTATTCACAAACTAGCGAAATAGGGTCGGTGACAAGGCCATATCACCAGCTTTGGCAAACTGAGAAGCGCGTACCTTGAAATCATTGGTTCGGGATAAAAATACTTGTCAGTTATGCGCTTCTCGGTTTGCGAAAGATGGTTTGGTGGCTTTGTTACCTAAGGATTCAGCTAGTTGTAGGAAAAGGTTAAAATATGGCGTTTATTTTGACGGAAGAGAGAATACCTTTAATTTATAGATCATTATCCTCTGTAAAATGTTCTCTATATATTTATATTTTATTTCTCTGTAACGTAATATTTCGAAATTTTGTCTTGAATTTCATGTCTCTTAAACCATTCCTGGTTTTCACTAATGCCATGCTTCTACCTTAATATAATTTTAAAAATAAATTATAGATTCCCATCAGTATTCAAATATGTTCCTTCTGATCCATATAATTTACTTTACAGAATTCTTTCACCAATCCGTTTTTTAAAATATATGACCCACCCATTTATTTTTAATTTTAGTGATGACTTTCACCAGGCCTAGGTACTTTCCAATCCCTTTGAACGACATCTAAATTTAACTACTTTCAACCCATCGATTTCTTCTTATGCATATACATGTCCATATGTCAAATTCCTTTGAACTTCATTATTTTCTATTTCCTATTATACTAGCCTCCGTCTGATTCAACACTACACTACAGAGTTTTCCCCATACTTCTCTTTGAATCTACAATAAGGCATTTTTCTTTCAAAAGAGCTTCCTCTTCTATTTCAATTCTAGCTTTACTTCTATCATTATATCTAATTACTCTGTAATATTAAGTATCACAATTCTCTAAACTAATTAATATTTTTCAATCTCTTTACTCTCTAACATGATTTGAAACTTTCTTCTTAGTCTCCCAGGCCCCATTATTATTAATTCTTATCGTTTCTATATAATTTTCCTATCATATAATGCATTTCTTAAATATATAATTTATAACAAACAGACATTTATGAAGTTCCTCTTCACTATAGGACAATATCACCTGATCGTCTATAATTATTTTTGTCGTAACCACCTTTACAAAATGTTACCCTTATTCCCATCTCCCCTTCATCGTTCTTTCCTTTTATAGAGAGAAGGAAAAAAGAAAACCATTCTTATTTTAAATAAAATAAAATTAAAAATAGAATCTAGAGTATTGAAAGAGATTTTTTTATATAGTTCTAGACAATGTGTATAAAACCACAGACTATTATGATATTTATTAATGATAAAAATAGAGCGCATCTATATCAGAGATAATAAAGATAAGAGACCTGTCCTCTCTCTTCATTATCTCCAACGCGGTAAATTGAGTCAGAGCGACAAAATATTTCCCAACACCAAGGCATTGCTCAACCCGGGGAAAATCATGCTCGAGCCTGATGAATTACATATTCAATTGCGACTAAATTGGGGTGCCGTTTATCTGAAGCTACATATTGGTGAAATAGCGGAAACGATCTCTGAACACATGTTGAATGTCACTTTGTGAATTTTGAACGGATCGGTGAGTGCGTTTTAAATATAACTTATAATATACGGATTAGAGAGAATGTTTAGCGTGAGTTAAATATTGCTTAGTTCATATTGATTCATTGTGTTAAATATTGATGAGTACTTGCTGAAAAGACCTAATAAAAGCGTGTGTTGAATATCACCCAGTCGAGGCTGATTAAATGGAAATATTCAGTGAAAAAGTGTTAATTCAGTATTACCGAATAAATGGGAATATTCAGTGTGTTGAATATTGCTTCGTATATATTATGGTTAATAAAATATTCGGTGTGTGCTAAATAGCTTATTGTAGAATATATATATGTAAAAATAAATGAATATATATTTAATTATGAAATTTCCATTTTATTAATATAGATGTGCTATATATATACAAAAATCGCATAGTATATATTGAATGAATACTGCCACAGAATAATTATTTTCAAATACTCTGTTGTTTATCATAATAAATATTTGCATATTCATCACCCCTTACCATGCTTGAAAAATTACCAATAGTAAAATCAGTTGACACATTTTGCAATATATAAGTTTAATTAATAAATTATATTTTAATTAATATATGTCAATTACTGGTAACTCTGTACGAATTAAATTGCAGTCTATATGTGCTAAATATAATTTAATAAATAATGGATAAATAAATTTCTTGAATTTTCTCACTTGGTAAGTGCAAATTAAATCAAATATTCAGTATGTGCTGAATCACTTAGAGAAAATAGGAAAGGAAAACGCGCAGTGTGCCAAACTCCTTGGTGAATTTCACTTAATAGGTAAAACATATGGTGTGCTAATTATTAATCTTTGATTTGAATAATATCTTTTTTATAAGTTGCTATTTAATATTTAGAACAGCTTTTTCAAATTACAGGAAAGTATTTTAAAATATGGAGAAATATAATGACAGTTTTCTGGAGCACTTAGCGCTCTCTACCTGGGTGGACTAGAACAAAGATCTAGTCCAGGCATCTTAGATAACACCAGCCGGAAAACCTATTTTTCATCGGGCCGGATTTAAATTTTGAAGTTGTAAGGGGTAAGTTATGAAGAGAAATTCAGATATTTATTTTCAAATATAAATTATATTTTAAAATCTTCGTAAACTTTTAAGGATGATTGTTGTAAGAGAAACAGCTCTGTATATGTATGTTTGTACTAATTTTCTTTACTCTAATTTTTTTTAAATACATATAATAAATTATTCACACTGATCTTGTAGTGAAATGTGATTCGAATTTAAATAAGTAAAAATACATTTTTAAAAAACCTTCATTAGAATGCACTAAAAAGGAAACAAATAAATATGTTGGCATTTTCCATTTAACAAATAGATTTATATGAGTGAAAATAGAAGCGAAGGGAAAATAATCGTTAATTTCGAACATAATTTGACTTGATATTGTAGCAAAGTTTTTATTTTATTTTATTAAAAGAGTATCATTTTTTTATGTTTATATTTTGCTACTTTGTAAACTTCCCTTGTTGCTTATCTTTTTGGTTCAATCATAGTTTGTACTTGCCTTAAATAAATTTCTGTGTCATCCTGAAGTTTGTCTTTCCTAATTTTCCACGTGGCAATAGGAGAAACAACTGATTAACAGTTTTTTATGTTAACTAAATATTTTTCATCTTCACTCAATTTATCATTCTCTCCGCCGCTTTTATTTTTACTCGTATAAATCTAATTGTTGAATGGCAGGTCTCAAAATAATTGTTTTTCCTTTTTAGTGCTTTTTATATTTTTTAAAGATATTTCCTTATTTATTGATTATTAATTAAATTATTTATCATTATAGTCATGATTTCTAAATTTACAAATTTATCATAGACAAATGATTTCTATATATAATTTCAAAACATATATATATATAATACTTTATCGTTCGGATTGGTTGGATTGGTTGTTTGGATTGGTTGTTGTAAGACCCTGATGACTTACTTGAGGGGGTTGACGTGGGGTGATTGATGACGCAGTCGTTTTGGCTGAAATGGTAGGTTTTCTCACAGGGGAAATAACGAGAGGGACACAGAATGGGATTGAAAATAGGACCAGGCGATCAAGGGAGAGAAGGGCTTTTGACTAATGGAGTACTTGACTATTATATTCAAACATTGAAGTTACCTGAGCGAGAGAGAGAGAGAGAGAGAAGGGCTGAATCACGTCTTGCTTCTTGAAGTCGAGCTCCCAACTGATTTAACTTGAGTCCGAGATTTACCTCGTTAACTCTCTATTGCTCTCATTGGTTGAAATCGTCTACGTGGCGACTTTTGATTGGATGTTAGCTATTCCTGCTGGACTCTGATTGGATATTGGTGCTTCCATTGTCTTTCTCATGATTACCATCCTCCAGGAAGAAGAAGGTCTTTGAACTTAGTTTTTATTAGTTCCTGGGTAATAACCTTTACTTCCCGGATAAGGAAATCCTAGTGATGGTTTCTCCCCAGTTCACTAGGCCTAACCTTTATTAAAACCTTTTGGATCATACATTGCATATATTGTGGTGGGGCCACATCTTGGTATATACAAATTATGACATATATTTGCAATATATATACAATATCTAACAAAATATTTAATTACGCCTATCAATATTTAACCCAGTATTATTAGGATTATATAAAAATCACATACTATATAAAATATTATTTAAATGAAAAGGCGTATATTTGATCAAAATAACATTTATTTTACCAATATTTCAGTTGGCTGAACGCCAACCTTTATCAAGGTGTTATAACATACTTAATGTGTGTCAACAACATAGGTTGGCGGTCAGCCAACTGAAATATTGATAAAAAATGACATTTTGATCCAATATATGCCTTTTTAATTAAATATCAATTTATGGATTGCTCTATTTTCAAAATAAAATATTATAGTATATATGTAACGTAAATTAAACATATATAAGTGTATAATCCTTAGCTAAGCTTGTACCATATTAATCTGCTATCACCATATACTTCATGCAATTGATTATAACTTTATTATTATAAATTACATCTTTATAATTTTTGTACAGTAGGACAGGCAATAGGTAAATTAGTATAAATCCATATGAATTATAACATTATTGATTATATTTAACCACTCTATTGCTCTAAAATATCAAAATATGATTTATGTAAGTAATAAAGGGTGACGTCATCCCATTGTCGTCTCAGGAATGGCGCCAGTTTTCAACCGGGCCGCAGGGGAGGGAAGGATGACTTACATAAGTCACCTACCGATCAAAACCAATCCCCGGGGATCCAGGCAAGACAAACGGGATGATTTGCCGGACAAAGGACAGTTAGTCGACAGTTACAGTTCGGATTTCTAACAAGCACGCTCAGAATTAGGCCCATTGTCATCTCATGGCGGCCCTCTTGGCCGCCATATCGGCTGGCCCCCCTGCCCCCGCAGCTCCAGTCCAGATGCCGAGCCTTCCTCTGGCAATCCACGATTTCCTCCGGTCCTGGTGCCACTTGAGACGTCTTGGGAGAGCGCCTTTTAATCCCAAATTTAGTCCTCAATGTTCCGTGCGGACATCCCAATCACACGTTTTGCCACTCAACCCCGACTGCTTCCAACTCACTTGTCGGCTCACCAGGGTTTATGACATTATTAACAAGCACCTGACCTTTATTTTTATGTCAAAAGGCGAAACTATTATAGACGCGCATGATTCTTTTAAATTAAATAGTTTCGTATTTTGATAACAGATGGCGCGCTAATGCATCATAATCCTTATATCTATAAAAATGAAATCCAAAATCGATGTTTGTTATCGCGTTACGTAAAATCTACAGAATAAATCATTATGAAATTTCGCATGTAGGTAGCTGAAGATTTCGTTTAACATATAGGCTATTCAAAAAACTGAAAAGATTAATGTGCTTTTTAAAAAAATATATAAAACCAAAATGCGTTAGTTCTAGTCTTTTACCGCTTGGGCGCAGCACTGGTCGGGACGATAAATTAATTAGATTGGTTAATAATTTACACCTGGTTTGATCACACGATGGATGTTTTTAAAAGGTAAGATTATCCAATCGCCGTGGAACTTCAGGAAATTATTTACTAAACTACTGGAAAGGTTTCTGGTTTGAATTTGATTTGAAATATTTTCTGCAATTTTATTTGCAAATTTTATACTTTCACTCGCAAGCAGCGCCTCTCGCGGTATCTGGTGAAATTATATTTATAAATTGTAACAATACTTGAGATGTGTTCCAAGTATAATAAATTTAATTTGAGAATTTCGTAATGTAATATTCCAATGACACACGTAAAAAAAAACTTTGCATTTTAATATAAAATATACAAGTATCAGAGTCATCAATCAATCAACAATTCTGTCATTGTTTGCTTTTGTGAATGGAATAAATACCCAAATATGGCCATTTTTATAAGCATCGGTGGTTCAGTCGTAGAATGCTGGCCTGCCACGCGGGCGGCCCGGGTTCGATTCCCGGCCGATGCATTTTTTTTACAATTTTTAAAACTCTTATATTATTATTAAAATATTATTAAAATATACAAGTATCAGAGTCATAACCAACAATCAATCAACAATTCTGTAACCGTTTGCTTTTGTGAATGGAATAAATACCCAAATATGGCCATTTTTTATAAGCATTTAACAGGTTCTGGGCAAAAATAGTTGTTTTTTTTAGTCAGAAAATGATTATAACAATATTGCTCTATCATATTGGATTATCAGATACAAAATTATATCCGAAAAATATTCCAAAAAGCAGAGACCACGGGTGAAGCCAGTTCATTTTTAGTATGCAGGAACAAAATTATAACAGAAAAATATTAATTCGAGCAGAAGACACATCATCTCTTTATAAAAATATCGCTTCTCAGACACAAAGTTTGGAGCGGGACGTTTCACAAGAATGACATCCACGGCGCCAATTTATAATTGTAACGAATAGTATTTGAATAAAAGCATTTAATCGGGTAAAACCCGGGCGTTGCCCGGGTCATTCGGCTAGTTAATATATATTTAAAGAAAATATTGTAACGTTTTTGTGTTAAATGTTAAAATTTAATATTAAAATATATTTTTAATTTAATTTGTTTATTATCGTTTGTTTATATTGTGACGGTGTCTTGACCCACCGCCAATTTTAACGGCCCCTTTCAGCGCCACCACCTCTGCCGGCGGTGACGCCAAGTCGGCGCGCATGCGCTGCGGCGGTGACATGGCAAGCACGGCGAGGGTAGATTCGAAATCGACGGCCATCAGAGGCAGACATTCATTCTCATCCATCCATTTAAATCAAACATTTTTCAACTTCTTTTTACTAGATAATTAATTTATAACATTTTATTAATAATTATATTTTATCCTAAATAAATTAAAATACCACAAATGAATAATTGAATCATTTTTTACAAATCAAAAGAACCACCACAGTTTTGGCGCAGCCGACAGGATATTCAATTATTCAAGCATCAAAAAGATTTTATTCATTTTAATAATATATTTATTTCAGTCAATTGTGAACATAATTTGGATTTTAATAATTTTTAAGCTAAAAATTGAATACTGAAAAAAAAAAATCTAATATCAGTATGTCCAAAGAAAATATTTTAAAATTGCAAAAATACAGCGGGGATCAGAAGGATATTCGTGCCCAGAGCTGGGTAAAACTTTTTGAATTACATGTTACAGATGAAGATAAAGGAAAGTTGTTCTTTTACTATCTAGAAGGAAGAGCCTTAGAATGGTATGCTGATGAAATTGCAGGAACAAATATTAAGCAATGGGAAACCATCAAACAAAAATTTATTACAAGATTTGGATCATCAACAGCAACACCATTAATTGATGCACAACGAAGGTATCTACGCCGCGATGAATCCGTCAATGACTACTTTCAGTCCAAAATCCGGCTTCTAAAACAAACTTCCTTATCCAAAGTTGAACAGATCCAGATGTTGACGGAAGGATTACCAGCACAATGGAAGATAAGCTTAGCCCCAATGCATTTCGAAGATATAGAGACTTGGGTAAATGCAACCTTAAAATTAGAGGCTGCATTTGGCTCCATACAGAAGAACTCCAAACCAGCCTTTAGCGATAATAAATTTAAAGATCTTACCTCTTACAACGCATCACCTCCGAAGCCACCATACCCATGCAGATTTTGCAAAATGCGAAATTTAAATAATTTTAATTGGCATAATGAATGCCCATATAGACCCAAAACATTCCCTAAAGAAAGTGCAGCAAACGAACAACCCTCAAATTTGTATGCTACCTCCGACCCTTCATCTTCAAACTCAACTGATTCACCAACAGTTAATTTATTTAAACTAATAGAGCGGCCAATCTTCAAGTTCATCAACATCAACACATTAGTCAACTCCACCCCCATACAAGCATTCATTGATACAGGTTCAACCATCAGTATAATGTCCTATTCCCAATTCAAAAATATGAACCTACAAATGGAACCATCATCATCCATTTACATCAATCAGGCTAATTCCAGAACAAGAAGCTTTGGTCGCGTTAAAGTCAACCTTACCATCAGTCACATCACCCATCAGATAGATTTTCACATCCTCAGAAACTTCATGTACCCTCTCCTACTAGGTCTTGACGTGGGAACTCTGTTCGATCTTCATGTCGACATCAAGAATGGTGTTGTGACTACTAAAGGACCATCTTTGTATAATTGTAAATTTCAGGCGAATCATTTGAGACTAGAAACTGGATCATATCAAGAAAAGAAGAAATGTCAACCAGCATCTAAGAAATTTTCAAATCTGGAGAATGTTAAGGCTACTTCTCTATTCAATGAAGATTCTTTGCCATCTACAAGCAACTCAACACATGTTGACGCACTTTCCAGGAATCCAGTGTGCACATTCATAACCGAAGATAAGATGAAGATTGCTCAACAACAGGCAGACTTGCGATTTGTAAAGAACCCTCAAATTAAAAGTGGCATTGTAACTATACGAATTCGAGGCCATTCCAAAGCAGTTGTACCTGATTCACTACGGGCAAAATGTCTTCATCACTTTCATGATGGCTTTGGACATCCTGGAAAAAATAAAACATTGAAGATGATTTCCACATTTTACTGGTGGCCACAAATGCTCAGGACCATAAAAGAGTATGTTTCCTCATGTAAAATTTGTCAGCTCAGCAAACAGTCAAACCAACCGACAATCGGCCATTACCAAATACCGGACAGCGACCTCCAACCATTTGACCTCATTGGACTCGATACAATTGTTTTGGGAAATGAAGCCAAGAACACCAGACATAAGTATCTCCAGGTCATCATAGATCACCATAGTGGTTACATTTGGGCATCTCCCACAGCATCCAACAATTCAGCTGCCATCCTCAACATCCTTAGACAGCTGTTATCTTCTGGAGTACCAATCAAACGTATTCTGACGGACAATGGTTCGAATTTCACAAGTAGAAGCTTCAAATATTTTCTGTCGGAAAATAAAATTGCCCATTCCCTTGCTACTCCATACCATCCTCAGACATGTGGAATGGTAGAAAAGGCTAACCATACCCTTCTCACAAGATTGGGAGCTGCAATTTTGGAGAAACCGAAACAAAAATGGTCGACACTCGTACCATTTATTGTCAAGACCTACAACCAGACACCACATGAAGTAACAAAATTCAGCCCAAAGTTTCTTCTGTACGGACTTGATGAATCACCATCTTTTTCTGACCATCCCATTACTTTAGAAGAAGCAAGAGGTCTGGCTCGCGAGAATACCAGAAAATCTCAAATAAAGAGAAAGAATCTTCATGATGATAAACATCCTGATGTGGAATTCTCTGAGGGAGATCAAGTTTTGAGGACTGTTGCAAAGCACCATCCATACATGTCTAAACTCAGCCCAAAACAACAAGGCCCTTTCTTCGTTAAGAAGATCAGCAGTCTAGTCTATGACATCCAAGACACCGAAGGACGAGTGTACCGGTCTCATGCTTCTCAACTTCGATCTTTCAAGGACAGGGAGTCCTTGTGAGCCGGGGGGTGTGACGGTGTCTTGACCCACCGCCAATTTTAACGGCCCCTTTCAGCGCCACCACCTCTGCCGGCGGTGACGCCAAGTCGGCGCGCATGCGCGGCGGCGGTGACGGGGAAAGCACGGCGAGGGTAGATTCGAAATCGACGGCCATCAGAGGCAGACATTCATTCTCATCCATCCAATTAAATCGAACATTTTTCAACTTCTTTTTACAAGATAATTAATTCATAACATTTTATTAATAATTATATTTTATCCTAAATAAATTAAAATACCACAAATGAATAATTGAATCATTTTTTACAAATCAAAAGAACCACCACAATATACAAAATTTACAGTGTATTTCAAGCATGTCAAACTCAAATCCTAACACGGGCCAAATAAAAAAGTAATAAGATTATGTGGGCCGCAAAAAAAAAAACAACAACTCTAATTCCCACTTTTCGTGAAAATTCCTATGTTCGTCAGCAATTTTTCGTTTAGTTTTACTGCCACTTGGTTTTGATGAAGACATATTGAATACAAAGGTCTGAAAAAAATTAGTAATCGCCAACACAAAATAATAAAACGTTTTAATTAATATTTTATTTTTTTTTTAATAATATTTTTTAACTTACCAGACACACACACAGAATAACTGCACAAATTATTGAACGTAACTTGAAAAAAATTTTTTTTTCTAGTACTCCGAAAGAATATTTTCTTTAAACTTTAAGGCACACAATACTTATGGCGATGTACATACGTTATGTATGTAGGTATAATATTATCAAAACTTACGACTTATGTATGGCGACCAGTGGTTCGTTATTAATAAATAAATTATGTATAATTACAATTTTTAAAAATTAGACTACAAATTTTTATTATTATTATTTTTTTATTTATAAAAAAAAAATTATTAAAATATATTGTCTGGTGGGCCGCAAATTTATTCGTTGTGGGCCGCATGAGGCCCGCGGGCCGCGAGTTTGACATGCTTGGTGTATGTGATGATGATAATAAAAATTAATTTTTAAATCTATACATATATAAAATTGCATGTCCGTCTGTGTGTACTCTATAGATTCAAAAACCATACATCCAATCGCCGTGAAATTTTGGGATATAATTAGGTATATCCCCGGGAAGGTATTTGAAAAATAATTTCTTTAATATCTTGAATATCCTTAGAATTATTTGCAGATTTGTAGATTTAACTAAATGATGATGATTATTTATCAAAAGTAAGATTTTCTACCTATTAATTGCGCACAAGTCAAAGTTAGTTTCATCATTTATCTACAGCATATATATTGAGAGAATTGATAAAATGATGATTTTGTAATGTGGAAAATTAGGAAAGACAAAATTCAGGATGACACGGCAATTTATTTGAGACAAGAATAATGATACAATTCCAAGGCAAGATACTATTCCTTTAACTTCCAATTACCGAGAGAACCAATTAATATTGATTTTAATCAACTTATCGAGTATTTTTCAAGGGACCGGGAAAAAATGTTCACAAGATAAAATGACGATTTTGTAATGTAGAAAATGAGGAAAGACAAAATTCAGGATGATACGGCAATTTATTTGAGACAAGAATAATGATACAATTCCAAGGCAAGATACTATTCCTTTAACTTCCAATTACCGAGAGAACCAATTAATATTGATTTTAATCAACTTATCGAGTATTTTTCAAGGGACCGGGAAAAATGTTCACTAGATAAAATGACGATTTTGTAAAGTAGAAAATTAGGAAAGACAAAATTCAGGATGACGCGGCAATTTATTTGAGACAAGAATATTGATACAATTCCAAGGCAAGATACTATTCCTTTAACTTCCAATTACCGAGGGAACCAATTAATATTGATTTTATTCAACCTATCGAGTATTTTTCAAGGGACCGGGAAAAAATGTTCACTTTATCGAGAGATTCAAATTTACGAGTTTCAAATTATCAAAAAAAATATATATATTTTTATAAGTTTATAGAGAATTGTTTTAACAAATGTTCGTTAGACAAACCTTTACTCGGGTAAAACCCGGGCAAAGCCGGGTATATCCGCTAGTTAATATATATAATTCATTGAGACATTTTTTTTAAAATCAAATTCACAAAAGTGATAATATACTATCTATATATATATATAAATGAATGTTCGTGTGTCTGTCTGTCCTTTATGCCTGACCAAACCACTCATTGGAACGCCATAAAACTTTGGGAAGTTATTTAATAGTACTGGGAAGGTTTCTAGCAAATACAATTTTTGAAATAACTTTTCGCCTAAAAGTAATCAAAATAAATATTCTAATTTATCTGTTATAATTCAACAATCTGCTCTAAATATTATCATGATGATACGATGAATTTGTAATGTAGAAAATTAGGAAAGACAAAATTAAGGATGACACGGCAATTTATTTGAGACAAGAATAATGAAACAATTCCAAGGCAAGATACTAT
Source organism: Cordylochernes scorpioides (assembly GCA_030710605.1). Taxonomy (NCBI): domain Eukaryota; kingdom Metazoa; phylum Arthropoda; class Arachnida; order Pseudoscorpiones; family Chernetidae; genus Cordylochernes; species Cordylochernes scorpioides. The sequence goes on along the minus strand of CP092886.1, from coordinate 92,430,185 downwards.
TTCTTTAACTTCCAATTACCGAGGGAACCAATTAATATTGATTTTATTCAACTTATCGAGTATTATTCAAGGGACTGGGGAAAAATGTTCACTTTATAGAGAGATTCGTTAGACAAACCTTTACTCGGCTAAAACCCGGGCGAAGCCGGGTACATCCATACAAGAATAATGATACAATTCCAAGGCGAGATATTATTCCTTTAACTTTCAATTACCGAGGGAACCAATTAATATTGATTTTATTCAACTTATCGAGTATTTTTCAAGGGACCGGGAAAATATGTTCACTTTATCGAGAGATTCGTTAGACAAACCTTTACTCGGGTGAAACCCGGGCGAAGCCGGGTACGTCCGCTAGTTTAAAATATAATAAATGTTTTCAAAATATTATGTGTTTTAAAAATATATTTAAATGCATATAACAATATTTATATACGTTTATAAATCAATATATATGTGGATTGGATGTTTTTAAAATCGTTTTAACAAATGTTCGTTAGGCAAACTTTTACTCGGATAAAAACCGGGCGAAGCCGGGTACATTCGCTAAATACAGTTATTTACAAATCTTCGTTTGTGGCAAGATACTATTCCCTCAACTTCAAATTACCGAGTGGACCAATTAATAATGTTTTTTCAACTTATCGAGTATTTTTCAAGGGACCGGGGAAATTTCAAATTATCGAGAGTATAGACAAGTATAGATTCAGTAGGGATTGGATGTTTGCTAGAATCGTTTTAACAAATGTTTGTTAGGCAAAATTTTACTCGGGTAAAAATCAGGCCAAGCCGGGAACATATATATATATGACATAATAAAAATATGACTTTTATTATTGATAAAATAATTAAAATTCTATAATCACGGAGTTAAATTTTAAAATGAAAAGGAAACCTTAACAAAAGGAATATACCCTTTTTTTTGTAAATAGATAATAACATTGTTAGTTGTAGGTATGCAAAAACTGGTTGCTTTAAAAAATAATCAAATAATAAATATTTTTAGGGACAAAAGTTATCATTCATTTTTACCATCCACGACTGCATGAATTGGTAACGTAGCTAGAATACGTCTTTTTTTTTATGACAACTAAAATTTAATAGTCGACAGGATGTATTTTAACCATGTACGAGAAATATTCCAGTAGATATCAATTCCGTATATAAAAAAGAGAAAGCTTATTTGAAAATTGAAATAGAAATATATAATTGATGATTATTTAAAGACGTCTTACGTTAAGACGGAAATGGAATTGCTTTAAAGATGTAAATTTTTAACTATAAAATTCAAAATTACAACTTGAAAATTTAAAAATTTCTTTATATATTAAATATATATATATAAATGCCAAAGTTAAAAGACAGAAGTAAAAGTAACATATTACAAATTGAAAGAAATATGTCGGATAACACTAAACTAAACGTATGTAAATTTAACCCTAACGGAAGTCTAGCCCTAAAATCGTGGCTCAAATATTTCAATCAGAAGGCTTTCTTAGAAGAATTAAATGATATCTGGAAATTGAAAAATGTTGGAGATTCTTTAGTAGAAGAGGCTTTTGATTTTTATGTGGAGACTTGCTTGGATATCACAAATTGGCTTGAACTAGAAAATAAATTATTGTCTCATTTCTATAAACAAGAAGTTAATCCATTCACAGATTTTATTGAATTGAAATATGATCCAGAAAAGGGGATTGAAAATTATTTTAAGGAAAAAACGTCCCTAGCTTCTAAAGCAAAGATTACAAAAGAAAATTAAATAGAAGGCCTGACAAATGGGTTAACAACTGATTTTAGAAAACTGGTTATTACATCTAAAGTGGACACTCCAGAAGAATGGATAGCGTTAGTATCTAAATTAGAAATGATTGATCGACATATGGAAATGGAGAAGTCATCTTTTAAAAGGGAAACAGCCCCAAGAATGGAAGTACAACAAAAGCAATGGAGACATCCAGGTAGAAGCCCTATGGACTATGGTTCTAAAGGACGTCCCTGCCGAATCTGCCTGAACCAGGGACATGTCGGACGCTTCCATCCTGAGGATAGGTGCTGGGTTCGGGAGAAGGCCGTACAAGCCTCCCCAGCTGCAAGCTTCATGTCCGTGCCGTCTCGATCCATGGATACCTTGACGCAGACAGCAGCCCCTTCGAGCGAATGCCGACCAGCTCCGCCTCAACACTCCTGACGCCAAGGTCTGTATATAAATCTAAATATGAATAATATCCATATTATAGCTCTCATAGATACTGGCTGTACATTCTCTATAATTCCTCAACACATGTTAGATAAGATTCAACCAAACTATGTTGCTTTTAATAATTTACCTCTTATTAATCAGACATCCGGTATACTAAATATAAATTCAAAAATTAATATTAATACAACTATAGGATATATTACTAGAGATATTGGTTTTTATTCCACTGATATTGATTTGCAATATGTATTGCTTTCTTTACACCATATAAGATTATTTAAATTAGACATTGATTTTCAAAATTTTACAATTACTCAAAATTTGGTAGAATTCTTAAAGTTAATTACCATAACCCTAATAATAATAATTATACACATCATAATGTAATTCCTTTATTTCCATCTATTATTCCTCCTAATGAAAATGATTTTAGAAATTTTAATAGTGTAGAATTTGATGAAAAACTTTCACCATATGAAAAATCTGATTTAATAAAATTGATTAAGGAAAATAAGGAAGCTTTTGCTGCCCATTAAATGGATATAGGACATATTAAAGCAGATCTAATTTGAATTAAACTTACCTCACAAACACCTATTTCATTAAAGCCTTTTAGACCTTCCTTCTCGGACAACATTGAAATTAAAAGATAGATTGAAGAACTTTTAAAATATAATATATTAGACCATCTTATTCCTCCTATGCATCCCCTGCTATGTTGGTAAATAAGCGAAATGAAGGTAAAATTCGACTAGTAATAGACTACAGAAAAGTAAATGATATAATAAAAAGAGATTCTGAGCCCATATCAAGAATAGATTTTATATTAGATAAGCTTTCAGAAGCTAATATCTTCACTACACTAGATCTTTTATCAGGTTATCACCATTTAGATATACACCCAGATGATGAAGAATACACAGCTTTTACTACCACTCACGGACTTTACGAATTTAATAAATTATTTTTTGGATTAAAAAATAGTTCAAGTCAATTCCAAAGAGTTTTAAGGCAAATTTTAAATAAATTTGATGTTGATTTTTGCATGAATCATTTCGATGACTTAATTATATTTTCAAATAATTTTCAGGAATATTCGACCCATTTAAAAGTAATATTAGATATTTGTAGCAAGGAAAATATTAAGCTAAAACTAAGTAAATGTAAATTCGCTACTTATCAGATTTCTCTCTCTCTTTTCTAGGATATGAAATATCAAACCATCAATTTTCACCCAGCACTAATAATATAGAAATGATTAGAAAATTGAATTCCCCAAGGAATAAAAAGGATTTGAAACGAGTTTTAGGATCTATTAATATTTACTCGAAATTTATCCCAAATTATGCTAAACTCAGACTCCCTTTGAATAATTTTTTGAAAAAAGATGTAAAATGGAAATGGGACGAAAAGTGCGAAACCGCATTTTCAGATTTAAAAAATAAAATAACCTCAAAACCTATATTGGCTCTCTATAATCCTAAATATCCTATACACCTTTACACGGATGCTAGCCAAGAACAGATCGGATCTATCCTAAAACAAGAACAACCCGATGGGCTTTTAAAGCCAATAGCGTATAGAAGCCGTATAATGACATCTTATGAATCAAAATATTGTGTAACTGAGCAAGAATGCCTTGCTATTATAGATGCTGTGGATTTCTTTTTATCCTACTTAGATGGCGTGCATTTCATCATCCATACAGACCATGCTTGTCTTAAGTACTTGAAGAACATAAAGAACCCAAAAGGACGATTATTTAGATGGAGCTTAAAGCTCTCAATGTTTGATTTTGAGATAAAACACATAAGAGGAACTGAAAATAAAGAAGCTGATTTTCAGCAGATAACCCATAGCTAATTTTGTTTCTGACCCAGAACTAAAACAAGCTCAATTTGATGATAACATTAATGATAGGAAATATTCTAAATTTAATGGACTTTTAACAATAGTTTTGAAACACATAATATTTTTGAAAACATTTATTAAATTTTTAAATAAGAGATTTTCTTTAAATATTAAATAATGTTGAAATGCCAAGTTTTTTACAACGTCATTGGAATATTATATTACTAAATCCTCCAATTAAATACTTAATTTATTATACTTGGAATACATTTTAGTATTTTTATAATTTATAGATGTAATTTCACCAGACACCGCGAGAGGCGCTGCTTGCGAGCGAGAGTAGAAAATTTGCAAATAAAATTGCAAAGAATATTTATTTCAAATCAAATTCAAGCCAGAAACCTTCCCAGTAGTATAATAAATAACTTCCTAAAGTTTAAATGCGATTGGATAATCTTACCTTTTTAAAAACAATAATGGTGTAAACAAACTAACATTCATCGTGTAAACAAACTACGTGTAAAATTATTAACCAATCAAATTCATTTATCATCGTGACCAGTGCTGCGCCAAGCGGTAAAAGGCTGGAACTAACGCTTATGGTTTTACTTATTAAAAAAAAAGCACATTAACCTTTTCTTTTTTTTTGAATAGCCTATATGTTAAAGGAAATCTTTAGCTACATACATGCGGAATTTCATAATGATTGATTCTGGAGAATTTGCGCAACGCGATAACAAACATCGATTTTGGATTTCATTTTTATAGATATGAAGGAATAAAGAAGGAAAGGAAGGAAGGATATAAAATATATTTTTCGAACAAACATAACCACTCTCTCTAGTGAATAAAATTTTAAAAATATATATATAATTAAAATATCGAGAGATATACTACAAAATCTTAGCCAAAAGGCCGAAAAATGATATTTTATATATAGAGATGACCTGGCTTCGTGAGTTTTCTGCTCGAGTGAATATTTCGCTGGTAGATTTTGTTCCTGCCCACTAAAAATTAATATCTGGCTCCGCCCGTGGACTGCTTTAGTGAATATTCCCCTGAAGAATTTTGTTTAGGTAAATGACAGAAAAATTGTCATCATTTCTGACTAAAATAATATTGTTGCTCAGTACTTGCTTAATTATAATTTTTCTTGGTTAAAGTACGACAAAAAACTCTTCCAGATTTAACTCTCTGTCCTGTTCAAATTTCAACGAGATTAGTTACATATTGAGGGCGTGCATAGCCGACAAACATATATATATGTCAAAAAAAAGACGTATTTAAGTTACGTTACCAATTCATGCAGTCGTGGATGGTAAAAATGAATGATAACTTTTGTCCTAAAAATATTTATTAATTTGATTATTTTTTAAAGAAAACAGTTTTTGTGCATACCTACAACTAACAATGTTATTATCTATTTACAAAAAAAAAAAAAGGTTATATTCCTTTTGTTAAGGATTCATTTTCATTTTAAAATTTAACTCTGTGATTATAGAATTTTAATTATTTTATGAATAATAAAAATCATATTTTTATTATGTCATTTCTTCCCTCCAAGGATAAAAATTAGGGAGTAATTTTTAAAGTTAAAAAAAATGTATCATCATTATTTACATAGTTTATCAATTAAGATGGAGGATACCAATTGTAACTATATCAATGATGCTCTTTATTCCTTCTACATATTTTTATTGGTACCTATGTTTTGAGAGTAGCTGAAAATTATCCAATCTTATTTGAATTTATAGGTGTCTCCTTCCTATAATTCAGAAGGGGATTTACCTCATGAATTGAGTAGGCCTTCTCAGGCTCTCAGGATTCAAAAGGTATTTCGCCACATGCCAAAAAAAATATATACATTTTTGAAAATATCACAAATTTATTTCTCATAATGAAAAATTGTTATCCAACATCTTGTTTCACATTTATTTGATTTGATCAAAATTAAATAATAAAATAATGGGTTATTTACTTCCAAATAATAAAAAAAAAATATTTACACATGAAGTTTTATTATTTATAAAAAAAGAATGTTCGAATATGAAATGTTCCATATAAAATTTGCGAGGGAAAAAATATAGAATCAGATGAGTGAATTTCTCAACAAATAAAATCAAAATGTAAAATATTTACAACAATTGAAAAGAAAAGTGTCAAGTTATATCTAATATATTATTTATAACTCAAAAAATATATAGTGTTCTATAGTCCTTGAGTGTTTTTAAAAGCTCAGTTTTATATTGAAATAGTATACCTTATTTGTGCACAACAATTATAATCTCAAGGTTTAATTTTTAGGCGTAGTTATTTTTAGTATTGTCTTATTTATGTTAAGATTTTCCTGCCATTATTTAGTAAGAAGAGGGATTCTACTTTTCACTACTTTAGGTGCCACTTGTTGGTTTAGTTTTTTCTCTAAAGTGGGTATTTTACTTTTTGTCAGTTTTAATTTAAATCCTTCTTTTGGGTAGTATGGCCTCAATTTGGATGAATGAATTGCCATGGTAGTTTTTCCTAAATTAGAGTAGAGTTTATCAATTTCATAATTGACTGGGGATATCTGTTTTAAAATTGTAAATGGTCCAGACATTGGAGGCATTAATTTTCGGTTATCTGGATGGTAAAAGGTTTGCAATCAAACTTTATCGCCTACTTTAAAAGTGGAAGGTTGATAATGTTGATCATATCTAATTTTATTTATCTGATGGAATTTTAATGTATTATTATAGGCATTTGTTCTGGCAGTTTCTATAGGGGGGTAAAAATTCTGATTCTTTTAAGGGGGGATCATAAGGAAGCTTACCATACAAAAGGTAAAAAGGAGTATAGCCTGTTATGGAATGGGGAGTATTATTATATTTATTTAGTACCGAATCTAACAATTTCGTCCATGGTATAGATTTTCCTTTCAAGTTATTGAATTTACATCTTAACCTGATTATTATGGTTTGGTTAAGTCGTTCATTTAACCCATTACACTGAGGTATTGATGATGAAGTCAATAATTGTTTAATGTTATTGTTAATCAAATATTTTCTAAATCTTGGTGAGTAAATGATGGTTCCCTGTCACTTAAAAATTGTTTTGGTTTTTGTATTTGAAAAATTTTGTTTAGGCAATTTATATATGAGTCAGTAGTTTGACTTTTTGAGGGGAAAGCCCAAATGTATCTAGTAGCATGATCTACGATGATGTGAAATAATTTCTTTGTAGAATTATAGTAATTTAGTCCACCTACTGTGTCTATAGACACGATATCAAAAGGATCCTTAGCTGGGGGGAGACTTTCCAACACACCAAATTTCTTCTGGTGAGATAACTTATTGAGTTGACACACCTCATAGTGTTTTCCATATTTAGAAATATCTTGAATCAGGTAGGGCCAATAATAGATAGGGGAAATTAGATTTAACATTTTAGATACTCCTATATGGCCGTAATCTTGATGAGCTTTTAATAATACTTTTTCTCTTAATTTTAAGAACCGGACGAAGCCAGGAGCATATACGAGGTGTGTTCAGAAAGTATCGCGACTTTTGTGTTTTTTCAAAAATTATCTATTTATTCATCAATACCTATTTTGTCCCCTTCAAAGTAATCCCCATGAGATATTATACACTTGTGCCAACGGTTTTTCCAATCTTTAAAGCACTTCAAAAAATCATTTAAAAAAAAATCTTTTTCAGCTCCTCCTTCGATGCCGTCTTTATCTCGTCAAGCGTAGCGTAACGTCGTCCTTTCATGAGCCTCTTTAGTTTAGGGAACAAGAAAAATCACAGGGGGCCAGTTCTGGGGAATACGGTGGCTGCGGCATCATTAGTGTGTTGTTTTTGGCCAAAAGGTCGCGCACAGGAACGATGTATGAGCAGGGGCGTTATCGTGGTGCAAAAGCCAATTTTTGTTCTTCCACAAATCCGGGCATTTCTGGCGGATTGCTTCGCGCAAATTGCACATAACTCGCAGGTAATATTCCTTATTGACCGTTCTATCCTGTGGCAAGAACTCATGATGCACCACGCCCCTGCAATCGAAGAAAACTATCAGCAAAACTTTCACATTCGACCGAACTTGGCGCGCTTTTTTCGGTCTTGGTTCTTGCGGCAGCTTCCATTGAGATGATTGAGCTTTGGTTTCCACGTCATAACCATAAACCCACGCTTCGTCACCAGTTATGACCCTCTGGAGCAAATTTGGGTCGTCGCGGACAGAGTCCAACATCTCATTAGAAATGTTCATGCGATGCTGTTTTTGGTCGCAATTGACCAATTTTGGTATGAATTTCGCGGCGACCCGTCTCATTCCCAAATCATTGATAAAAATCGAATGGCATTCGGTGATTCGACGATTGTCCAATATTATTTTCTCCACTTAATTAATTTTTTCGTCTGTTGTTGAAGTGCTCGGGCGTCCGGCACGCTCTTAGTCGTTCACATCTTCTCGGCCTTCTGAGAACATTTTGTAAAATCGATAAACGTTGCTTCGGTCCAAGGTAGTTTCTCCGTATGCCACAGTCAACATTCGGAATGCATCCGCGCACTTAATTTCGTTTTCACACAAAATTTAATACAGGTTCTTTGATCCATTTTTTTAATAGGTAAAAATCGAAGACAATCCAAAACACCTGCAAGCAAAGCAACTGACAACAATTTAATGAACAATCAAAATGGCCGAGCTTGTCGGCATAAGTGAAAGGCATGAGTACCAACATAAAGCCACAAAAAGATCGAAATTCGAATATACGTAACCCGCGAAAATTCAAAAGTCGCGATACCTTTTGAACACATGTGTTTGTCGGCTATGCAAGCCCTCAATATATAACTAATATCGCTGATATTTGAACAGTACAGAGAATTAAATATGGAAGAGCTTTTTGTCGCACCTTTGACCAAGAAAAATGATAATTAACCAAGTACTGAGCAACAATTATTTTTTAGTCAGAAATGATTATGACAATATTGCTGTATCATGATTGATTGACATAAATAAAATTCTTTAGGGGAATATTCACTAAAGCAGACCACGGGCGAAGCCAGATAATACTTTTTAGTAGGCAGGAACAAAATTTACCAGCGAAACATTCACTCGAAGAGAAGACACATGAAGACAGGTCATCTCTATATATAAAATATCGTTTCTCGGCCTTTTGGCTAAGATCAAAAGTATATCTCTAGATATTTTAAATTATTTATATATTTTTGAAAATCTATTCAGTAGAGAGAGGATATGTTTTCTCGAAAAATATATTTTATATCTATATATGTAAAAATGAATGTATTTATGTGTGTGCTTGTCCTTCATGCCTGACCAAACCAGTCATTCGAACGCCATGAAACTTTGGGAATTTATTTTGTATAGTACTGGGAAGGTTTTTGAAATATAATTTCTTGAATATCTTGAATATCCTCAGAGTTATTTGCAGATTTGTAGATTTAACTCGAAAGCAGCGACCCATTGAGACGATGTTAACAAGTTTTTTATGTATAAGTTTTATTATCACTAAGTTTATTATCTTAAATATTATTTATCAATAGTAAGATATTCTACCTATTAATTGCGCACAAGTCAAAGTTAGTTATCGAGTATTTTCGAGGGACCGGGAAAAATTGTTCACTAGATAAAACTATGATTTTGTAATATAGAAAATTAGGAAAGACAAAATTCAGGATGACAGGGCAATTTATTTGAGACAAGAATAATGATACAATTCCAAGGCAATATACTATTTCTTTAACTTCCAATTACCGAGGGAACCAATTAATATTGATTTTATTCAAATTATCGAGTATTTTTCAAGGGACCGGGAAAAAATGTTCACTTTATCGAGAGATTCAAATTTACGATTTCAAATTATCAAAATATATCTAATATTTTTTTAAAATAAGTTTATAGAGAATTGTTTTAACAAAGGTTCGTTAGACTAACCTTTACTCGGGTAAAACCCGGGCGAAGCCGGGTACATCCGCTAGTCAATATATATATAAAATTGAATGTCTGTCTGTCTGTACTCTATAGATTCAAAAACCATACATCCAATCGCCGTGAAATTTTGGGATAATATTAGGTATATCCCCGGGAAGGTTTTTAAAAATAAATTCTTGAATATCTTGAATATCCTTAGAGTTATTTGAAGATTCGTAGATTTAACTCGAAAGCAGCGCCCCCATTGCAACGATGATAACAAGTTTTTTTATCTAAAAGTTTTATTATCACTAAATTTTTTATCTTAAAGATTATTTATCAAAAGTAAGATTTCTACCTATTAATTGCGCACAAGTCAGAGTTAGTTTTTACATTTATCTACAACATATATATTGGGAGAATAGATAAAATAATGATTTTGTAATAAAGAAAATTAGGAAAGATTAAATTAAGGATGACTCGGCAATTTATTTGAGACAAGAATAATGACACAATTCCAAGGCAAAGATACTATTCCTTTAACTTCCAAATACCGAGGGAACCAATTAATATTGATTTTATTCAACTTATCGAGTATTTTTCAAGGGACCGGGAAAAAATGTTCACTAGATAAAACGATGATTTTGTAATGTAGAAAATTAGGAAAGACAAATTTCAGGATGACACGGCAATTTATTTGAAACAAGAATAATGATACAATTCCAAGGCAAGATACTATTCCTTTAACTTCCAATTACCGAGGGAACCAATTAATATTGATTTTATTCAACTTATCGAGTATTTTTCAAGGGACCGGGAAAAAATGTTCACTAGATAAAACGATGATTTTGTAATGTAGAAAATTAGGAAAGACAAATTTCAGGATGACACGGCAATTTATTTGAAACAAGAATAATGATACAATTCCAAGGCAAGATACTATTCCTTTAACTTCCAATTACCGAGGGAACCAATTAATATTGATTTTATTCAACTTATCGAGTATTTTTCAAGGGACCGGGAAAAAATGTTCACTTTATCGAGAGATTCAAATTTACGAGTTTCAAATTATCGAAATATATCTTTTTTTAAAATAAGTTTATAGAGTTTATATTGTTTAACAAATGTTCGTTAGACAAACCTTTACTCGGGTAAAACCCGGGCGAAGCCGGGTATATCCGCTAGTCTCTATAACTCAAAAACTACTGAACCAAATGATACCAAATATTGCATGTCGCTTTTTATAAACATGAGGAAAATTTTCGGATGCATTTTGCTTAGTATTTTCGACTATTTATTTTTTTCATGTGAATAATTTTTTTTTACGCGGAGGAAATACGAGGCGAAGTAATAACACCAGGCTAATAATTATACAAGTGTTAATTTTTTTCACAAAAGTATTGAGAGAGAAATTTATATTACTAAGTTTACGGTAAGTGCACCTAATGCAATTAAAAAAATAAACTTTACAAAGTTACCGTTACTGTATGTAAATAATTGCTTTCGTATTTTTTATTAATTTTGTTTTGCCTTTTGTTTTTTTTATGCCTTTTAAAAAATAGTTCAAAATGCAGTCGCAGTCATTAGCAAACACATATGTTTGCCTAATTTCCATGTGCTCTTTTATTTTTTACAGAAAAATATTTACATGCCAGTATTTTGGATTAATATTTTTATAAACCTATTTTTCTTATTTTTTTCTTACTGAGAAGATGGGCATCTCAGTCAAGATCCATCGCAGTCACTCACTCAACTCGGGCAATTTCAAGGGTTAATGCGCTGGGGCCGTAACTCGGGGGTTGAGTGGAAAAGCTGCTATCTATTTAAACTATATTGATTTTGAAACAACTAAATGGATTGCAAAAAAATAATTAAATCAAATATCTAAATACAAATATAATACAATTTTTGCAATCACACACGCTTTTTTCCTGTGGTTTATGTGTTACTTCTGTATTGCTATTCTATGGCACTTCTACTATTTATTATTGATGTACCTTCAATATGAAGGAAATTGCACTCAAGGGATTTCTCGGGCGAAGCAGGGTCATTCGCATAGTATTATATAAATATATAATGTAAGAATATCATTATCATAATATTCTGTGTGTTCCGGAATATTATTATCAATAATATTCGTTAGGCAAACTTTTACTAAGATAAAACCCGGGGAAAGCCGGGTACACATCCGCTAGTAAATAAATAAATAAATATATATATATATATGAAAAAATAGTACAAATGTAACATTGTACTGGGATAAGGTGCATAAATAAAAAAAAAAAAATGTGTGTGTGTGTGTGTGATGGAGTATCCTGTCGACTTAATCTATGGTGTGAGATGCTGTCAGGATGGGGAGTTTTCCAATACCTCTTTGCACCATGGGAGATCTTTAACAGTTCTCACAGAGTACAGGCAGTCGTGGTCGAGGCAGAGTGGAAAGCTTGGGAATGTCCACACAAAAAACGAAGACACAGTTGCACTAGGAGAGTCCGTGAACAGATAAAAGTTGAGCTAGGAGCGAAAGATGTAGATAGAAGAGTTCTTACTGGTCTACATGGTGGATGAGGTGGACCTTGGTGACAACCGACGAGGGCTTGCGCTGATGGTGAAGTGACTATATTTTTGGCTTGGACGGAGGCCTTATATATCTTTTTCGAGAAAGGACGTATTAAATTTCAGCAGATGCAACATCGCCTGGCGAAATTGTACACTGGCGCCGTCCTGACTGTTTCCTATCTATCTTTAGATGTTGTTTTTGGGACTGCTAAATCTATCTCGATTTTAGACGTTTTTGACCTTTTGCTTTAGCTCAACTCTTAATCTATTACAGGGTTTTTTTATTTATCCTCAGTTTGTACAAAGTACATTACATATGATGATGTAACGACACAAGTCAATCATGCGTATAATCATTTACAGATGTGTTTCTATTATACAACATGAAAATATTGTTATATGTTATATACAGAATGGGTTTGTTGGTTTAAAAATTACCATATATATGGTATCCCTGGTGGTAGGGACAGAGGGGTAGAAAAGCCAACGCCCAGCCCATGTGGGCCCCCAGGGACTCTTTATAGACAACCCAGGTAAACAGGACAGGTTTTAGCAGGGGGGTCAGCAGATGGTTGTAGGGTGTGGACATCGACAGACGGCTTCTGTCTAACACACAGTCTCTCCCTCCATGTCTCGGGGATAAGCATCCAAGTTTGTGTCATGGCCTCTACCTCTGTCCCGTGGGCTGTCCCCGAACACTTTCGGTGCTAACATCTAGCCCTGCCTCTGCTTCTTGTTTTCCGCGTGTGGCAAGTACATCAACATTCGCCTCACTTACACGACTGCCAGTTATCCATACATCGACATATTTGCAACAATATTACATATATATATTGTAAATAATAAAGTTTATCTAATAAAAATTAAAATCTTAAATATAATTCAAATTGAGTTGATATTATAGAGTAAGTTCAAATGGATTTATATATTGACAAAACTATATTTAAAACTTGTATTAATAGTAATATTTTATATCTAAATAGGGAATTCTATTAGATTAGCAAGCTAAATCTAAATTAAATTGGTATTTTTTTATATATATATGGTAATTTAATCCAACAACCCTATATTGTATACTACTTATAACAAGATTGTCATGTTGTATATAGAAACACATCTATAAATAATTATACGCATGATAGACATGTGTCATTGCATCACCATATGTAATATACTTTGTACAAACTGAGGATGAATAAATAAAACCATGTAATAGATTAAGAGCTGAGCTAAGCAAGAGATCGAGAGAGAAATAGAAATCAACCCTAAAGAGGAATTTGGCAGCCCGTTGCCCTCGGTTTTAGCCGAACTTAGTCAGTCACTTCACCGTCGGCGTTACCCTTGTTCTCCATCTTGCTCTTAGCTCGTCTCCTATCTGTTCATGGAACTTTCCTACTACAACTGTGTCTCTTCGTTTTTTGTGTGTGGACATTCCCAAGCTTTCCACTCTGCCTCGACTACGACTGCCTGTACTCTGTGAGAGCTGTTAAAGGTCCTACAAGGTGCAGAGAGGTACTGGAAAACTCTCCACGCCCTGACTGTCCCTCTCGGTTACTACAGGTTTGACCCTCGGTTACCACAGCTATAGCGAGAGTCGACAGGATACCTCATCACAGATAAGTCGACAGGACCTTATCACAGAAGAGTCGACAGGATGACCTCAATGAAGAAGGTAGGAAGCCTGTCCAGATAGAAGCGAGGAAGAGCAAAGGTTGAGGAACCAACCCGTCAGTCCAACGAAACGACCAAACAATCTCTCCCCCCAACAACACAACCGAAAGTCCCGCAAAAAAAGCCGTTGAGAAGTTTTCCACCTTCGGCCTTGCAACACAACCACCTTCCAGGCAACATGCCGCCGTCACCAAACAGAAGTTACAAGCTTCTACAAGCTCTACATGGAGCGTCTTCCGCGTCATCAGGACAACAACTAAAGACCAAGTCTCCTGACAGAACAATCCTCAAAACTGTGAGTTTTAAAAACCAACGTAACTTTCTCTTCATGCTCACAACTTGATTCTCCATAAATTTAATGTTTATTTTCACCTTAATCATTTTAAATCAATTTTTCACCATTATTTTATCATTTGAATTCAAATTTTAAATATTTTACACCCTTATTTATCAATTTTGACTTTATTTTAAGAAACTTGTAAATTTTAATTCATTACTTTCAATTTTACATAAAAAAATCATTATTTTTTATTACTTAAATCATAAATCTGAACTTATTTGTGTGTTTTTCTTAATATATATATTTTTTTTATAACAAAACACCAATTTCTCAATCAAATACTCAAAACTTTGCAAAAATCATTGTTATGTTCACTATTTTATGTAAACGCCCCATTCACTTTTTTCTCACTATCACGCCATTGCTCTTTTAAAAGGATAATTTTCGCAATACCATAATCAACGATTTAAAAATATATATTCAAATTTTAATAAACATAAGTGAAACGCATTTTTTTTAATTGCAAAAAATCGAAAGATACAATATCTTCAAAATCACCACTATAAAAGTAACTGTCCTTCCCTAAAACAAGTTAAAAATCCAATATAGTTTCACTCCCTCGTCCTTTCCTTTTATATGCATAATTATTAATCATCCACACATCTCTCTCAACAAACTACAACACACTCCCCATCACTTTTTCCAATTGGCCACCATCTATTAGCGCGCGACTTAGCAACAAATCAATCTCGAGCCACACAAGCTCCATATCGTCGCCACTAAACGTGCCACAGCCACTAACAGCCAAAATATATCGATGTGTTTTGTACAACCACCATCCATGACTAGTAAATTTGTTGTTCATGGTGAAACAAGTTAGATGCTGTACCAAAAACAAAGACTTCACGTGACACCTTTCCATTCAATTCACTCACTCGTGTCACACGGCCTATCACAACAATTTTTCTCACTTAACAGGCCACAAAGACGCCTTCATGCCTGTGACACTTCACCCCAAAGCGTGTCCACGTCGAAAGTCGCACTTTTATTCACATCTGAACCTGACATCATTGAATAACATTTTTACTAAGTCCACAACAACGTCGAAACACAACACTTACGAACACCGATAAAACTACATCTTTCAAATAGACTATAAAACTGCCAACAAGCTAAAACCACTCTCAAAGAGAGTTTAACCAGTAAACCTGTACCCTAACGTACATTCAAACCCTCAAAACTGTACTACAACAAGTATTTCCAAAACGTCTGTTATCTGACAGAGCGCTCGCTTTTACCTCAGAAAGATTCCGCAAATTTCTAATAACACAGGGTATACAACCCCTACTCACCATAAGCAATAACCCACAAGCAAACGGTTTAATAGCACGCTTAAATGCTACCATTGCAGGCAAGCTCAGACTAGCTTATCTAGAAAATCTAGATATATTTAACATCGATCGTTTTAAAACAAACCTCAAGTAGCGACCAGAAAATTCCCCGTTAAATTCAAAACCTAATCTATCTACATTTGGATCTGTATTACTTACTTACTTACTCTATTTCACACAATATAAATATTTCTTTGAACCCACCAGATCCAGACTAGAAGAGAAAGAATTTAAAACACGTGCGCTGTAAACAGGCCCCATATCTCCCCCTTCAAAAACAACATACATCTCACCCCGGTCGTAAAAATGGACGTAATCACCGCTAGTTGACTGACATACCAAAGGGATATGAACTAGTTACACACCACATTTGCAACTTCTTTTTAGAAGAAATTCTAAACCTGCATCTACTCATTGTAATAATCTTTAACTATATTCTATTTTTTGTATAAAATATTTAAAATTTTATTTTTTACCTTTCAATTATATAATCACAAGTTTATAATCCAACATTATTTTAAAAAAATCAATTTTACTTTTATTTTTCATAATATTATTTTAGTATTACAAAAGATTCATTTGTTGTCAAAAATCACTTTAATTCTTCATTATAATTACTTTTATATATTGATTGTTTGATTTTGTCCACTTAAACTTTATTCAACCACAATGATATTTCTATATTTTTTCATTTTATATTTGTTTTATACCTTATATAATATGAAAACGTTTATCATTAACTTTCAGGCATACAACAATATATTTCTCTAACCACTTCAGTGTACTTTACGCTACAATCTATTTCTCCGCCATTGCTTCACATCAACGTAGAAAAACGACAGTACTGCTTGACAATATTTTTTTGGTTTCGTAATTTCAACAAACTCTTTGAACACGGTTCCCCAGATTTACAAATCCCAACTTCTGGCCTGAACACGTTTCAGAAGTTTACTTCAATCATCCGCAGAGCACAATCACCAGCGCATGCACAAAGCGTTCACAACTCTCACAACTCAATTTTTTAAGCTCTAGCGGACCACAATCAACCTTTCATTTTAAGTCAATTCAGATCACCTACTGTCGATACAACAATTCTACTTATAGCATGGTTCTCTATTTCACCCCTTTCACAATCATATTAATGAACAACTTTTTCTTCAACAACTTTTCACCCCAATAACCCTATAATTGTGACAAAGCACTGTAACCTTATACAGGATCACAGGTGAAACATTGCCTAGGAAGAGGCACAAGTCTATATCCTCGCTTTGCACCTGGATCTAAGTATTTGATTGCATGTGTAATACTTACAATTGCATATTCTTTAACCACTAACCCTTTCCAACGCCCGCCAACAATCTATTAGAACATCATTTTTTCTTTTATCATCATTATTTTTTATTAAACAAAGGTTTTGTCTAAATTTCTCTTTTATAATGAATATCATAACTTTTAAATTAAACATGAGTTTTATTTTTATATTTTCAGATATATCCAAACAAAACATCTTGTTATAGCCCTTTTTAACCCTCACAGTTTAAATTAATTAAAATAAATTTTAATTACTTACCTGGGTTAGAGAGGCTTTACCCGTCTAAACCCGCATAAACCCTTTCACTCCCGGGGCCTATCTATGGTAATTTAAGCCAACAACCCTTTATTGTATACTACTTATAACAAGATTGTCATGTTGTAAATAGAAACACACCTATAAATAATTATACGCATGATTGACATGTGTCATTGCATCACCATATGTAATGTATTTTGTACAAACTGAGGATGAATAAATAAAACCATGTAATAGATTAAGAGCTGAGCTAAGCAAGAGATCGAGAGAGAAATAGAAATCAACCCTAAAGAGGAATTTGGCAGCCCGTTGCCAACAAGGTCAAAGGGGGCAGAATGCCGCAGACGTTCAAAGTCCAAATTCTCACATATCTCCCCCCCCTCCCCCCTCCTCGGGAATGGTATATAAAAACCTCGGTTTTAGCCCACTTTGTCAGTCACTTCACCATCGGCGTGAGCCCTTGTTGGTTGCAGCCAGGTCCACCTCACCGACCATGTAAAACAGTAAGAAACCTTCTTTCTCCATCTTGCTCTTAGCTCGATTCCTATCTGTTCATGAAACTTTCATACTACAACTGTGTCTCTTCGTTTTTTTTGTGTGTGGACATTCCCAAGCTTTCCACTCTGCCTCGACCACGACTGCCTGTACTCTGTGAGAACTGTTAAAGGTCCTACAAGGTGCAGAAAGGTACTGGAAAACTCTCCACGCCCTGACTCTCCCTCTCGGTTACTACAGGTTTGACCCTCGGTTACCACAGCTATAGCGAGAGTCGACAGGATACCTCATCACAGATAAGTCGACAGGACCTAATCATATATATATAATTTTTATTTTTTTCTAATAAAGTTAGAATAATATAGTGTTTTTCCTAGTTAAAGAAAGATAAACATATATATTAAATATTTATAATTTATAATTGGCAAAGATTTAAAATATGTTTTTCTTTCTTTAACTAGGTAAAACACTATATTATATTATTCTAACTTTATATAAAAAATAAAATTATATATATAAATATATATATATATACAAATTACAAAAACTGTATTAATTAACTATAAATTACTAACACCCTCTCAATTATTCTACCTTGTTTGAAAGAAAGTGTATGGTTCTTTCTTTATCTCTTTCCTCTCTTTTACTAAAAAATAAATACATAATCATAAATCTCTTCCTTTATTCCTAAATATCTATCAGAGTATGTAAAGACGTTACGTTGCAAATATTTTTGTTAAATTTTATTTTTATTTTATTTTTTCTATTTAAAATAAAAACATCATTATAAACCTGATTCTGACCAATATAGTTACTTTTTTACCTTTTTCTCTTCTCGGTAAGATATAAATATAATACATATAAACAACTATTTAATCATCTAATTTAAACACAAATAATTAACTTTTTTCTTCTAAAATATTTTTGTATTTTAGAGGATTTTATATAGATTTATTGCTTGATGCTGATTATTTTGAGAATAGAGAATATTGTTGAGCATTTGCTTGATCTTGAAATCCATGAGTATGTGAAATTTTTCTGCAGTCGTGATAATAATTAAATAATTTTAATAAAAATAGTCAACACACAAAAATACTTTTAATCGAACTAAAGGAATATATAAAAAACATAATTTAATAAAAAGTACTGCCAGACTAAGGCGTAAAAATAAAAAAATGAAAAACTTATTTACATAATTTATAAAAATACCTGAGCCGGCCAATCGGGAAAGAGAAAATATCTTTATTTACGGGACTGCTAACCAAAATAAATGATTTTTGAGCCAAGTCCAGCTCAATAAAGGCCGTTCAGGTGCCAATTCTGGTCGGATATCTGTGTGCCACTCGGACAGACTTGTCTCCAGGAAGCTGGCTGAAGGCATCGGTGGAAAGAAAGGCCTTGACAATGTCCTCATCCGCGGTTTCCGCCTCCACGTTGAAGAGGCAGATTCCTAGATTCCCGGACTTTCAGGCCTTGGAGCTTGTTGTCCAGGGCAGAGCTGACGGCAGGAATGGCCTCTGGAGTGTTGGAGTGCAGCACCAGTTTTCCCCTGGTGCGCAGAGACGCCCAGACCCCTTGGGGCAGAGTGTGGGCAGCGCGGACAGCTTTGAGGATGTCCCGTGGGTCAGCCTGCGGGTTATCTGCAATAACCATGATGTGGGCCGCAGACTTCTCCCCATTGAGGGTGCCATTTGCAATGGCAGGCTTGGGGGCGCGGGAAGATGCAGGCATGACTGGAACCAGTGGTTTGCTCTTCTTAGTGGGCGGGTTTGACGCCTCTGGCTGCTTCCTCTTGGTAAGAGCAGGATCTGGCTTCTTGGGAACAGGTGCTGCCACAAGGACAGCAGCTGGAGCGAGGGTGGCAGGCTTGATGAGCTCGGTCTGAGCGCTAGAATCCTTGCAGGTGGGAGCAGGGCTAGTTTGAGTAGTTTGTGAGGTTTTCTTGGGCATTTGGGCATCCATGATTTCATCCGGTCCGTGAAGTCATTCACGGTGCCCGCGAGGTTCTTCACATCCCTAACTAGGCACTTGATTATTTCTGTTCGCTGCTCAATGAAGCGAACAAGGTCCAGGTGAAGAGCTGCTAGGGAGGGCTGGTCGAGGGATTGCAGGATTTGGTAGTGGTGGGAGATGACCACGTTGTCTTCTTCAACAAGAGCGGCGATGTCAACCAAGGGTTGAGAGTGCTTGTTGGCTTTCTTCTTCTTCTTCTTGCAGGAATCCATGGCGGGAGAGCAACAACAACGGGTTATATAAACAGGAAGTCCGACCTCTGGCGGTCGACATAACATAATATTTGAATCCATGAAATATATTTAAAATAAAATAACATTTCAAATAATACCCTCATATAACATTTTCCTCCCGTGAAGAAAAAAATATGGTTTAACTCAGAGTAAAGTAAGAAAAATATAGTTGAAAAAAAAAGAGACATGATATATGTAAAATTAAATAAAGATGATTATTCTATATCATATTGGGTTTTGGATGGTAACCAACAGATTGTAACTGGCAAAGTGATACATAGTGTGAATGATGATAAAATGATTGTTGAAGAGTGAAAATGTATTCCATTATCGTATTGGCTTGTTGTGAACCAATAGAGAGGAAAAGGACAATAATTATAGGAATATGATAAACATTGTTGGTAGTAAAGTGAAAAATAAAAATGTGATATTTCAAAATCATATTGGTTTGTTTTTAACCAATAGATTGGAAAAGACAAAAGGGAAAATGACATTATAATAAAAATGAGAAAGAAAAAGAAAATGCATGATATTTACAAAGGTATATAAGTGAAATCTTAAATATGATAGCATTGAAAATAAAAAAAAATACATTGGTAAAGGACAGGTGGCAACACCAATACATTAAGCGATTATAAGGAAATAGGCATGAAAAAAGCAGTAGGTTGTAGAAAAGTTTAATATGTACAAAGGCAATATATGTAAATAAGGAATGAACATGTAAATGATAAAAATAATTAATGGTAAGAATAGAGAATGGGAATTAAAAAAAAAGAATCAAAGTGAACAAAACAAAAGTATAAATTTACATATGTTTACTACGCTAAATTTACAAATAAATATTTCAGATATTTACATAGGAAATAAGTAATGGGAGTAAAAATTGTAAATTGACAACAATGGAAATCTATATACTATAAGTTAGTTGTAATAAAGGGCATATGATAAGCAATAGGTAATTTGAAACATATTGTAAAAGAATAATTGGAAAATATGACAAACATTAAAGTTTTGCCAATTTTTAATAGATATATATGGTAATTTAAACCAACAACCACATATTGTATATAACTTATAACAAGATTTTCATGTTGTATAATAGAAACACATCTGTAAATGATTATACGCATGATTTACATGTGTCAATGCATCATCATATGTAATGTACTTTGTACAAACTGATGATAAATAAATAAAACTCTGTGATAGATTAAGAGTTGAGCTAAAGAGATAGAAGTCAAAAACATCTAAAATCGAGATAGATTTAGCAGTCCCAAAACAACATCTAAAGATAGATAGGAAATAGTCAGGACGGCGCCAGTGTACAATTTCGCCAGGCGATGTTGCATCTGCTGAAATTCAATAGGTCCTTTCTCAGAAACGATATAAAAGGCCTCGTCCTAGACAAAAATATAGTCACTTCACCATCAGCGTGAGCCCTCGTCGGTTGTCACCAAGGTCCTTCTCATCCACCTTGTAGACCAGTAAGAACTCTCCTATCTCCATATTTCGCTCCTACTTCAACTTTAATCTTGTCACGGAACTTTCTTAGTGCAACTGTGTCTTCGTTTTTTGTGTGGACATTCTCAAGCTTTCCACTCTGCCTCGACCACGACTGCCTGTACTTTGTTAGAACTGTTAAAGGTCTTACTAGGTGCAGAGAGATACTGGAAAACTCCCCATCCTGACTGTTCCTCTCGGTCAACACAGTATATCGAGAGTCGACAGTATCGCACACCATAGATTAAGTCGACTGAATACCTCATCACATTTTAGTCGACAGGATTCTACAAGAGTCAACATCCATCACCACATAGTGATTCGACAGGATCTCATCACAGTTATAGCCGACAGGATAACCAAAACGTAGGATACCAAACGAAAAAGGCCAGATAGTCCAGATAGAAGCGAGAAAGTGCAAAGATGGAAGAGCAAACCGACCAGTCCAACGATTCGACCTAGCCATCTGTCCCCAAACAAGAGACGACATTCGAAGAAGAGGAAACGTCGCCGCCCCAAGGGACCTCCGCAGACCCGCTGACACAGATCGCTGATGCCCTTAGTAAGCTGCTGGTCTCCCGACCTCCGAGGGAGATAGACGTGAGTCCATACGATGGTACCTTTGAAGCCCAGAGATTTTTCGACAACTTCGATGCCCAAGCAGACCGAGCTGAGCTGACCTACACGGACCGGCTACGCAAGTTACCCTGCTACCTGCAAGGTAAGCCCCTCCAATATTTCCGAAGCCTACGGTTAGATAGGTTATTTTATAATGAAGCCCGCCAGACATTGATAGACTTATTCCCAACAACGACAGAAGCGTCGTTTGCAAGCTTCCTGGCCATCAAATTGACGCCCCAAATGCCCCTAGAAGACTACTACCAAAAAAAAAACGGTAATGGGCATGAAATTAAACCTACCCGCCGACATATTAATAGAGTCTCTGACCGAAGGACTACCCGTCGCAGACCAGCCATTAATCGAAACTGTGCAGCCAAACACCATTAAAGAATGGATCGACCTAGTGTCAAGAATAAGGAGAACTCAGTGTGTCACCAGTGCAGCGCACCAGCGCCAAGTAGACAAGGCCCCACATCCAACCTACCACAACCCACCACCGCGGTACAACAACCAGCGGTCATTACGTGTAACCTACCAGGTTACACCCCCACCCTCGCCTTGCAAGTATTGCAATGCTATGCACTGGCACTCCCAGTGTGAACAACGGTTCCCAAAGAGCCAAACTCGCCAAGTCTACAGCGCCAGACCACGCACAACCACTGTACCAAAATGTGGTACCCACACCCGGCCCAAGGTCCAATCTCTGAGCTCTATTCCCAAAGTCCAAGCTGCAAGCCAAGACCACTCTACAAGCCCCGCGAGCAACTCAACGGTAGGAAAACCTGCAACCTTTTTTCGTTTGAACAGCTGGTAATATGGACTGAACTGTCATCAAATGTAAATTTGCCCTTTTAATTAGACACGGGAGCATCTATTAACATACTTAACTTGGATATTTTAAGAATCATAGAAAATAGATTACCATATAAATTTATTATCCATCAGTACAGTTTAACTATAAATGCAATCTCTCATAATGTAAATACCCTTGGATATATATATTTTGAAAATTAAAATAGGTAACCTCGCCCAAAAACTATTTTTTTTTATAATAGAAGCCTCACTACCTTTTGGTATTTTATCTATTGATACCCTTAAAATATTTGATTTAATTATAGATTTTAATATAATCTCCAAATTTATCAAAATAAAGATTTCTCCCAACAAATATCTATAAGTTCACCAAGTGCAAAGAGGATTTATGTTTCATTCACCCGAGGGAAACAACTATTTTTACCACCCTCCCCTCGAACCAGTCTAGTTTACATGTAGCGGATCCTGCCCCTATATATACCCCCACTGTTGTATCACCCCCTATATCTCCTACCCATGATATTAATTTATCTATACCTTCTAATGCGACACCTCAATTAGCACCTCACTTTGCCGTAGTGGGGGGGCCGAGTCCGACTTCCAAGTCGTTCCGCCAAGAGATCAACACCACAGAGGTCCGTACGTCTCTTGACCTCACGGACAATACAGCAGCTTCGACTGGCTACCAGTCCTTGCTCACATCTCTCCTCCTAAGCTACGCAGAAAGGAAGCCACCAAGAAAATGTACCAAAAACTCTTGGATTCACCCGACCTCGAAATTAACCCTATCCTACAGTCTCCCCCAAATCATAGACTAAAATCAAGGAAGCCGATATGGTCCAGAGGAAACCAACTTTTCTCCCAAAATTTTAATATCTCAGAAGCATGGACAAATTTCTGGATCAGCTCCGATATCCCAAACAAGACCCTCATCACAAGCCCAAGTGTCAAGATCCCAGATTTTTCCCTCCCTCGACGAGAATGGGTGCTTCTAAACCGCTTTAGGACAGGTCAGGGAAGGTGTGCAGAGCTGATGAAGTTATGGGGCTACACCAAAGATCCAAATTGTGCCTGCAACGTCCCACAATCAATGTCCCATATACTAGATGACTGCCCGCTGTACAAATTCAATGGAGGAATCTCCAATCTCCATTCTGTCACCCCGGAAGCCCTGAACTGGCTGAAGGCCTTGCCTCTCAGACTTTAATGACCGATATGTCCTCACTTCTTTTTTCTAGATTTAATTCATTTTGTCTCCTCTCTAATTGTAAATACGCTGCTGTATCACCTCATAAGCATAAATAAATTTAGAACATTGTCCACACGAACTTCACCCAATTCTATACAAATTCTCGCAAGTGTTCTCTACTAATAAATACAATGTGCCCAAATTGAACATACCACCGGTAAAAATCAATACCACCACAGATAAAATAATAGCATTACGCCCATATAGAGTGCCGCTACACGATCAACAAGAAATACAAACCCAAATAGAGCAAATGCTCCAACATGGAATCATTGCCCCGTCAGTCTCACCTTACCCCAGTCCAATAACTCTTGTTACGAAACGTTTCTGTATTGATTACAGAATACTTAATCAAATCATCGCTCCAGACGTACATCCTTTACCTTTAATAGAAACTATTATTGACAAATTGTCGAAAGCCAAATACTACTCTTCTGTAGATATAGAATCCAAATATTGGAAAGTGGAAATAGAACCTAACTCACGTAATCTACGAGCTTTCGTGACGTTAGATAGTCAGTACGAATTTTGTAGCCTTCCGTACGGATATAAAAATTCTCCACAGATATACCATCGTGCCATAAACCAGGTCATGCAAAAATATAAACAAAATTTTGTTACCCATTACTTCGACGATTTCATTATTTTCTCTGACACCTTAGAGGATCATCTACAACACCTACAACAATTTCTAACCGTGTGTCAACACGAAAACATCAAACTCAATTATAATAAATGTTCGTTTTTTTTTAATCTATAGATTTCTTAGGATACACTGTTACCGCAGGTACTCATGCACCATACCATAAATGCCATCAAACCACCTACCAATCAAAAGACACTACAATCATTTTTAGTGGCAGTGAACGTTTATAATAAGTTCATACCAGATTATGCCCGCTTACGAGCACCTTTAAATAAACTACTTAAAAAAGATGTGAAATGGAATTGGGACCCAGACTGTCAACAAGCTTTCACCACACTCTCAAAGAGAGTTTAACCAGTAAACCAGTACTACACTTGTATCAAGTCGGTTTACCATGCCGCCTTTATTGCGACGCCTCCACCCAAGGGATCGCAGGCATACTCAAACAGGTACATCCAGACGGACAAGTACATCCTGTACAATATTTCAGCCGCGCCCTAAGAGCACATGAGAGAAACTACACTGTTTCCGAATTCGAGTGCCTCTCCATCTGTTTAGTTTTATTCTGAACATAGGTGGCAGAAGGCGGCGCGCGGCGGTGAAAGAAAGAAGAGCTACGTCATCGCTGACCAATGGGAGGCCACCAGCTGCACCACCAGAGGGAGCTCGCCACCTTCTCGAAAATTCTTAGGACGCTCGCCACTAAAGTACAATGCCTTTAAGCTGCGGCTTTAAATCTTTTGTAAGTTCTTTAAATATTTATTGTAAAGAAAATTAAAATAAATTCATTTGTAAAGCTTGGGATAATTGCCTGACCAAAGATAAGTACATTTGTTTCTTTAAGCTATTATAAAACACTAGACGAATGGCCCGGGCAACACCCGGGTTTTACCCGAGTGCGAATATATTTCAAAAACGTTGTCTTGGGTGGTCGCTATAGACAGGGTGGTCTGTATAGACAGGTGTATGTATCACACTGCTGATAACAGGGTTGCCTTAAGTGACCGCTATAGACAGGGTGGTCTGTATAGACAGGTGAATGTAACACTGAAGATAACGGTTGCCTAAAGTGACAGCTATAGACAGGGTGGACTGTATAGACAGGTGGATGTATCACACAGCTGATAACAGGGTTGTCTGGAGTGGCCGCTATAGACAGGTGTATGTATCACACAGCTGATAACAGGGTTATCTAGAATGGCCGCTATATACAGGGTGGTCTGTATAGACAGGTGGATGTATCACACAGCTGATAACAGGGTTGTCTAGAGTGGTCGCTATAGGCAGGGTGGTCAGTGGTCGCTATAGACATGGTGGTCTGTATAGACAGGTGGATGTAACACACTGCTGATAACAGGGTTGTCTAGAATGGCCGCTATAGACAGGTGTATGTATCACACAGCTGATAACAGGGTTGTCTAGAGGGGGGCAGGGAGGACACGTGTTCGCCGGCAGCCAATGGGCGCGCATTCTATCCGTGAGCTTCAGACAGAATAAGGCAATTATATATATAGATTCTATTCAATTAAGGCCTAACGAGAACAAATTGTTTGTAAACAATCATTCTGCTTTTCCAAGTGGGAAACAAAACATTGGTGCCGAAACCCGGGAATAAATCTATTAAATAATTATTTAAATATAAATAATTATAATTCATTTTTGAAATATATTATTAAAATTAATAATAGAAAAAATTAAAGATGTTTACCAAAATGGTGCCAAATTTAAAGCTACTTTAAATATACTTGAATTTCATTTCAAACAAGTGGATTATTTTGAGCAAATTTCGCTCAAGATAATTGAAGCGAAGGATGATGCAAATTTACAGACATTTAAACAAGATATTTTAGATAAAAAATCTAACATTGAAAAAACTTATTGTAATCTTTTAACATTTTCTGAATTTGATGATGAAGTTTACTTTTCTAGAGTTATGCAATACAATGATAATCTTAGAAATTTAGTGGCGAATATCAATAAAGTATCTTTTACAGCCATTTCAAGCAAAATTGATGATCTAAATCAATCAACCACAAGTAAAATAGAACTTCCTAAATTTAATTTACCTTCCTTTTCTGGTGATGTTAACGAATGGCTTAGTTTCAAGCAATTGTTTTCTCTGTCTATTGATTCCAATACCGCTCTAACTGATTCACAAAAGCTGCAATATTTACAATCAGCTGTTACTGGAGACGATGAACGACTTATTAGGGAATTTCCTGTTATTGATGAAAACTATGCCCATGCTTGGGCCAAATTGGTCTCCAGATATGATAACAAAAAAGAACTTGCCTTTTCACAATGTACGAAATTATTCACTTTAAAACCTTTAAAACTAATAAATTTCAAGGCCATTTTCGAACTACTAGATATATGTAATGAAGCCATGAGAAATTTGAAATCACTGGGTTTGGAAAGAAATACACTTGTTGATATCTTTCTAATACATTTCCTACAAAGAAAAATAGGTGATGATTTGAAAAGGCAATGGGAATTGACGTTGATAGATGATGGCTTTCCATCCTACGAAAATTTTATTATGTTTCTTGAAAAACAAGCAAAAAGTTTGCAATCGATAAAAGATTATGCCAAAGAGGATAAATCTGTAGTGAAACAAACACATGTATATAATTCTATTTCAAAAGGTGATGAAAAAAGCATATTATGCAAAAATTCACATCCTATATTCAAATGTGACAAGTTCCATAAAAGTTCTCTCCTTGAAAGATGGAACATAGTCAAAACCAATAACCTTTGTTTCAATTGTTTGCGATCCAACCACAGAGTAACGTTATGTAAATTCACTATGCATTGTAAATCATGCAACAAAAACATCACACTCTTTTGCATTCCTTCCAACCCGAACCTTTGAATACCACTTCAATTAAAGCCCCAATTGCCCAATCTAGCGTTTCATGTTTTATCAGTGATACAACAAAGCCCAATGAGACAATCTTATTATCTACTGCTATCGTGAGAGTGAGAGCAGAAAATGGATAGCTTCATCCATGCAGAGCTTTGATTGATACTGGTTCTCAAAGAAGTCTAATAACAGAAAATTGTCGTGAAAAGTTGAATCTTCCTGTTAAAAAGAGCCAATTCACAGTTTTTTGGAATTGGTAACCAACCAATACAGCAGTCTGCTAGTGAGACTTTTCTTCAATTTAAGCCTCATTTTTCTGATAGAATATTCAAAATTTTATCCATAATACTCGATCAAATCACTGTTGATTTACCTAATTTTCTGATAAATAGAGATAATTGGCCTCATCTTAAGAATACTTTATTAGCAGATCCCAATTTTGATAAAACAAGTCCCATTGATTTAATAATTGGTGCAGACCTAGCCCCATTTTTATATACAGGAAAACTACGATTCCAAAATCATCCAGGACCCTCTGCCTGTAGTTCCAAGTTAGGATGGATACTTTCAGGAAATGTTTCCAGTTCTGAGACTGGAAACAGCTATATCTCATTATGCTCAACATCCCAAGGAGATGATAATCTGCGAAAGTGTTTTGAATTGGAATCGGTCCCTGCCGCTCTTCCATTGACTAAAGAGGAGAAGAGTTGCGGGGACATTTATGACAAGAACTTTTGCATATCAACAGATGGAAGATATTCTGTTGGTCTACCGTTTAAATCTGTGCCTAATCTCGGAGACCACGTCATAATGCCATGAAACGATTTCTTGCTCTTGAGAGAAAAATTGCACAAATCTTCGAATCTTCTTCAGCCATATAAGGATTTCATGATGGAATATCTTTCTCTCAACCACATGGAGCTCATTCCTAAAACCGAACGTGACAAACCATCAGACAAGTGCTATTATTTACCTCACCATTGCGTTCTGCGTGAGCAGAGCAGCACTACTCAATTAAGAGTAGTGTTTGATGCATCGTGCAAAACGAGCAACAATTACTCCTTAAATGAATTTCTTCATACTGGACCAAAATTGCAGCATGATATTTTCAATATTCTTGTGAAGTTTCGTACTAATCCTATAGCTTTTACGGGAGATATTGAGAAAATGTACAGACAGATAAAAGTGAACTCTTCTGATCTCGACTTTCAGAGAATCTTCTGGAGAAATAGTCCATTGGAATCTTTATTGGAGTATAGATTCCTCACAGTAAATTATGGAATGTCGTGTGCACCATATCTTGCATCCGTATCTTGATGCAGCTTGCCACCGACAAAGAACTCCTGTTCCCAGAGGCATCTAAAATCATAAAAACTGATTTTTATGTAGACGACCTACTTTCTGTCGCAACAACAATCGAAGAAGCAAAAGTTCTCATTGATGATATCCGGAAAATCCTTTTTTCTGGTGGCTTTTGCATAAGAAAATGGATGTCAAATGTCCCTGAGGTTCTTTCAGAGGTACCAGAAGCGCTGAAAGCACATGATTCATATGAAATCGTAGATAATTCATCTGTTAAGATTCTTGCGATAAATTGGAATCCATCCACGGATAATTTCACAATTACAGTCAATTCACTAAAAGACGTATATTCTAAAAGACAATTGTTATCGGACATTTCTCGAATTTATGGCTCTTTGGGATGGTTATCACCGGTGATCATTAGCTTCAAGATTCTGTTCCAAACTTTGTGGAAACAGGATTTGGATTGGGATGATCCCTTGTCTGAATCGTTGTGTTCTCATTGGAGGAGAGTGAAAATGGATTTGGCCATGCTAAATCATATTAAAATTCCTAGATATATTTCCTGCAAGGGACTTATACATTCTTTAGAACTCCATGGATTTTGTGATGCTTCCGAATCTGCATATTCATCAGTTGTTTATAAGAAATCTCGTTTCAAATCTGGTCATGTTCAAGTCACATTGATTTCTGCCGAGACAAAAGTCGCTCCTTGAAGGCAACGTCAATACCTCGCCTGGAGTTTTGTGCTGCTCTTCTCCTTTCAAATTTATATGATTCCATTTGCAGCTCATTGCTGTTGCAGATTGACCGAGTAATTTTGTGGACAGATTCCCAGATTGTTTTATGTTGGATAAAATCTGAATCAAAACATTGGAAACCTTTTGTTGGTAACCGGATTGCAGAAATTCAGCGATTAACTCTGCAATCTTCTTGGTACTATGTGTCTACCAAGGATAATCCTGCAGATTGCGCCTCCAGAGGTATAACTTCTTCAGAACTAGTAAACCATTCACTTTGGTGGAATGGCCCTGATTGGCTATCAAACAAGATATTACAATATATACATATGAACTTCCAAAAGAAGTTTGTCATGAAAAAAGAAATACTGTTCCGATTGTTCATTTCACTACTTGTCCTATTCTAGACTTCATTTTTAAATTCTCAACATTCAGGAAGCTGAGCAGAATTACGGCATGGCTCCTAAGATTTATCCACAATGCTAGACACAGCAGCGACAAAATAAAACACAAAGAATTGTCCTCTAATGAGCCCGATAATTCAATTCGAACTCTTATTCAAAGCATTCAAAGTTCAGAATTTAAAACTGAAATTCAATGTTGTAATCAAAGCAAAGTACTACCAACAAACTCAAAACCTTTATCCTTAAACCCATTTATTGATTCATCAGGAATTCTACGTGTAGGAGGTCGACTGCGCAAATCCAACCTGCAATTCAATGAGAAGCATCCGATAATTCTTCCTCACAACCATTTCGTTACAGAATTGATTGTTCAACAATTCCAAGTAGAGCATCTTCATTCTGGTCTCCAATTAACTCTGTGTGCCATCCGACAAAAGTACTGGATTCCATCCGGTAGAATTCTAGTAAAAAAGCTCATTAATCGTTGCATGACATGTTTCAAGACGAAACGCCAAGTGTCAAAACAAATCATGGGAGATCTGCCTATCCATAGAATCATACCCTCAAACCCTTTTAGCAAAACAGAATAGACTTCGCAGGACCATTTATAACTAAACCTAATGTCATAAGAACAAAATTAACATTAAAATCATATATAGCATTATTCATTTGTTTCTCAACGAAGGCTATTCACCTTGAGATAGTTTCAGATCTGTCAACCACTGCCTTCCTCGCTGCTTTTAGAAGATTCATCTCTCGTCGAGGAAAACCCTCTGATATTTTCACCGACAACGCTACTAACTTTAAAGGGGCTAAGAATATTGTCAAGCGGCACAGCGGTTCCAACTACGAGAGGCCCCATGGGACGCCTGTCAATCATCCCTGGACACCAGGGGGGTGAGGGGTTCGCGGAATGTGGCCGGCGGGGGGAGCTGACATCCCTCATTAGGATTAACTCTGTCTTGGGGTAAGTCGTACACTCTATCTCTCCCTTATAATAAACTAATTATCCCCAAACTTCCCCTTGCTTTATTTATCTCCGCGACATATTTTGGCGGAGACGCTGGGTAGCGTGACGGAACTTCGAAGAAGTCGACGTCTACAGGGACGTGAACCAATTCTTCAACCTTTGCCACAACGAATAGAAATGGAAGACGACCACAGACCTACTGTTAGCGGATCCTACCTCCCTTGTCAGCGCCAACGAGATCCTTTTACCTTTTCTGGAGATGGAAATATAAACCCTGGACAGTGGTTAAAAGAGTACGAGAGAGTGTCAAAGTACAACAGATGGGACGAGACCATGAAGCTTGCCAACGTCGTATTTTACTTGAACGGAACTGCTGGAAAGTGGTTTGATAATAACGAAGAATCACTCAACTCGTGGAGAAGCTTTGAAGACGCATTCCGCGGTGTGTTCGGACTGCAAGAGGATTCTGCTCGACAGGCCGAGGAAGTTCTGAAGTCAAGAGCACAGAAGGCCGAGGAATCCAGCGAGTCATACATCCAGGAGATTCTTAGTCTCTGCCACCAGGTGAACCCTCGCATGGAAGAAGGTGAGATAGTTGCTCACATTATAAAGGGAATTTCGGAGGACACATACCAGGTATTGGTGGCGAAAGACATACAGACGGTAGATGAGATCCTGAAGTTCTGCCGTCATCTGACAACCGTCAAGCAGCGCCGGATCGGCCGTACGAAATTCGCCAGGTTGTCAAACGTAATGCTCATTTCGTGTGTTGACGACTCAGACGACTTGGCCGGCTTAATTCGCCGCATCGTTAGAGAAGAGATACAAAAGGTTTTCTCAGCACCTGAAGTGATCAATCCGCTCCGAGAGGTGAACGCCCTGGAACAGACTGTGAGGGAAGAGGTCAGCCGTGCTCTACAACCTACCAGACCACAAGTCAACGTGGTACAACAACACCCACGAACGCCCTATTATAATATCGACCGACCAACCCAACCCAGAAAGACGGAACATTGGAGAACCTACGACGACAAACCTATCTGCTTCCACTGCGGACGACCCGGACATGTCGTCCGTTATTGTAGGGAACGACGGCAGGTCTTTGCTGAAGCCAGGACAAGGAATGGCGGAGAAGGAAGAAATGTTGGATTTTCGAGTCGACCCCCGAGATATGACGCCGACGACGACTATGTAACGCCCCAAACCTCGACGTACTTCTACCGGAGCTCTTCCCCACATCCAAGCCGCGCAAGGTCGCCAGCCCGAAGACAATCCCAGTCGCCAGCCCGTCGTTTCAGCCGTTCTACCATGCCTTAGAATGTGAAAAACTAAGTGGAGCGGCTTCTAACGGGGGTGAAGACGCCATTGAGGAAAATCCTCCAGGGTACATCGCAGCTAAATTAAAAGAAAATTTTGTTATGGTCGAAATAAATGGACGCAAAATTAAAGCATTGGTGGATTCAGGAGCCGACTTTTCTGTTATTTCAGACAAATTTCGACGCGAACTAAAGACACCTCTCTTCAAAAAACCAGGTCCCATTCTTAAAGCCGCAAACAAAAATTTAATAGAGACCCTAGGAAAATGTGTCCTGAACATAGAAGTTAATGGTCTGAATATCTCATTTGAATTCGTTGTTATGGTGGAATGCAGCCATGACATCATATTTGGATGGGACTTCTTCAAGGCCACCGAGGCCGTCATTGATTTTGGCAGAAATGAACTCCATCTCGGGGAAACCTCCGTCCTGGAATCTCGAGAGGAGGAAAACCAGAGATTGTTTGCTTCCGAGGACTTTGTCATCCCGCCTAAATCAATAAAGAAGATCAGCGTGATAAACGAAGAAATATGTGGTGTTAGAGATGTTTTAGTCTCAACTTCTAAGGACTTGTGAAAAAATAGTACAAATGTAATATTGTACTGTGATAAGGTGCATAAATTAAGAAAAAGGCTTCTTCTTATCGAGCAACTGAAAGTTGCTGATGGCTTGCGCCATCTATCGGAATAAATATCAACTATTCTGGAATAATTAAAAATCAACGAGAATAGTTGATATTTATTCCGATAGATGGCGCAAGCCATCAGCAACTTTCAGTTGCTCGATAAGAAGAAGCCTTTTTCTTAATTCTAAGGACTTATTATTAAGAAAGGAAGTTCTTATACCAAACTCATTGGTTACATTTCGACACGGCCGAGGTAGCATTTGGGTGGCGAATGGAGCGTCTTGGCCGCAACTGATTCCATCAGGAATGAATATGTGCACCATGGAAAGTTATGATAATGGGAATATCTGCAGTCTTATTGAATCCAGCGATAAGTTACAAGAAACGCAGCTAAAGTCACGTGAATGGTCACAGAAGATAAGCCTTACTCTAGATCCAGGGCTGTCTGAAATTCAAAGGTTACAGCTTGTTTCATGCCTTGACGAGTTTATTGGCATATTTGACTTCGGGAGTACTCCTATTAAGCCCACCAGTACTGTGAAGCACAAGATAAACACAGGCGACCAGTCTCCTATTAAACAGCGGCCCTATAGAGTAGCACCAAGTGAACGACGACTAATTCAAGATGAAGTGAACAAGATGATTGAAAATCACATCGTGAAGCCCTCTGAAAGTCCTTGGTCATCTCCAGTTATTCTAGTTCGAAAGAAAAATGGGACCTGGAGATTCTGCGTTGATTACCGTCGATTAAATAAGACAACAAAAAAATATGTTTACCCGCTGCCACGCATTGACGATGCCTTGGACACGATGGATCTTCGGTCCGGGTATTGGCAGATTGAAGTGGACGAAAAAGACAGAGAGAAAACTGCTTTCATCACTCCAGATAGGCTGTATGAATTCCAAGTAATGCCTTTCGGTCTTTGCAACGCTCCAGCAACGTTTGAAAGGATGATAGATAGTGTTCTGGGCAGTCTTAAATGGAACATGTGCCTTTGCTACCTGGACGACATCGTAGTTTACGCACCTACCTTTGAGGAACATCTACGTCGTCTACAACTTGTATTAAGCTGCATCCAGAAAGCTGGACTAAGCTTGAACCACAAAAAGTGTCTTTTTGGATCAAGGAGGATAAAGATTTTGGGACACCTTGTTGACGCCAATGGAATTCATCCAGATCCAGATAAAGTTGAAGCCGTCTCTAAATTTCCGAGGCCAAGGAATATCTCTGAACTGAGGAGCTTTCTTGGATTATGTTCCTATTACCGAAGATTTATTGAGAACTTTGCCGACAAAGCTAGATCTTTGCATGACCTACTGAAGACTGAAAAGCAATTCTATTGGGATGCAGCTCAAGAGAAAGCGTTTGAAGTCCTTAAACAGCTCTAATTTCAGAGCCTGTCTTGGGACACTTTGATGAATCCGCTGATACCCATCTACACACGGATGCAAGCGGACATGGTATTGGAGCTGTTCTTCTACAAATACAAGGTGAGAAGAAGCGGCCTATAGCTTATGCATCTAGAAGCTTGACAAAGACTGAAAATAACTATTCTACAACGGAAAAAGAATGTCTTGCTGTAGTCTGGTCTATTAGCTAATTCCGCCCATATTTGTTTGGTCGACCATTCACGGTTGTCACTGATCATCATTCTCTATGTTGGTTGGTAGGGCAGAAAGATCCTTCTGGCCGCTTGGCAAGATGGGCGCTGAAGTTGCAAGAATTTGACGTGACGTTATCTACAAGAGCGGACGCAAATATAAGGATGCCGATTGTCTGTCAAGGAGCTCGCTTGAGAACGATCAATCAAGTGCTGTGATGTCACTAACCAACGCCGATATAGAGCAGACTAAAGACCCGGATTTAGCTAAAATAATCGATAATTTAAACTCGGGCTACACCAGAAAGGAATTCAGCATTATCGACGGCATCTTATACAAGAAAAACTATAGCACAACTGGAAGACCCTGGCTTATGATGATCCCTAATTTACATGATGCTCCTACAGCTGGGCATTTGGGTTTCGCCCGAACGTATGACAAAGTCAAGAAGCGATTCTATTGGCCTGGCCTTTACAGAACTGTTCGCCAATATGTAAGCCATTGTCGGGAATGTCAACGAAGGAAGAAATTGCCTCGACGTCCGGCTGGACAACTTGTATCCATACCGCCCGTAGAAAAACCATTCTATAAGATCGGGGTTGATCTCCTTGGAAGATTTCCAGTTTCTAAAGATGGAAACCGTTGGATCATTGTGTGCACCGATTATATGACAAGGTATGCCATAACGAAAGCGATCCCAGACGGAGGAGCAATCGAAACAGCTAAGTTCCTGGTTGAAGACGTCATCTTGAAGCATGGAGCTCCTAGAGAAACGATAACAGATCAAGGCAGAAATTTCATTTCTCAAGTAATAAAAGAGATCAATGCTCTGTGCGGAATTGTGCACAGATTTACAACGGCCTACCATCCCCAGACCAACGGCCTGACTGAAAGGTTCAACAAAACTCTGGGAGACATGTTGTCCATGTACACAGGTGTTGAGCAGAAGGACTGGGACCAAGTTTTGCCCTATGTAACTTTTGCTTACAACACTGCTAAACAGGAGGCGACCGGCTACACCCCGTTCTTTCTTGTCCACGCCCGCGGGGCCGAGACCTACATCGATGCCGTACTACCCTACCTACCAGATGAGATCTCTGACGACTATGTTGGAGAACTTGTGACCAGATCTGAGGAAGCGCGTCAACTCTCCCGATCACGCCTTTTACAATCACAGGCGAAAGACCGTAGACTTTACGACCAGAAACATACTCCAGTCTATTACCAGAAGGATGATCTTGTGTGGGTTTTTACTCCCATCCGAAAAGTAGGACTATCAGAAAAGCTACTGAAGAGATACTTCGGTCCCTACAGGGTGACCAAGAAGCTTTCAGAAGTTACCTATGAAGTAGAGCCCGTGGACCCCTCTCCCCGATCACGGAAAGCCAAGGATATCGTCCATGTCATTCGGATGAAGCCCTACCTGGACCCTGAAGAACAACATTCTATTCTACTGGGGAACACCAGCCGTGATAAATTTCCTTCCAGAACAAGGGCTGAGACAAGCTAATCAGTGGGTCGCTGTTTCTCTAAGGAGGAAGTAATGTCAAGCGGCACAGCGGTTCCAACTACGAGAGGCCCCATGGGACGCCTGTCAATCATCCCTGGACACCAGGGGGGTGAGGGGTTCGCGGAATCTGGCCGGCGGGGGGAGCTGACATCCCTCATTAGGATTAACTCTGTCTTGGGGTAAGTCGTACACTCTATCTCTCCCTTATAATAAACTAATTATCCCCAAACTTCCCCTTGCTTTATTTATCTCCGCGACAATATATTGAATAATAAACATCAACTTGTAAAGGATTCTTCAATTCAAAATTATGTCACTAATGAACACATCACTTGGCATTTTATACCTCCATCTGCTCCAAACCTCGGCGGCATTTGGGAAGCAGGAATTAAATCATTGAAGTATCATCTCCTAAGGTGTTTAAAATCTGCAATTTTAAATTTTGAAGAACTCAATACTCTGACAAGTCAAATTGAAGCGTGCTTAAATTCTCGCCCGTTGTATCCGATGAGTTCGGATCCAAATGATTTCAACCCTCTCACTCCAGGACATTTTTTGATTGGAAGACCATTAACAGCACTCCCAGAGCCCATTTATCACCGTAATGACAACTACTTAACTAGATGGAAATTAATTCAAAGGGCCAGAGATGTTTTCTGGCAAAGATGGTCCAGGCAATATCTAAACAATCTGCAACAACGGTCCAAATGAAAAAAAAAACCCTCTTCCAACCTGAAAGTTGGAGATTTGTTGTTGGTAAAAGACTTTCCTATGCCTTCAATGCAGTGGAGCCTTGGCCGCATCACCAAAGTGTCACCTGGAGCGGATGGCATTGTCCGAGTTGTGGAACTTCAAACAGAGAAACAACATAATCTAATAAGACCCATCTCGAAGATTGCACTTCTGCCATTCTAATTCTTCTTCTTCTTCTTCTTAAAAAAAAAACTTTCTACACAATGTGATCCTTTTCTTTTGCCTTGTGTGTGGACTACGTCCACAGGAGGGGAGTATGTTTAGTTTTATTCTGAACATAGGTGGCAGAAGGCGGCGCGCGGCGGTGAAAGAAAGAAGAGCTACGTCATCGCTGACCAATGGGAGGCCACCAGCTGCACCACCAGAGGGAGCTCGCCACCTTCTCGATAATTCTTAGGACCCTCGCCACTAAAGAACAATGCCTTTAAGCTGCGGCTTTAAATCTTTTGGAAATTCTTTAGATATTTATTGTAAAGAAAATTATAATAAATTCATTTGTAAAGCTTAGGATAATTGCTTGACTAAAGATAAGTACATTCGTTTCTTTAAGCTATTATAAAACATTCTATTCAATTAAGGCCTAACGAGAACAAATAGTTTTGTAAACAATCATTCTGCTTTTCCTCCTTGCGTATTTGCCAAGTGGGAAACAAAACACCATCGTCGAAAGTGTAGACAAATTCCGAATATACCTCACCGGTATAACTTTACCATATATACAGATCACCAAGCTTTACAATGGCTTAAAACCATAAATAAATCCGTCAGGACGACTCTTTAGATGGAGCCTGAGACTATCTATTTATAATTACGAAATCCACTACCTTAAAGGCAGCCAACAGTACGAAGCAGATTTACTATCACGAAACCCCTTTGTAGGATTTATCAGTGCTGATATTATCAAACAGCATCAACCAACAGCATTCCCCTTCAACAGTGATACAAACGGCCTGCATATCATTACCCGAAAAGGTGTAATTAAAATAATAATTCCTGAAGCCCTGCAACATACTCTAATGAACAAAGTTCACCAAGAATATAACCACCCAGGCATCTCTCAGATTACCCGCATAAATACTACCCAGTACTACTGGAAAGGTATCTCTAAATCTATAGAAAATATTGTCAGTTCGTGTTACACCTGCCAAATCATTAAAACACCCAAAGGTAAACCCTAAGGTGCCCTCGGACAAATTCCACCACCTCAACAACCATTCGACTTAATCTCTATAGATACCATACCTGGATTTTCGAAATATGGACACTCCAAGACATATCTACACGTGATAGCGGATCATATAACGCGATATGCTTGGACCTTTTAATCGAAGTCCACCAGTACCCTAACGTACATTCAAATCCTCAAAACTGTACTACAACAAGGATCTCCGAAACCTCTGTTATCTGACAGAGCGCCCCCTTTCACCTCAGAAAAATTCAGTAAATTTCTAATAACACATGGTATACAACCCCTACTCACACAAGCAATAACCCACAAGCAAACGGTTTAATAGAACGCTCAAATGCGACCATTACAAGCAAGCTCAAACTAGCTTATCTAGAAAATCCGAAAGCTTCCTGGACTCAACTAGTTAAGCGCGTCACTCAGACGTATAATAACACACCCCATTCCGTCACAAGTTTTCCACCCACCTACTTAATGTCCAATGTTATCCCCCCAGATCTACGAACTCATCTTAACTCATCCCCCGAAATAACTATAACTCGAGAGATAGCACGCTCTCGTACCCAAAGTAAGCATAAAAAATATAAAGAAACATTTGATAAGCAGCACAGAACACCACATTTCGAAGTGAATGATCTTGTTTTGTTAAAAATTATAGACATCCCGACACAGGTAAATTAGCACCATATTATACTGGACCATACACAATAATTGAAATAATCTCACCCAATGTCGTTCGAATATATCGCCCCAATAAACCCCTCAATAGAAACAGTGACACCATACATGTCAATAAATTAAAATATTACACAGAGAATGTTCTGTACATCACACCTCCACAACCCCGATTTGTTCAAAACCCACAGCGATTGCCTCAAGGTGTATATATCAGTGAATCCAATCATTTGACTGCATATATCTTTGAGACGCAACTATTCCGAATTATACCGCCTACAACCTCACAGCCCTTTTTCATTTAAACCCCGGTATTTTCAAATAGACAAGAAAATTTCCAACCTCAACAAAAGAAGAAAGTCAGTTTCAAGTAAATGACAAATATAACAAACCATCCCACATGTTTGACCATCCCAGAAATAGAACTCCGACAATTTCAGTGAAAAACAGGAGGGGTGACCCCAGTAATAGGATCCCCGAATCTATTTCAGTTTCATATCCCCGTCCAACGTGTTCTCACAAAACTATCATCTTGACCGCTATCTTCATGATCACCATTTTTTAAACACATTTTTCACACTAGCCATTTAGGTTTTCTCACAAATCTCACCAACGCCTTAATCACAACACACACATACACACACGTTGACGGTGCGGCCACGCGTCGCGCGAGCTCCGCGTTTTTTTCGCCTCGGGCGAGCTGAAAAATGTCGCGTATAGCGACTAATCTGGTACGGGCTGAAAGCCCTTCAAAGGCCGTACAAAAGCCTGTAAGGCACGGCGCACAAACTCAATCATGTGCGGAATTATCTTCGAAAGAAGATCCGCAAAACAAAATTTCAAATGCTTCAGGCAAAAATCAAATCTATGCAAATCCGCCGACAGGCGATTGGAATGCAAATCTGACCGCCATGCGCGGTGACGTCACGACCGGCTCGGCAGCAGCTACGTCATCTAATGGCGCTGCCCGTGTCCTGGGAAACTGGGCGGACTACACCGAAGACCCAAGCCCTGGAGCGGACGAAGACTTCACCGTCATCAAGAGTCGAAAAAGGCGCCGCAATTCGGCGGATTCACCCACAGCGGCGAAACATTACTCTAACCCCAGGGGCGCAGGAGCCATTCCCCGGCCACGATCGTCCACGGGATGGGTGCCGCGGGTGGAAGAGATCAAGGCCACTCGAGCGCATATCGTGGAGGCCAGGGCGCGGCAGGCGTCCTCCGCCGAAGACAACTGCGTCTACGTGGAGTACAGCCCCGAACTTGAGCCCTACCACTACATAAGGGCCGTCGACAGGATAATCGGTGGAACCAACAATGTCTACCAGGTCTCCAAAATCAACGGGCACTACCTGATGGGACTGAACAACAGAGGCCTGGCCGAGCGCCTCATCAGCGAGGGCCTCGAGGTCGAAGGCACTCTCTTCAGGGCCTTCCCATTCCGCAAGAGAGCGATGAAAATCACCGTGGGCAACCTCCCCTTCTTCGTGGAGGATTCTACCATCATCAGCGCCCTAACACCCTACGGGCGCGTAACTTCAATCGCGCCCAAACTAATGAAAGCCGGCCCTTACATCTATAACGACGGCCTCCGAGAAGCTTTCATTGTCCTCCACGGAGTAACCACCGAGAGGCTCCCCACCCGCCTCGAGATAAAAATCAAAGGCGAGGTATGGCCCGCATACCTGTCCTATGGCATCAGGTGTTCCAGGTGCCACGGACAAGGGCACAGAAGAGCCAACTGCCCTTTACTCCATGGGCAGTCCACCACCTCCAGACGGGCTTCACCGCCCTCTACCACCGACCTCCTACCATTGACCGCGCATGGGCTGCCTGGACGGTCTTCGGCCGCGCCTACTGCGCCGGCGCGTCCCAGTCCAGCTCTCGGGCCTTCCGGCGCTCCACCAGATGCCCGAATAGCATCCCTACCATCTACGGCGCCCCGGCCGTCTACACCAGCGCTTCCGGCCTCTTTTGTACAGGTGGCGGCTCCTGCCCCTCCACCAGAGGCCCCTGCACCCGAGCACCCCGTGAGCCCTCGCTCGGCGGCGACTGAGCCGACGCCTCCCGCCCGGCCAGACTTCACTTCCCCGTGTGGCCCTCTGCCTGCTCAGGGGACCCTCGGGCCTGCAACCCATACACCAGATGTCGACATGACCACCACTGAGGAGTCCTCTGCATCCTCAACAGCCGCAGTGATGTCAAC
Organism: Cordylochernes scorpioides; assembly: GCA_030710605.1. NCBI lineage: Eukaryota > Metazoa > Arthropoda > Arachnida > Pseudoscorpiones > Chernetidae > Cordylochernes > Cordylochernes scorpioides. The sequence continues at coordinate 92,389,034 of CP092886.1, read as the reverse complement.
ACTCCCACTGCCTACGCCTCGGCCTGCTGGGCCGACACCGCCCGTTCCCCACGAGGAGCAGATAACACAAGAGCAAGTGGATACCATGATTATTAAAATCTTCAGAAAACTGAAGCACATGACCTGCCTAAAGCCCTTATATGATTCAGGGTTCGATGTTAATGACCTCAGGGATGCCATTTTATTTACCGAAGACAGAGAGTCCCTCATGACGAAACTTTCACCTGCGCTGAAGGGGGTCCTCGCTGAATTCCTCGGCGCGGCCATAGAACTGGCTCGGGGCTACCATCCCGATGTTGGCACCGATATGGCCAGACTCAGGCGGCGATGCCTTGATTCCTGACAACTGTTAAATGTAAATATTGCTTTTCACCCTCCTGGTTGAGTTGTAACATTGACTGACAGTCAATAAAATTATTTTAATTGTCAAATTGTCACACACACACACAACACACACACACACACACACACTCTCTCTCTCGTTGATAAATCAATGTAATATTGTCTAAGATGACAAATAATTTTTAATTGTCAATTGTAACACACACACACAACACACACACACACAACATACATTAAATATTTTACATGTTAATTGATATCAACAACAAACAACAAAACAGCTTTATTAGGGCATCTTGCCCTGTACAGATTCGCCTTTGAATTACTGACAATATTCAACACAAGAGAAAAAGGAGAGATGGAGTATTTACAATTAAATTATGGCAAATATTTTTATTGTGCCCCTTGTTTTAATGCTTGGTATTTAAGATTTATAACACATTTATAATGTAAATATTTTATTCAATTAAGATTAAAATTACACAAGCATAACATTTAAATATATATCCTGCCTAACCATTCTCTATACTAACTATATAACATTAAGCGATCTATTTACATTTTGTTTTGGTCACTGGTCCAATATTTTTATTTTCATAGACCAAATTATAAGATTAATTCACAGATGAAAAATATGCAAAATAACTAAACAAATATATACATCAATTTGATATTTATTTAAAACAAATGAATAACTATATACATCAATTTAATATTTATTTAAAACAAATGAACAACTATATACATCAATTCCCCCTTCTTAGGCTTGGCCCCCCTTATTTATTTATTTACTCTCCATATCTCTGCGGACATCTGCGCTCCCTCTGAGGATACCTGGGGGTTGTGACACTTTTCTCCTCCGAGATTGGAGTTGGCACACGTTCAGCATCATTCATATTAGTGGGATGTGATTTACCAGGCAACATTTTTCTAATGTAGTTTTGATGAACCTTTTTTATACTGTCACCTTGTTTTATTAAATAAACATTCCTCCCTAGTATTTTAATTATCTTTCCTGTATACCAAGAGGGATGCCCATTAGTATTCCACCTAAACTTCACAGTCTCATCCACTTTAAATTTACTGTTAACATATTGACTATTGAATTTGGAGGCTTTTACATCAAGATGGCATTTGATACCTTTAATAGGGTCAGATTTGCATTCAAAAATGGACTCGTAATCATTTAAAAGTGAATCTATACTAAAAGAGTCCAATTTATGCAAATAATTGAATGAGATATTGAAAAGATTAAGGAAATCTCTTCCTAAGAGAAATTTAGAACAATTTAAATTAGTTATTAGTATTTCAATGGTTCTAGAAACATTTCTTAATTTTATATCAAATTTAGTCTTGCCCAAAATAGGTATTTTAGAGCCACTATAGCCGGTCAAGACTGTATTACATTTATTTAATTTAACATTTTTGAAATATTTAAAGTACTCGTATTTAGTTAATGTAGTAATGGCTGCTCCAGTATCAATTTCAGCCAAAAATTTTATATTATTTACATATACTGTTTCAGTCAAAGGAGGATGTAAATTTATATTATTCAATGATAAATTATTTTGAGATCCCGAAGGATTATTATCATTAGCATGCTTTTTAAATTTATTAAAAGTATTTTTGGGATTTCTGGGCAATTTACGGGCAGAACTGTCTTTTTTATAACATATTGTAGAAATATGCCCTACCCTACCACAAACTATACAATTAGCTGATTTAAAAAAACAATTATAGTGTAGATGGTTGTTCTTACCACAGTGTTTGCAGGGATTATTGATGGCATGAAGATGCTGTGGGGACCGATGGGCATCTTCGGATCTCTTGAGGTTGTGTAGGTCATTATCTACAGACTCCGCAGACAGAGCGATGTCTAATGCTCCCTTAAAAGTTAATCCTTCTTCCTGTAGTAGCTTCTTTTGGGTTGGTGTATCAATGATGCCCGCTACATATCTGTCTCTTAGGGATTCTTGCAGAAAATCTCCAAAGTTACACCTTTGAGCCTGTTCTTTTAGGCGTATTATATATTTCGAAATTGCCTCGCCTGATTTTTGATCCATTTTCTGGAATAAAAATCTTTATATATTATATTGGTCTTAGGATTGAAATGTTTCAATAAGATTTTGCATAATTTATCAAAGGGAACTTGATCAACTTCCTCCGGAAAGACCAAATTTCGCAAGATTCCAAAATATTTAGGTCCGATGCTTGATATCAGAAATGGCGTCTTAAAGTCTTCCTTTGTTTTAGAAATTAGCATAAATTGCTTCAAGCGATAAATATAATTTTCAACATTCTCTAGATTTTCGTCAAATCTTTCAAACATACCTGAAGACATTTTTAAAGTATAATTTCTTTTTTTTCTTTCTAAAATTCGCTTTTACTCGTCGCCAGTTGTTTTAATGCTTGGTATTTAAGATTTATAACACATTTATAATTTAAATATTTTATTCAATTAAGATTAAAATTACACAAGCATAACATTTAAATATATATCCTGCCTAACCATTCTCTATACTAACTATATAACATTAAGCGATCTATTTACATTTTGTTTTGGTCACTGGTCCAATATTTTTTTTTTCATAGACCAAATTATAAGATTAATTCACAGATGAAAAATATGCAAAATAACTAAACAAATATATACATCAATTTGATATTTATTTAAAACAAATGAATAACTATATACATCAATTTAATATTTATTTAAAACAAATGAACAACTATATACATCACCCCTGTTCTTCTCTCTTCCACGAGTGCAATTTTATTTACAACCGATTTTTGGTAGTTGAACAGTTCTATTGCCCAACTTTTCTTATCTGAAACAGTTTCTATTGTCTTTAATGAGTTCAAATGTGGTCTAGGAAGACTTTTCAGGATCTTTTTTCTCTCACCTTCCAGATCTCCGCACTCGGCAGTAAAATGGTATATCTCATCGGTTATCTGACCTCCGCATAACTTACAGTACAAATCTTCTTTCTTAATTACGTAGATATGATTTTCTTTGATCAATGTTGATATTATCCTGATCTGTGCAATAAAACTCACTAAAGCTGAGGACAGATTGCATGAAAAATAATGTTCTTGAATGAATGAATCATAAAGTAACCTATAGTTTGAGTAAGTTTTCGTAAGAGATAATTTTGCCAGATCTTGCTGCAATAGCTGTTCAATTTTTATTTTTAGTATATTCGGTAGTTCGATCTGTATGTCATCATAATTTAGCCTAAGGTTTAGCCGTGTGAGTCCACAATGATTGATGATATCCATGATATTTTTACAGAATCCTATAGGTTTTTTTGTCATTAAGGAAAGTTCCTTCAATCTATTCCAGCATAGCTTAGGTAGTCTATTTTCTTCCATTTCCTGTAATCTTAATGAAATATTTCATAATTAGTTTGATCTTTGTAAAAGTCAGAGATAATCTGCCTGTTTCCAACCTTACAATATACCCCGGTATATATCTTGGCAGATTCAGAAAGTTTTTGATAAACCTATTCTGTATTTGGTCTATAATATCGGTATTGTCCCAAGCCCACACAGGGGCCGCATAGAGTAGTATTGATTTAATAACTGAGTCAAATAAATTCAGTGCAACTTTTAATGAATTAATTTTTTCCCTTTTTATCAGTCTAATAGTTGCATTTATTGCCGTATTTGCTTTGGCTTTATAAAAGAGGGCTACCTTTTTGCTATTATTAGTGGTAGTGAATGGAAATCCCAAATACATAATATTGGACGCAACAGTCAGTGGGATGTCCCCCCAGTACCAGTTTTCGTGTCTTGCCGGTCTTCCTCCATTTCTAAATACCATCACCTTGGACTTATTTTCATTTAAAACTAATTTGTTATTGTCCAGATAAGACTTTAGTAAATTGATTTTAGTTTGTAGGTTAATTTTAGATTCTCCAATTATGGCTATGTCATCCGCATACATAATTAGGTGTAAAACGCCAAAATCAGGGAGATGAAATCCTGTAAGTGCTGAGTTATTATAAAGTTCTATTAGGTCGGCCATATCTATATATATAAAAATGAATGTTTGTATGTTTGTCTGTTGGTTGGTTGGTTTGTATGTCCGGAATACAAATTCGCAGTAGTTCACTAATTCAAACCAAAATTTCCATACATAGGTAAAAAATAACGAGGATGACGATAGGCTATTTTAAAATATATATAAATCATTTATTAAAATATTATTCAAATTATTCAACTTAGCTCACGAGCAGCGCCCTCTAGAACACTCAGGCGGGCGACGGTGGCGCGCGACGATTGGCTGCCGGCGCAGCACGTGACTGCCCTGCCCCCCCCCCGCCGAGTAAATGAGATCTCCCGGGTGACGGCCGGCCGAGCAGCGCCCTCTAGAACGCGTGACGATTTTGACGGCGCGGGGCGCTCCCACCAGTTGGACAGTTGCGCGGGGGCAGAGTGACCTCGCGGGTGCCCTCCGGGAACTACGTCCATCTTCCATATGTAATATACATTTAATCGTGTAAACCCGGGCGTTGCCCGGGTCATTCGTCTACAAATTCGCAGTTGTTCACTAATTCAAACCAAAATTTCCATACATAGGTAAAAGAATACTGGGTTTAGTTTGATTATCAGATACAAAATTATATCGGGAAAAATTCCAAAAAACAGAGACCACGGGCGAAACAGGGTACATTTAATAGGGTAAAACCCGGGCGTTGCCCGGGTCATTCGTCTAGTATAATATAAATAAAAGTGGGGAAAGTGATTCTCCCTGCAACACTCCAGAATTAATTTTCACATTACTTGAATATTGCCCTTTCCATCGGATAGTAATCTTAGCTTCTTGGTAAAAGTTTTTTATCAGCATTACAAATTTATTGCTAATGCCCATTTTATGCAATTTTTGCCAAAGTAAATCATGTGGTACTGTGTCGAAATCTTTAGTTAAATCGACGAAGAAGACATATAGCTTGCCTCGTTTTCTTCTCAAAGATAATTGGATGAGTGAATTCAGTAGTAGTAATGTTAATTGATATCACCAATTAAAACAACTTAGTTAAGTCTGATATAGACTTCATAACGGAAAAGAGATATAATTATCCACATATCACCTTTTTTGATAAACGAGAATATTTTTCAATTTTCCACTACTTAACATTTATCTAATCATTATAATAATCTTTAATTATATGCTTTTTTAAATAAATCTTGAATATTTTTTTTAATTTTCACTTTTCAATTATATAGTCACTTTTTAGTCCAACATTATTTAAAAAAAAAACCTTTAATCAAATTTACTTTTATTTTTCATGATATTATTTTAGTATTGCAAAACATTTAATTGTTTCAGAAATCACTTTTATTCTCTTAATTATTATATCTTTTATATATTACATGCTTGATTTTGTCCACTTACATTTTTTTTTACTCGCTACTATATTTTATTCACCATATTTTGTATTTGTTTAAATACCTTTATAGTAGGACAATGTATATCATCAACTATCGGGCATGCAACAACCGCTTAAAACAATCATATTCTTTAACCAATTCCCTATAGTTTTCATTACTATCTTTTTCAGCCATTGCCTCACATAAACGTAGAAAAACGACAGTACTGCTTGACAATTTTTTTTTAATTTTGTATTTCACAAACTCTTTGAACACAGTTCCCCAGATTTAAAAATCCCAACTTCTGGTCTGAACACGCTTCAAGAGTTTATTTCAATCATCCGCAGAGCACAATCACCAACGCATGCACAAAGCGTTCACTTTTTTCAACTTTAAATATATTATTTTCAGCTCTAGTAGACCTCAATCAACCTTTGATTTCAAGTCAAGTCAGACCACCTACTGTCGCTACAATTCTACTTATCGCATGGCTCTACCATCCCTTTCAATCATATTAATAAGCAACTTTTCTTCAACAACTTTAAACCCAATAACCCTAAAATTGTGACAAAGCACTGTAACCCTTATATAGGATCGCAAGTGAAACATTGCCTAGAAAGACGCTAAAGTCTATATCCTCGCTTTGCACCTGGATGTGACAATTGCAAATATTTCAACTACTAACCCTTTCCAACGCCCGCCAATATACTCTTAGAATGTGAATTTTTATGTCATCATTCTATTTTAATCATCATTTTTTAAAAAATCAAACAAAAATGTCATTTTTATTTCACTTTTATATAATCAATATTATAAATTTTGATTAAGCATAAGTTTTATTTTTATAATTTTCAGATATATTCGAACAAAACATCTTGTTATAGCCCTTTTTAACCCTACAGTTTAAATTAATTGAAATAAATTTTAATTACTTACCTGTGTTAGAGAGGCTTTACCCGCTTAAATTCGGATAAACCCTTTCACTCCCGGGGCCCATCTATGGTAATTTAAACCAACAACCCTATATTGTATATAACTTATAACAAGATTTTCATGTTGTATAATAGAAACACATCTGTAAATGATTATAGGAATGATTGACATGTGTCATTACATCATCATATATAATGTACTTTGAACAAACTGAGGATAAATAAATAAAACTCTGTAATAGATTAAGAGTTGATCTAAAGTGATAGATATCAAAACGTCTAAATTCGAGATAGATGTAAGTCACAAAACAACTTCTAAAGATAGATTGGAAACTGTCAGGACGGCGCCAGTGTATAATTTTGCCAGACGATCCACGCTCTTCGCATCTGCTGAAATCCAATACTTCATTTCTAGGAAACGATATAAAAGGCCCCCGTCCTAGCCAAAAAATATAGTCACTTTACCATCAGCGTGAGCCCTCGTCGGTTGTCACCAAGGTCCTCCTCATCCACCATCTAGACCAGTAAGAACTCTTCTATCTCCATCTTTCGCTCCTAGCTCAACTTTAATCTGTTCACGGAACTTTCTTAATGCAACTGTGTCTTCGTTTTTTTGTGTGGACATTCCCAAGCTTTTCACTCTGCCTCGATCACGACTGCCTGTACTCTGTGAGAACTGTTAAAGGTCTTACAAGGTGCAGAGAGGTACTGGGCCACTCCCCATCCTGACTCTTCCTCTCGGTCAACACAGTATAGCGAGAGTCGACAGAATCGCACACCATAGATTAAGTTGACTGGATACCTCATCACATTTTTAGTCGACAGGATTCTACAAGAGTCAACATCACTCACCACATAGTGAGTCGACAGGATCTCATCACATATATATATTGAAAAAGAAGAGTTAATTAAAAAATAATAAATTAAGATTTGCATCCTCTTTTAAAATTTCGCGTAATATGATTTTGCGTAGCCATGACCAATTACGATGGTGGTTAAAGTGTCTTTATATTAGATTCTTGGTAGAAAGGAGATATAAATATATGGCGGGGCTATACATCTTCTCAGTTGCTGGTTGAATAATCCATAAGTTATAGGTGTACCCGTAGATTCTCTGTGAACCGAATTATTTTATTGCGGGCAACGCTTTGTGATAAAGTAAGAATGTGCAGGAATAGACCTTTACCTTTGACACAGCGGAGTTGTAAATTAGATGCAAAATGTAGGTTACAGATGAGTTCTGCATAGAACTAGGTTTTTGGGGGCCAAACACTGTATATGGCAGAAAGAGCCAATTGTTAGGCTGACAACAAATTCAAGGTTTTCATATGAAAAAATCTAGATTTAATCGCGTGAAGCATGACCATGAGTTCGGTTTAGAAGGTTGAGCAGCTTCATTTTGATAACAATATAAAATATCAGCATTCATTTGCTCTGAAGTTATATTAAAAAACGATTACAATATATATTATATACGGGGTGATCCAAAAGTCTTGCACAACTTTGAAATTTAATAACTCCGCGAATATTTGCGCTGGAGCAATGTAGTAAACACCATTGTGTTCAGGATACAATGGGATATTTTATGGCAAATAAGGAAAAATTACGAATTTGATTTTATTTACAATTTTATTCGCTAGATGGCGCTCTACCAGAATCAGGGAATCAGCGGCCAAATTGTTTGATAAATTGAAAAATATAACTGATCGACACATATTTTTCCTTTTTGAATACCAGGAAATAACCTTAATAATATCAAATTATAAATTAATAAAAACAAATTCGCCCAAAGTAGAAGAATTGGTTGACGATTTTTAAATACAATCTGAGATAAGTAAAATAGGTATATGCAAATTAAATGTATAACAAAAATGATATTTTAGATGAGGTTTGGTGGAATCCTCTCAGCTATTCAAAATTCGAAGATATTAAATGTCACATATTTGTTTAAAAAGCGCATATTTGTATAAGGTTTTGAGAGATTTTGTGAATATGGTAGAGAATATATAAAAGGAAGTTTTTGGTTAGAGAGTCGTGCAATAAATGATATTTTTTAATTGTTTCCTTGGGCGTGATTCTACAGACAATGGCGCAGCCGACAGGAATTTTAGGAATATTCAAAATATGGGACCTAAAGCTTGTCTTAAAACTGACTGCAGAACCTAAAGGTGAAAAAGTGAAAATAGAATAGGATTCTGGACCAGAACGATATATCGAAGCATTGATTGGCTTGGTACATTCACAACATGAACTAGTGAATAAGCTTGTGGATCAGCAGGTCAAGAAGGATAGCGGGAGATCGTCACTCGCCAAAATGGATGTCGAGAAGTTCGACGGAAGAAATATCGATCCAAGAACATGGATCCGAGTCTATGACAATCTCTGCATGAAAAACGGCTGGGAAAGCCTTCAGAGCAAAGACTAATGGAATTAGAGCCTACCTTGATGGCACTCTGCCCGTATGTGGTATGATTGTCAGTCTCCCGAATCTCAAGAAGCCAATTGGGAGGATTGGTTTGAAGAATTTATTGGGGCGTTCAATGAAGATTCAATCCCTAAATATGATAGGGCCATCAAGTGGCAATACCGAGGCGGATCCTATTTGGAATGTTTTTAGAGAAAACAGAAGAATTGCAGCAGCAATTGGCTGTATGTCAGATCTCAACACTATCCCAGCTGAGGAAAGTTCTGGAGAGCTGTCGGCCCATCAATAGGATCTCCAGGAGAGAGAAGTCTACCGGAACAAAGAGAAACCATGCCCTATACCTGAATGACGGCGAGGTATGCATAGTGGAAAATCCCAACTAAATCTGGATTTGCCGATCCCATGTCAAAATCGACCATTTTTCTAATGTACGATGCATCGCATTCATTCGTGGAGGTAAGAATCAATGAGGTTCTAGTAAAAGCTTATTTGGATAGTGGTTCGTCTCTTAATTTAATCCATTCTAGAGTAGTCAAAGAGAGCCGATGGACCACACATCCTACAAATATTCTTATCAGCACTATAAATAAAACAAAGTTCACGACCACTGGAGCCGTAGATCTGAAACTGGAGGTGGATAATCGTGGAGTCGAAATTCGGGCTGTTGTAATCCAGAATATACCGTTTGACTTGCTCCTCGGGAAGCCCACGCTAAAGTCGTTGAGATTAAGATGGGATTTCTCGACAAATGAAATTTCTTTCTTTTCCAATACTGATGACCCAATCACCAAAGCAGATGTCGAAGTGAAATACCCCAGTATTTGTATAAAAAAAGCGTCCACCCATTCCTGAATTTGATACCAGCTTTGAGCTGCAGAATAATTTTAAAGTGATTAGTGCAAAGCCATACCAACTATCCGCGGAAAAGAATTCATGGTTGGATATAAAATATAAACGATGCTAAATAAGAAGATAATCAGACCATCCAGTTCAGAATTCGCATCTCCTTGCATTGTGATTCCCAAAAAGAAAGATTTCAGTTTCTGCATTGATTACCGCAGACAATGACGAAACTACAGCAGACCCTTTCCCATTTCCCCGAATTGACAATATCATAAATCTGGTTGGAGGATGTCGCTACTTTTCAAAACTCGATCTGAGGGACGGATTCTGGCAACTGGGAATTACGGAAAGGACCCGAAGATTTACTGCTTTTGTCACTCTAACTGGACATTATGAGTTTTTAAGGCTTCCTTTCGGATAGAAAAATTCCCCTGCCAGGTTCCAGCGCATGATATGGTATCCGTCTTAGGGAATTTGTTGAAAGAAAAGGTAGTGGTGTATATCGATGATATCTGCTGTGGCGGCTACACCCAGCAAGAATGTGCCGATCTAACCAATAGAGTACTTCAATACCTAAGCGCAGCATGTCTGGTACTGAATCTCGAAAAATGTCAATTCTGCGTTCCTCAAATCGATTTATTAGGTCAGGTCATAGATGGAGACATCAAACGAAAAATATTCTAAGTAACAGAAATGGTAAAAATATGAGAAAACCATATAATTTAAAGTCCCTCCAGTGTTTTACTGGGCTCACCAATCATTATTGTGTGTACATCCAAGACTACGCTCGAATAAGGCGATCTTTGGACAAGCTGAAAGAAAAAGGTGTTCCATTTGAATGGAACTCCAGTTGTGAGAAGGCTTATCAGCAAATTCTGCTAGTTATTATGGAACGGGAGCTATTTTGCACCAACGGGACAATCTGGAGTAGTGTAAATAAATACGAGTGATCAGCTACTACTCCTACACTTTTACCAGGGCAGAGCAGAATTACTCTGTTACAGAAAAGGAGTGTTTGGCGGTGCATAAAGCGGTGGAACATTTCCGATCTTATCTGGAGAGTCGCTCGTTATTAGTGCATACAGATCACCGAGCCTTGACGCAACTTCTAAGTTGTGATGAACTGTGGGATTGTCTAGCCAGGTGGCAACTGTTTCTGCGTTCCTTCAATATGAAGATCAATCATCTTTCGGGAAAGGAACTAACGGATGCCGACGCTTTATCGCGACTGTTTGTAGACGTTCCCGTCATTTCTGACGAACAAACGCTCTGGGTAAAGCATAAATCTAAAGAAACGAAATATGATGAACAAAAGAAATATTTTCTTCTTACTCCAGAACAGATTCCCAGCATACTAAATCTATACCACGATGATCTGAAGTCTGGAGGTCATGCAGGATTCTGGAAAACTCATTACACTATAAAGAGCCGATTTTGGTGACGAAACATGAAAAATGACATTTGATGTTATGATCAATCGTGTCCTACATGCCAGAAAGTAAAATAAAAATAGCGATCCACCCCAGACCAATTGATCTTGCCCATTCAATCTGATGTCCTATTCAATACTATTCATATCGATTTCGCTGAATCCCAAAAAAGAAATCTGAATATAATGTTTCCACAGCCAATCTTTTCTGGTGATGGTCGATGAGGCAACGAGGATCGTCCACGCCAAATGTATGAAACAGTCTGGGAAAGCACTAAAGAACTATTTCGCATGTCATCCACTTTTACGGAACGTTAAAATAATTATTTATGACCAAGGAACTTCATTTACCCAAGGTGAATTCTACCTTTGGACTCGAAAGAACAATAATGAAATCAGGCACACCTGCCCATATCATCCTGCTGTAAATGATTTAGCCGAGCGGGTGATCAAAGAAATCAAAACTTTTGTCGAGTGTTATTCAAATTTCCCCCGAGGATGGAAGTGTTTCTTAGAAGCGGCATCCCAGGAGCAATGGCCACCCAGACCTTTCGGTCCATAAACCGGCATGCGTAGCATGCCCTTTGCTGCTATTAGCCACCGTACCAAAGGAATGATGCATTCTCCATGCACCGAGCGGCCATTGTTTGGCCCCTCGCACCCGCCATTATGGTCTGGCTCCATGGGGATAACCAATCAACCCACAGGCGTCTCCGAGAGTCCATGGCAAGGTTGCTGTCCGAGCCCTCCCGTTCGGAATTGGTTTAACCCGTCCTACGCTCCTCCCCCCTCGACCCTCGTACCCTTTGTTCACAGTACTCCCTGAATCTGCCGACGAATCAAGGACTTCTGAGGTTCCGAGGTTGACACAGGAAACCGCGCGGAGGCGGGAGGGTGGTACTACTGTGTACCCCTTGGTTTTCCATGGCGCGTACGGCAAGGACGCTCCCAATGGCGCACACACAGAGCGAAGACCCAAGAGTTCAGAGACTCGTGGCGCCTCGCATCAGCGCAACCACCGGCAGGTGGCTAGCTTCCACTGGCGACCAGCCAGTGGCACACCAGACACGAGGACGAGACACGCAGAGTCGCCTCTCCACTCCCTAATCCCCAAGGGTGAGTGCGGGGTGGGCGTCCTTGCCCTTTTCCCAGCCAACAGGCTGGTGCCAAGACAGGGCTTCTTTCCCCGTGCTTAGAAGCGGCATCCTTGGAGCAGTGGCCACCCAGACCTTTCGGTCCATAAACCGGCATACGATAGCATACCCATTGCTGTATCTAGGTCACCTAACCAAAAGGAATGATGCATTCTCCATGCACCGAGCGGCCATTGTTTGGCCCCTCGCGCCCGCCCTTATGGTCTGGCTCCATGGGGTCGACCAATCAAACCCACAGGCGTCTCAGAGAGTTCAAGGCAAGGTTGCTGACCGAGCCTTCCCGTTCCAACTCAGTTAAACCCGTCCTACTTTCCAATAGGACTCCCCCCCCCCCTTTGGCCCACGAACCCTTTGTTCACAGTACTCCCTGAATCTGCCGACGAATCAAGAACCTCTGAGGTTCTGAGGTTTACGCGGGGAACCAACGCGAAGGCGGGAAGGTGGTATACTGCTGTGTGCACCCCTTGGTTTTTCATGGCGTGCACGGCAAGGACGCTCCCAATGGCGCACACACAGAGCGAAGACCCAATAGTTTCAAGACACGTGCGCCTCGCGTCAGCCAACCAAGGGCAGATGGCCAGCTTACAGCTTCACTGGCCATCAGCCAGTCGCACCCCGACACAAGGAAGAACACGCAGAGTCGCCTCACCATTCCCCTATCCTCAAGGATGAGTGAGGGGTGGGCATTCTTCTTTCCCCGCGCTTAGAAGCGGCAGAATAAAAATTCGGCTCAATCAAAGACTGAGCCAGGGATGATATAGGCTTCTATGGCCCTTGCATCCCAGGCTTTCGCCGCAATCTAGGTCCACACAGCCAAAAGGAACGATGCATTCTCCATGCACCGAGCGGCCATTGGTAGGCCCCTCGCGCCCGCCAGTATGGTCTGGCTACAATGGGGTTGACCACTCACCCACAGGCGTCTCCGAGAGTTCATAGCAAGGTTGCTGACCGAGCCCTCTCGTTCGGACTTAGTTTAACCCGTCCTAAAGCTCCAATAGGACAGAAGCGGCAGATAGGAAATTCGGCCCTGCGAAGCAGGGCCAGGGACGATAAAGGACAGAAGCGGCAGTTAAAAATCATAATCGCCATCACAGCACCTATTAAGGTTGCTCTCCCTGATTCAAATGGAAAGGAGCCATGCCAATACCACCCGCCGACGAAGAATTAGGTGTACAACCTTATAAAAGCGAGGCGGAAAAGAGTAACGAACAACGCTATAACTACGGGATACGGACAAAATATTATTATAATCGGAACCGAAGGAAACCGCCCGACATCAGACCTGGAGACATAATTCTGGTCAGACACCAACAAGCTGGCAAACAGGTTACAAACTGGACCCCATAAAGTGACGGAAGAGAAGAAAGTGGAAGACGCCGTTATATACGTCATATATGAGTCCAAACAAGGAAGTAGATGTGCACACATCACCAACCTAGTGAAATTCCACCCAAGATAGAAAATAGCGGTTTTATCCCAGGAGTGATGAGAGGACTTGGATGGTAGGTCTGTCCCATATTTGTTTATAGTTTTGAGAGATTATGTAAATATGGTAGAGACTATATAAAAGGAAGTTTTTTTTTTTTGGCCAAGAGAGTCGTGCAATAAATGAGATTTTTTATTTTTTTCCTAGAGCGTGATGCTACAATAAATTGCTATTTTTAAAAATTCAACTCTCTCTCTCTCAATGTATCAATTATATTTATTTTAATTAATTTGAAAAATATTCATATCTGATAATGTATTTTACTCTGTAATGCCGTCACTACAGGATAAATCACTCTTGTTGAATTTTTTTTATTGCAATTTAGAATCTGCCATTGAAGCTTTACGAGCGTTTTGTACCTTTGAAGGTATTCGAAGCGGTAAAGGGCCCATGAGTTGCTACTCTCTAAGGCGAATGATTAAAAAATTTGAGGAGACTGGATCTCACAGAAAGCAAAACTTCGGAATGGAATACCATCGACATGTAAGTCAGTGGCTGTTGCGGTTTCTCAGAATGTTGAAGCTATTGAAACGTTATCCACGTATGGAGAAGTAAGTGCTCGACAAGTTACACAAAAAGGGGATTTCGTACGGAACATTTTAGAGAGCACACATATTGTGAATAAAATTGTAACTAAAATTAATTTCAATTTTTTTATTATTTGCCTTAAAGGTTCCCATTGCATCCTGAACACAATGGTGTTTACCGCTTTGCTCTAGCGCAAATATTCGCGGGGTTGTCAATTTTTGAAGTTGTGCAAGACTTTTGGATCACCCTGTATATATATGTATATACTAGACGAATGACCCGGCTTCGCCCGAGAATTCCCCCGAGTCAAATTTTCTTCATACTGAAAGTAAATCAATAAAAAATAGTAGAAGTGCCATAGAATAGCAATACAGAAGTAACACATAAACCACAGGCAAAAATATGTGTGATGGCAAAAATTGTATTTTATTAGTGTTTAGGTATTTAATTTAAATATTTTTTTGCAAACCATTTAGTTGTTTCTAAATCAACATTGTTTAAATAGATGGCAGCTTTTACACCCAACCCCAGAGGTACCACCCCAGCGCATTAACCCTCGAAATTGCCTGAGTTGAGTGAGTGACTGCGATGGATCTTGACTGCGATGCCTATCTTCTCAGTACGAATAAGAAAAAATAGGCTTATAAAAAATTATCCAAAATACTGGCATGTAAATATTTTTCTGCAAAAAATAAATGAGCACATGGGAATTAGGCAAACGTATGTGTCTGCCAATGACTGCGACGGCATTTTAAACGATCTAAAAAAAAAATAGATGAAAAAAAAGGCAAGAAAAAAAAATTAATAAATATTACGAAAGCCATTATTTACATACATATTTACATATTTTGTAAAGTTTTTGAATTGCATTGTGTGCACTTACCGTAGCTTAATAATAAAGAGTTCTCTCTCAATAATTAATACTTTTGTTAAAAAAGTAAAACTAGTATAAAAAATATTTCAAAAAAAGTACGCAAGCGACTTGAAAAGAAATGCAGAACGCTCCTTGGTCGCTTGATTGGCCTGGATTGTTACTTCGCCTCATATTTACTCCGCGTAAAAAAAGGTTATTCAAATGGAAAAAATAAATTTGCGAAAAATACTAATCAAAATGTAGCCGAAAATTTTACTCGTATTTATAAAAAGCGACAGGCAAAATTTGGTACCAATTGGTTCAGTAGTTTTCGAGTTTGTCGCGAAACAGACAACAGACATTGACTTTTATATATAAGAAGCCTAGCGGATGTGTACCCGGCTTCGCCTGGGTTTTATCCGAGTGGATGTTTGCCTAACGAATATTATTAATAAAAATATTCGGGAACACACAGAATATTATGATAATAGTGATAATATAATTCGTTACGTCCTATATTTATATAATATATGAAATTTATTTTTCGAGCAAACATATCCTCTCTCTACTGAATAGATTTTTAAAAAGATATACATAAATAAAAATATCTAGAGATATACTACATGATCTTAACCAAAAGGCCGAGAAACGATATTTTATATATAGAGATGACCTGGCTTCGTGTGTTTCCTGCTCGAGTGAATGTTTCGCTGGTAGAATTTTGTTCCTGCCTACTATTAATCATTATCTGGCTTCGCCCGTGGTCTGCTTTAGTGAATATTCCCCAAAATAATTTTTTAATGCATTCAACCAAGATACGGCAATATTGTCATCATCTTTTCTGACTAAAAAAATATTGTTGCTCAGTACTTGGTTAAATATAATTTTTCTTGGTTAAAGTGCGACAAAAAAACTCTTCCTGATTTCACTCTCTGTCCTGTTCAAATTTCAGCGAGATTAGTTACATATTGAGGGCTTGCATAGCCGACAAACATATATATATATATATTAAAAAACTAAAAAAAAAAAGATAAAAAAATCAGGTGTTGAAATCAATATTAAAAAAGGCATATCCTGACCAGGAGCACATGTGCTTTGCAGAAGGCAGAGCGCCATCTGGTGAAACAGAAATCAACTAAATATTGATTTAGCCTGTTCCCTGATATTTGGCCAACCCAATTTATTGATAAATCAAGAAAAGCCATCCACGAACGCGTTTCGCGCTTTTGGCGCTCGTCAGCGTGGAGTAGGCTGAACCATTGCGACCAAAAAATATTTTTTGATCCCAATGGCTGCTGAAAAACCAAGAAATGGGTATTTAAGGCCAAACTTGCGTAAATACGCTTAGCACATTAAAAAACGAAAGAAAAAAATAAAAGATAAAAAGATCAGATGTTGAAATGAATATTAAAAAAGGCATATACTGACCAGGAGCACATGTGCTTTACAGAAGGCAGAGCGCCATCTAGTCGAACAGAAATCAACTAAACATTGATTTAGCCTGTTCCCTGATATTTGGACAACCCAATTTCTTGATAAATCATTCTTGATTTATCAAGAAATTGGGTTGGCCAAATATCAGGGAACAGACAACATTTCTGTTCCACCAGATGGCGCTCTGCCTTCTGTAAAGCACATGTGCTCCTGGTCAGGATATGCCTTTTTTAATATATATATATATATGTTCCCGGCTTCGCCCGATTTTTACCCGAGTAAAAGTTTGCTTAACAAACATTTTTTAAACCATTCTAGCAAACATCAAATCCCTACTGAATCTATACTTGTCTACACTCTCGATAATTTTTTCCCTGTCCCTTGAAAAATATTCGATAAGTTGAAAATAATCAGTATTTATTGGTCCACTCGGTAATTTGAAGTTGAAGGAATAGTATCTTGCCTCAAACGAAGATTTGTAAATAACTGTATTTAGCGAATGTATACCCGGAAAGTTTGCCTAACATATTAAAACGATTCTTGAAAACATCCAATCCACCTATATTTTGATTTATAAACGCATATAAATATAAATATTGTTATATGCGTTTAAATATATTTTTGAAACACATAAATATTGAAAACATTTATTATATTTTAAATAAGATATTGTCACTTTTGTGAATTTGATAATTATTTTTTTTCTCAATGAATTATATATATTAATTTAAAATTTCATTTTTGTTTTCATCATCACATACAATGCAATTTTTTATATGAACAAACGATAATAAACAACAACAATTAGGGGCTCAAATTCATTTATTATGGTTAGCAGCTCCGTAAATAAAGATATTTTCACAACAATTAAAGTTGCATCATCATTTCTATAAAACAACAGCGAATTAAATTAACAATGTAAAAATATATTTTAACATTACATTTAACACAAAAACGTTAAAATATTTTCTTCAAATATATATTAATATTGAAATGCCAAGCATTTTTACGTCATTGGAATATTATATTAATAAATTCTCAAATTAAATTTATTATACTTGAAAAACATTTTAAGCATTGTTACAATTTATAAATATAATTTCACTAGACGCCGCTAGAGGCGCTGCTTGCGAGTGAAATTAGAAAATTTGCAAATAAAATTGCAAAGAATATTTATATATTTCAAATCAAATTCAAACTAGAAATATTCCCAGTAGTATAGTAAATAACTTCTTAAGGTTTCACGGCGATTGGATAATCTTACCTTTTAAAAACATTCATCGTGTGAACAAACTAACATTCATCGTGTAAACAAATCACGTGTTAATTATTAACCAATCAAATTCATTTTTCGCGCGACCAGTGCTGCGCCCAAGCAGTTAAAGGCTGGAACTAACGATTTTTGGTTTTTTATTTAAAAAAAAAAGCACATTAAATTTTTTAGTTTTTTGAATAGCCTATATGTTAAACGAAATCTTTAGCTACCTACATGCGAAATTGCATAAAGATTTATTCTGTAGATTTTGCGCAACGCGATAACAAACATCGATTTTGGATTTCATTTTTATAGATATAAGGATAAGAATAGAGAGATGGGGCGCACTCAACTATAGGGAAAAAAAGCATACTAACCATATTATCAATAAGGTTTGCCTTATTAATAATAGTATTATCTCATATTCAAAGAAAAGTAACAAAACAAAGGCCATCACAACAATAACTAAACATAAGAACCCATTGCCCACACATAGCATCATTAAGTTTGTAAATATCAAAACTACATTATTCACTAACCATAACTTGGTAACTAAAACAAATTTCTCTCAACATTTCAGCAGAAAAAAATAAGGCTGTAAAAACCAATGGCAAAACATGTCAAACAGGTCAATCTTTAGAATGCTCAACTATTTTTCTCCCTAGCCTAATATATGCGTAGACAAAAAGAAAGCAGCATAATAGAACTACCACGAACAAAATATACAGAAATGGCAAGCGAATAAAACAGTAAAATAATTGGAAGGGTGAGGAAACAGGCTCTCTAATATAATTCCCCATCTCTCTCAGTAAGAAAAAAAAAGGCTTATAAAAATGCAAGCCAAAAAGCAGCCATGTTAATAAATGTCAATAAATGTTCAGTAGAAAATAAAAGGGCACATGGAAATTAGGCAAATATATGACAACAACAGACTAAATTTTAAACTTAAATGAAACATATGATTTTTTTTAAATAATAACAAAGGCCATTACAAAAATGCCAAAACATAAGCCCATTGTTTACATACATTAATAAAAGTTTGTAAATATTGTCAAATCTGCATTGTTTACTAACCGTAACTTTGTAAAATGTAGTGCCCTATCAACTACATGTCAGCAAAAAAAAAATAATACTCAAAAAATAAAACTAATGCCAAAATAGCCATGTTAATATTTTAGGCTGATAAAAACCAAAGGGTATATGGATTATAGACAAACACATGTTTTGGCTGTTAAATGAGACAGTAATTCATATTAAATTTCACTACATATGATTTTTTTGTAAAATTATTTTTAAAAAATAAAGGCTAGAACAAAAATTAATAAAAATACGAAATCCATTGTGTGCATAGTAACGATAGGTTTGTAATTTTTTTAAAATTGTATTTTTGTGTGCACTTAGAGTAACTTAGTATTACGAATTTCTATCTCAATACTTGTGTGATGCTAAATACCTTTGTAAAAAAAGAAAAGTAACACTCTTAAAAAAAAATATTAAAAAAAAAAAAAGTTGAGCAAGCGATTTGGAAAATATGCAGAACGCTCATTGGTCGGTTAATTCGCCTGGTGTTATCACTTCGCCTCGTATTTACTGCCGCGCAAAAAAAAAATTTCTGGAGATTCTTTACACTTTATTGGAACAATATCGAACTTTCGAGTATTTCTGCCTTCCTGCAAGAATACATAAAAACGAATAAACGCCGTTAAGATGCTAATAATATGTACATTTAAATATTAAGAGAGATTTTGCATATTGCTTGATATTAGAATATTTTATTAAGTAAGTTTGTATTTTTTTGCATATTGACTATTTTTGTATAATTCAAGAATTATCATATTGACTGTAACTTTTATTTATTATATAAAAAAAAACCAAAGGCCAGAACAAAAATTTATTAAAAATACGAAAGCCATTGTTTACATACAATAACGCTAATTTTGTAAAGTTTTTTTTTTTTAAATTGCATTGTGTGCACTTACCGTAACTTAGTAATATAAATTTCTCTCTCAATACTTTTGTAAAAAAAAGTGACACTCGTATAAAAAGATATTTAAAAAAAAGTACGCAAGCAACTTGAAAAGAAATGCAGAACGCTCATTGGTCGCTTAATTGACCTCGTGTTATTACTTCGTCCCGTATTTACTCCGCGTAAAAAAAAAATATTCAAATGAAAAAAAGAAATAGCCAAAAATACTAATAAAATATAGCCGAAAAATTTCCTCAGGTTTATAAAAAGCGACATGCAAAATTTGGTACTAATTGGTTCAGTAGTTTTTGAGTTTATCGCGAAACAGACAGACATTGACTTTTATATACAGTATATATATACAGGGTGATCCAAAAGTCCCGCACTATTTTAAAAATTAATAACTCCGCGAATATTTGCGCTAGAGCAATGCGGTAAACACCATTGTGTTCAGGATGCAATGGGATTTTTTATGGCAAATAATGAAAAATTCGAAATTGATTTTAGTTACAATTTTATTCGCCAGATGGCGCTCTGCCAGAATCAGAGATTCAGCGGCCAAATTGTTTGATAAATTAAAAAATATAACTGATCGACACATATTTTTCCTTTTTGAATATTAGGAAAGAACCCTAATAATATCAAATAACAAATTAATAAAACACCACTTCGCCAAAAGTATGAAGAATTGGTTAACGATTTTCAAATACAATCAGAGATATGCAAAATAGGTAAATGCAAATTAAAACATGTAGTAAAAAGAAAAGTGATATTTTAGATACGGTTTGTTTCTGAAGATAATAAATTTCTAATATTTTTAATTCAACTCTCTCTCAGTATCGATTATATTTATTTTAAGTCATTTAAAAAATATGTATCTATCTCTGATAATTTATTTTACTCTGGAATGCTGTTGTTGTTGTCGTGTCCAATAAAAACCCTCAGATGTATCCATGCATCTCCATCACAGCAGCAGCAATGTCCACTATATATAAAGCTGCTGCTCTGGGTCTAAGTCAATTTTCTGCAAGGCTGCGGCCATTGCTGGGCATGAGAATATGTGAGTAGGTGTAAGTTCCATACCAGGACAATTGTTGCATGCCCTATAAGTTATTGTGCCATTTGGATGTATTGTCATTCCTTTATAGTGTTTTGTTCTAAGTCTTGTTATAGTTTTTGTCATTTTTCTCTCTCAGAGTTTATTTCGCATTTAGATCTTTTCTTATTTTTTTGTTTAATTATCTTGTATTTTGACAAAGAATCAGCGTCAAATAATGACATTTGTTCTTTCCTTTGGCTCAACTTTCTGACTTCCTTTGCCAATTCAAATGCTATTTCATTACCCCCGATCCCAGCATGGGCAGGGATTCAATGTAGAATGCAGTTATTTTCCAATGGTTCCAGTTGGGTAAGTAACGAGTGTATTTTCTGTGTGATTTTAGTATTGCCCTTCTGAATTGCTTCTAGAGCGGATATGGAGTCGCTGTATATTAAAATTCCTTCTGCTTGATGCAGGGATGGTTGGTTAAGGCATACATCAAGGGCTTACCAGATAGCTGTCAGTTCACAAGTGAAGTTTGACGAAATCTGTCCTGCTCCTTCTTTGATTTTGATGTTTGTTCCATCTTTAGTATTATGTTAATTCCGGCCCCTCCATTACTCAGGGTAAGGTCTGAAGATCCATCTGTATATGCTGTTAAAGGGCGTGGCCGAGCATTTTTAATCAAGAATTTGCACTATGAGGACATAGCCGTTAATATTCCAAACACATTAGACCTCGAAGCCCAAGGTATCAAAGTCTACCTCAATCAAAACAAAGCCATCAACATATACAATATGTATCACCCTCCAAACAATACATTTATTGACGATGGAACAATGGCTCAATTTCTTACAGACAACACTATTATTGTAGGTGACCTTAATGACAAACATCAACTATGGGGATGTTCTACGCCAAACCCAAGAGGCAAAATACTATCAAACATATTTGACGACAATGCCTTCATGTGCTTAAATGATGGGAATCCTACCCATCATTCCTACAAGCTATAATACTGCACAAGCCCTTGATATAAGTTTTTACTATCCTGACATTTTCCACAAATGCAAATAGCAAATATTAAAAAGTTTTGGAAGTGATCATTTACCTAATTTGATAGAAATTAGCACCAAGACCAAAACTAGCTCAATTAAGAAAAATTCTGGAACTTCAAAAAGGCTAATATAATATCTTTCGAAACCACCATTATTAAAGGAGCCAAAGTTTCAATACCAAGAGGTAATATTAAGAAATGGATTCCAAATTATACACACCAGGCAAAAAAATATTCAAACACTTATAACTAAAAGAAATGAACTACAAAAAAGTGCACCCAAAACCAAACAAATTGTAGAACTGAACTGAACATTGTGATTGCAAAAAAATAAAAAGATTATACGTAAATGTGAAAAGGGAAAAATGGAAACAAACTTGTGAAAACCTGAACCCAAGAAACCCAAATACAAAACTTTGGAATTTGGCAAAACAAATTGACAGAGTCCAGCCACAAACTGAAAACACAAATATGATTAAGAATACAGATGGTACACCAGCAACTAATGACAAAATTGCTGCCAATCTTTTAGGTAATTCATATCAAATAAGTAGTAAAATCAAGGTTGAAAAAGGCCCGAAAAATTATTCATGACTGTAAAAATGTCACCAGCACTCATAATATTTTCCATTAAAAAAATCAATATGAAAGAGCTAGATTATGCATTAGAAAACACTGACCTAAACAAGACTCCTGGGCCAGATGGAATCCATGGCCGAATGATATCAAACTTGGGCGAAATTGGCAAAGAAAGACTTCTTAATATTTTCAATAACTCCTGGAAAACTGGAAAATTGCCACAAGACTGTAAAAATGCAACAATAATTCCCATTAAAAAACTTGACAAATCTGCTGATGACCCAAAAAAACTACCGACCTATCTCCCTCACAAGTATTTGCTGCAAATTAATGGAAAAAATTATACTCAGGCGACTCACCTACCACCCGACACAAGATATCTCTTACTAGAAGAACAATATGGATTTAGGAAAGGACATGGGACAATAGAACAACTCTTATTTTTCACACAAAAGGTAAAAGATGCACAAACAAAAAATCAACTAACCACACCATAGCTGCTTTTTAGACCTTACACAAGCTTTTGATAAGGTATGGAAAAACAAGTTAATTACAAAATTATACAAACATTTCAAAATTGATGGAAAAGCTATAACTTGGATAAATAATTCCCTTAAAAATATATACATCAGGGTCAAATATAATGGCACTCTATCTAAAACCTTCAAATTGTACCAAGGATTACCACAAGGATCAGTCCTTAGCCTAACTCTCTTCACCCTATTTATTGCAGGCATAGAAGAAAAAGTTTCACATAAAACCAATATTGGATTTTCGCTGAAGACATTATTCTATGGAGCAGCAACACTAACTGGAAAAGAGCTGAAAGAGATTTGAACAAGACTCTTCTCCACCTAGAAATATTTGCTAATAAACATAAATTAGAATTTAACCCCCAAATATCTGAAACCTATCTTTTTACTACCGATAAGAAACTATACAAAATAAGACCAAATATTATTCTGAAAGAACAACAATTGCAATATAATAAACATCCTAAATATCTCGGCTACACCCTGGATCCAGAAATTAACTCCAGTAAACATATTGAAGTTGTTAGAAAAGGAAGAGACCGACTAAAAATCTTGAAATGTATTTCAGGAAGAGTGGGGAGCTGAAGCAACAACACTAAAATTAACTTACACATCTCTAATGAGACCTATCTTGGAATATGGATATCAAATCTATGGTACAGAATCTGAAACAAATCTAAAAACACTGGAAAGGATACAACTAAATGCAGCTAGAATTATTACAGGTCTTCGAAATACCTTCCCTAATAATATTGTACTTTACGAGGCAGACATTATGCCCTTAAAGGATAGAAGAAGCTACAATCTGCCAAAATATATAAACAAAATCAAGAGTTATGAAAACAAACACAGAACTTTCAATTACATACTTAATTGGGAACTCAATATAAGACTCAAAAAAGAAGGCCCTCTCCACCTGGCCAAAAGAAATGAATTTTTAAAATATAAAGTGGAAAAATATTATTTAGCTGAAAAAATATCTCCATGCGAACCACTAACAAAATGTTATTTTTAATGCCACTTTAAACGAACCCACCAAAAAAAACCAAAATCCAGAACACTTAATACACACTACATACTACAGAATGCTTAAACAATTATCATTAGAAATAATTAATAAAATTCTTTAAAAAATGCAATAATTATCAATACCGTTGGTAGCAGAGACGAGTTGGGACACACTGGTAGTGGCTCTCTCATCAAAACCACAAATGGCAATGGGAAAATAAGCAGAAGAAACCCAGAATTTTGCTCAGTCTTCAGATCAGAACTTAAAGCCATCTATGAAGTATTTAAATCCATCAGAAACACTAAACATCACGATATATGGATTCTTACTGATAGTAGAAGTGCCATTCAACACTTGAGTCACACAGGGGAACTTAGAGACAAAGTAAGCAGGAACATAATTGGTTATCTCCAAAAACTCTCAATACCTCAAAAATTCACCTTCAATGGATACCCTTACATGTTAGCATTGAAGGCAATGAAGCTGCTGATGCGCTAGCGAAAAAAGGCACAAAAGAACGCTTGTAACAGAAAATTAAACTTAATTTTAAAGGAATAGAAACAGTAGCCAAAATAAACAAGAACTGGAGGATCCCACAAAGCACAGTTGGTACACCCTAGAAGCAGATGGCCACCCAGATCTTTCGGTCCACAAGCCGGCATGCGAAGCATGCCCTTCGCTGTTATTCAGTTCAACTCATAAGCCAAGTAACGGTATCCAAGCTAGTGCTTGGACATTGTACTTGGGAACACCACCTCCCAGACAACGTGTCTGGAAGGATTTCTATACAGGTGTTCTTTAATCACAGCAAAATAGGAAACTATCTACTGTGTCCAGCAGGGACCGCGGGGAGGCAGCCCCCGGTCGACTCTGTTCACTCACAGCTGAGGAAAAGCTCAGCTGCCACGTCGTGGGCTTTCTCAAGAAGCTTGCTGTGATTTCTCAGCAGCTTACTCTCGATCGCGCCCCTCGCCCTCCTTCTCTCTTCCTGCACGCCTACCACCCTTGGACAATCCAAGACGTAGTGGAGTGCATTCACATTCCTTTCTCCATAGACGCAATCAGGGTTTCTCTTAATTTTAGATCTGTGGTGACTTAGGGAAGAGCCCATGTCCCGAACTACCCTAATGAGTTTGTGAGACATTACCTTACAGAGGTACTTGGGTGTTGTTACCCCATTGAATACCTCTCTCCCCTTCACACTGTTCCTCCATCTGTCCAACCATAAGTCCTTGACGTGCCCCCTGATCCTCCTATAAACTTCTTTCTTGGTCACTGGGGTCCTCAGTGATCTACCTCTAAAGCATCCTGCCTTAGCGATCCTGTCTGCGAACTCATTACCCTTGATGAGGCTGTGTCTCCTAAACCAAGGGAGCTCCGGAGCCCGCGTCATCATCTCCAGCTCCTGGATTATTTGATGCGCGAGTTGCCCTTTCACCAGATTGATGGCGACGAGGGCCGACATACAATCTGAATAGAGGCGGTCCGGGCTGAAGTTCTTCTCGGCACACACTCTGAGGGCTACCCTGATCGCAACCAGCTCGGCTGAAAAGACCAATTCGTCCACTCTGAGTGTTAAAATTTCTTGGAAGATCAGCTCTCCATTAGTGAATATCACTACCCCAGCTCCAGTATTGGTTCCAGACTTACTACCATCAGTGAAAACCTCCGTGCCAATCCCTGTCGGCCCTCCAGGACTCCAATTCCACTTTGGCAACCACTGCGGAGGCTACCTTGGGTCCCTCTTCGATTCCAGGGCCCCCGCTTCAAGTCCCAGGGAATCTCCCTGTTATCTCAGATCTTCTGTCTGATTGTCTCCTCCTCTTGTTTCAATCCCAAGGGAATAAGCCCAGCGAGGACCAAAAAGGCCTCACTGCTGGTAGTGCGATATCCCCCTGTGATTCTGAGTGCCGCTGTCCTCTGCACTCTCTCTAGAATTGTTGCCACCTTCTGATCCCTGTTTCGGCGCCACCAAGCCCCGGAAGCATATAGCAAGATTGGCTCGACACAGGAGAGGCAGAGGTTCCTAAAAATAGTACCCTCCTTCTCCCCCCCCCCCCCTGTTGAGAGCCAACCAGGACAGGCCTGCACAACGCCTCCCTGCCTCTCGCCACCATCTCCTCCGCCTGGTATTGCCAACCCATCTTGACATCAATGACCACCCCCAGGATGGTCATCCTATTGACCAACGCTACCCTCCGTCCTTCCATCCGGATTGTGTTCCCATTTGATCCCTTTCCTTTTAGTTCTTATGTCCCTAGGCTTAAAGCTGAGGGCTTTAGTTTTGGAGACATTGAACTTAAGGCCAGAGTCATGGGCCCAGATCGAGAGAATTTGGAGAGAAGTTTCAACACACCTCTCAGCCTTCGCTCTCGAAGCAGCCTCAATGATGAGGAACTGGTCGTCAGCATAGAGAACCAGCCTGGCTCCCTCAGGGAGCTCCTCCTGGAAAACGGTGTTTACCAGGATATTCCACAGAATAGGTCCGCAGCAAGAGCCCTGGGGGCAACCCCTAGCACAGTTTCTTTCCAACTTCCGCCCACCAAAACTGAGGCTAATCCGTCTATCCCTCAGGAAGTCACGAACCAAGCTGCACAAATTATCAGGACAACCCATGTCCATCAAATTACTTATCAGCTTTTTCCAGCTCATGGAGTTGAACGCGCCATCAATGTCCAGGGCCACGAAAAGAACCCAAGCCCCCTTATTTAAGCCCATCTCAACCCCCTCTAACACCTCGTTCCGAGCTGTGGTTGTGGACTTCCCTTCCCTAAAACCATGTTGGAAAGAGGAAAGGAGCTCATTACTCTCTAGCCAGTGCTTCAGTCGCTGAGCTAGTAGGCAATACGGGACCATACCTAGACACACTAGTAAAGAAAGCGGACGATAATCATTAGGAGAATTACCCTTTCTACCAGACTTTTCGAGAAGCACTACTCGGGCAACCTTCCATGCCTCAGGAAATGTACCAGTGTCCAGGTACCTATTGAATAACCTGGCAAGAAGTGATGGGTGCTTCCTTGCCAGGGCTTTCACGACCGTGTTATCGATCTCTTTGGGACCAGGAGATTTCCTTTTCCCAAACTTGAAAGCCGTAAATTTCACCTCATTCTCAGAAAAGGGCGGATCCACCAAACCACAAGTGGTCAGAGAGATCTCGTCCTCTATTTCCTCGTTTCCGAAGTGCCGATCCAAGTTGTTTTTATTTTGTCTTCTGCTTTCGAGCGAGTAGGTCTAGAACACATTATCTCTGAATTTTCTCATTGTTGGTGGATGAAACAGCACCAGTGATTATTTTGGCCGCTTTTGCTTGAACACTGTCCAGTCTTACTTTTAGTGATGAGCTTGAGGGAGCCTAGACCGGTGTTGTATATTCCATTATCGGCCTTATTAAGGTGGTATATGTTGTTCTGAGAATTCTGGGTTTTGCGCCCCAATTTGTTCCACATAGCCTTCTCAGAATGTTTAGTTTTCTGATAGCTCTATTTGAGGTGCTAATTATGTGTTCTGAAAATTCCAATTCCTCATCAATAATAATTAAAATAATTTTGTTGACATCTTGTCAATACATGCACAGTCTGCACTATTAAAAAAATATAATATACATTATATACACTATGTACAATGAATATGGCGCCTCTGCCAGTGCTGCAGAGTTTGGTGGAGAATCGCCAGTGAGTCTCCAGCGACACCACGCATTTTGCGTACTTCGCCGCTTAGGAGATGGTGATGGCGTGGTCCTCGAGACCAACTGGAAAGATCCAGGACTGCAGTATCACACCTAGGTATTATGGATTTCAAATTTTATCAATTATTTGTTTGTTTATGCTTATTTTGTGGTTATATTTATGCCTTTTTCCCTGTGAGTGGAGAAGACGCATAGGTTTGGTTTTATTGGGTTTATGGTCATTTGGAGTTCCATTGCCCACATCTCCAGTCCTCTCATTGATGTGTTCAGTATTTTTTACGATTTTTCTATGCTGCTACTTGTGTGCCATATGGCTATATCATCTGCATAACAGGCAACCTTTGTGTCTTCAGTGAGGTAATGATGGATGTCGTTAATATATAGCAGATAGAGTAGAGGACTGAGCACAGATCCCTGAGTTACACCAGCTCATGTTCTTCCTTCCTTGGAAAATTCTCCATTGACTCAAACCTTTAACCTTTTTCCCCTTAAGAAGTCTGCAATCCAGATTAAGGTTTTTCCTCTTACTCCGATGCTGTGCAGCTTATCACGTAATTTCTCCCTCCACACTCGATCAAAAGCTGAGGTCATATCAAGGAATATAGCCGTGGTCTTCTTTTGACCAAAGATTAGATTATCTCTTGGTGACCTCTTGGATTTTTTTATTGATGAGTTTAGCTCATTCAGTGTGAAGTCTCTCGAGAAAATATATTGTTGATGGAAGTTTCTTGCTTGTTTAACTAACTGGTTTATATTATTTTTAGAGTCCTGTCTTCATTCGTATAGTTGAGTCTGGAAGTGCTTGAAAGATATTCAGCAATTATGTCAGCCATCTGTTTGTTCTCGTTCTCGCTGTTCTATTCATATCGGTTAGAGTATTGGAGGATTGGTGTTGGTTTTGATTGTTCTCTAACACTCTAATCATATTCCAGTGTTGGCTGTCCTTTCTTGGATCCATTTTTCGCAAAATTCTGCCATTTTTCTTGTTTGCATATCCAAATTTCTTGTTCTATTTTGTGACTAATTTCAATGAGTTTCTTTCTGTTTTCTTCAGTTTTATTTGTTTTAAGAAGTTCATTGATATTGTCTCTCTCTGCAATCATTGCCTCGATGTTGTGGTCCTTCCAGAAAGGTAGCCACAGATCTTTACGTCTGCCTCTATGTATCGATGCTTTTGCAGCTTTGGATATGTTCGAAGAGAATTTTTCCAAGTTTTTGTCAAGCGTTCTGTAATTCAATATTTTGGTGCACAGTTCTTCAAGCTTTTCTATGAATTTTTCAAGTCAGCTTTCCTAAAGTTCCATGTTCTTTTATTCTAATGGACATTCTCAATTTTGAAGTTTAGGGTTGTTAAAATTGATCTGTGGTCACTGATTGCACCTCTCAGGATTTTCCATTGTGTTGTGGGTGCGATGTTGTAATTTATCGCTGTGATGTCTATTGCGGATTCTGTGCCTGTAGACTTAGATAGATAGGTGTTCTCTCCGTTATTTAACGGTGTAAGGTCGAGGTCGGTTAGCATGTCCTCAACCTGCTGACTTTTGTTATCCTGGACAGGTGATCCCCAAATTGAACTTTTGGCGTTAAATTCGCCGAGTATGATTGTGATATCCGAAGACGGTTCACTTAATGTCTCTATTGTGTGTACCCATACAAAATTCAAAGATTACACGAGCTGAAAGTTGGCGATTTTGAGATGCGTCAAGAATTCGCTGCATGGGTTTTCCGGCAAATTGATATTGATGAAAACTGGCTGTCGAATGTTCTGTGGACAGATGATGCTCACTTTTCTCTAAACGGAGAATTTATCATTCAAAACAGCCGCATTTGGGCAACAGAAAACCCTAGGATTTTTACAGAAATGCCACTTTTCCAGCCTAGAGTTACAGTTTTGTGTGGGTTCACTTCTTTTATTATTGGGCCATTTTTCTTTGAAAATGCAATGGAAGAACTTTTAAAACCTTTTTGGAACTGGTGAACGTTATGTTCAACTTTTGAGAGAAAAGGGTATTCCCATATTGCAGGGCAAAAGCACTAAGCGAAATAACATTCATTAAAGATGGAGGACCTCCTCATATCTCCCGAGGTGCCAAACAATTGCTGAAGGATACGTTCGGTGAAAATCGTGTGATAAGTCGCCATTTTATATACCAGTGGCCTCCAAGATCACCAGACTTGACGCCTTGCGATTTGTTTATTGGGGTACATTAAATCGTGTGTTTATCGATGCTGGCCTACCACATTGGCCATGTTGAAGGCTTCTATCAGATGGCATGTTATATCAATTTCAACAGATATGTTATTTTATGCTGTCCATTCTGTCATTTATCGTCTGCAGGCGGTGATTGAGAATGAAGGGTGCCACATTGAGCAAGGATTGTGACCTAATACAAGAGAAAAGGCAGTTACCTCATGTGTTATATAAGCCGCCATGTATTATATTATCTACCAATATTTTGCAGCTCTTTGTGTTGGGATATGGGATAATAAATGCTGTCCTCACATCTTGACTCTTTTTTTTGTGTGAACAGTAATATTTTGTTTGTCATTTGCTCACATATTATGTCGTGCAAACCAGAGTGTTATAACTTCTCGCATAACACTGGTACACACAATTTTTCCCCTCATGTTTAGTTTTTTGCTTTTCGCTCATTAGAAGAAATAGCATAAGGAATATTTTCTGTACACCAATAACTTTAGAAATTTTGTGAAAAAAAAAATGATTTTACTACCACGTTTTTCAACGCAAAAGGTCGATTTAAAAATTATTTTTATTTGAGGGGGCACATTTTTAGAAATTGTGTACAGTATAATAAACAATGATAATATTTGACAAGCCCATAGGATATTTGGAATAAAGTACGACAAATATATTTTGTCACTCCCCTCTATATTTTATTTGTTGGATCATGACAAATATCCAGTTAAATAGTCAAGGGTCGCCAATCAGTCAAGAAACTACACATTTCTTATAGCAATAAATCCTATTAATAGTGCCATCATAATTTTTGGTACTATATTAACATTTCAAAGAATCGTGTATTGATATCAGAAGTGTTTTTCAAACATTCAATCTATTTTACAAAACCCCATATAAAATATAAATATTTTTACTACACATGTTTTAATTTGCATTTACCTATTTTACATATCTCTGATTGTATTTGAAAATCGTTAACCAATTCTTCATACTTTTGGCGAAGTGGTGTTTTATTAATTTGTTATTTGATATTATTAGGGTTCTTTCCTGGTATTCAAAAAGGAAAAATACGTGTCGATCAGTTATATTTTTCAATTTATCAAACAATTTGGCCGCTGAATCTCTGATTCTGGTAGAGCGCCATCTGGCGAATAAAATTTTAACTAAAATCAATTTTGAATTTTTCATTATTTGCCATAAAAAATCCCATTGCATCCTGAATACAATGGTGTTTACCGCATTGCTCTAGCGCAAATATTCGCGGAGTTATTAATTTTTAAAATAGTGCGGGACTTTTGGATCACCCTGTATATTGTTGCATCATGATTAATGCGTGTATTTTTAAAATGATTTATAATATTTTTTTAATATATTTAAAATTTAAATTATATATTTATTTATTTTTATAAATCAGATTATTACTATAAAATATTATGTACTATAAAACATTTGTATTTTGATTCACTAAAATACCCCACCTGCTTTAAACTTTGATGTGATAAATAAAGAGATATTCTAGGTGTTACCTAAATATATAGTTGTCTGTATTATTGACTGGTCTAACCTTGTAGGATGGCTGAGACGCGTTCTGGAAAGATGCAAGACACGTTTGAGGAGAGACTCAAGACTGAAGAATATGCCAAACCGCAGCACAGTACAACAATATATATATATATATATATATGTAGTAAACCCGATGTGGAATGTGCTGGGCAGTCGTGGTAGTGGGTGCGTGATGGGATTCCCGCACTGGGACAGCAAGAGACAGAGGCAGGTCTAGATGGTAACTTCAAGAGGAAGAGGTAGACCACGGACGAAGGTAGTCGAACCACGGGTGTCACGGATGCCCTACATCGCGGATAGAAGGGGGGTGAGAGATCCCACTGACCGTATAACGGCGTCGCTCTGAAAACAACTACTGAATAATTCTCTTTGTCCCATTTCTGGGCTCTTTATATACTCTGGGACGCTCGCATATGTGGCGATTCCTCATTGGCTACTGTAATCACGTTACTTTATGGCGCCAGGTTGTTTTTCGTCTGGCCTTTGTCGTCTCTGGTCTACCTCCTCTTTGTTTTATTGTCACTTCCATTGTTCGATACATATTTTAATATATAGATATGGGGTTATATAATGACTATCAGAAGAAGGTTGTGAACCATATAACTCAAAATATACTACAGAATGTGCCCCCGGTGATGAAGGTTTGGTTGGGGGAATGACATGTAATGAATGATAACCTAACAAACCTATTATAAAAAAATAAAAGAAATAATTTGTATACAAATTAGTTAAAATTATTATTAAGCTACAAGTTAAAAAGAGAAAGATGTTGTAATGGTGGTGTATCAATGAGAAAAAAAAATCAAGGTTATAAAAATAAAAAGGCACAAAATGAATGATACAAGATTAAGAGAAAGTATATAATACAAAATGGTAAATATGGTAAAATGAATCGTACAAGGAATATAATATCTTATTGCATTATAGATGAGAGGAAAAAAAAGTTAACTTATTGGTTGAACATATAATGTGACGCTAAGGTTGAAAAGGGGAAAGGGGGTATCTGAGCGTTTCGGCAAAGTAGTATCCCAAGCATTCTGCAATGCAATGCGAACTTGTTTAAGTGAGGCATTGTTTTCATTAACAGAAGGCCTAAGATATTCCATCTGCATCATTAGCTCAGACAGTGAAAAGAGGTGGGAAGATTGATAGAGGTAAAAGGGAGAGGTAGAGGTAAGAGGGGTAAGAGGGATCCCTGTTGTCCATAATGATTGTGCCCGGTTGAATTATGAGAAAAAAAAAATGAAAAGTTGAAAAAAAAATGGTGAATTGATATGATGAGTCGGGCGATGAGAAAAAAAAATATCGCGCTGGATATCCTGAACTCATTATGGGGAATGGGTATAACGAGGAAGGATTGTTCCAGTCGGATTAATCAATGAAAAAAAACAAAAATGTTCGGCAAACTGGAATCCCTTGGAAGGTAGTTGGAGGTTTGAAGGATGTGGGAAAGGAGAGGTGGATGTAAGAGATTTATTGCTGTCATTTTGATTGTGTCCGGCTTGTGTGATGAAAAGAAATGTTGAAAAATGGAAAAATGATGAGCCGGACGATGAGAGAAAAAAAAAAAAAATCTAACAGGGTCTCCTGAGCTCACTGTGGGGAAATGTACAGCGAGGAAGGGTCTTCTAGTTAGTTTAATCAATAAAAAAAAAAAGAAAATGGCTGACGAACAATAAACTCTTGATGGATGTAAAAGGTTGGGAGGAAAGGTTCATGGGATAGAGTTAAGAGGTTGTAAGGGAAGCGTCAAAAAATAACATTTTGAAAATCTATTAAGAAAAATAAAAATGATAAATGTTTTACCTGTTTAAGAAATATTATAAATATTGTTAGTTGTGGGTTTTTTTTTAAATGGTGCCTAAAATAGTTAAAGTTGTAAAATGCTAAGTCTAAAAATAAAAATATTAAAGGTAATAATATATAAAGGGTTGGTTGGTAGTTGAAGGCATTAATATAAAAATGATATTATCGATTAATAGTGAAATGTTTTATCCACATCTGTAAGTAAAAAAAAAAAAGTCCAACACCACAAAACTAGGTAAACTGTAAGTCTATTTACAATATATGAGAGAAAAGCTAGCAAACCTATTAAATGGGAAATAATTTGGGGCACAAATTAGTTACTAGAATAAAAATAAAGATAAAGGGGAAGTGGTGACACACTGATATAATATTATAAAACTACAAAAAATATATAAGAGGAGTACATAGGAAGGATAAATTTAAAGTAAACACACACAATAGCGAAAATAAATATTTGGGAAAGTTGGTATACTAGTTACAGTTTTTTGTTACTTAAGGTGCCTTAAGTATTTACAACATAGTTTCAGGGATGTAATACAGGAAGGAGGAGAAGTAGAGGTAATAAAAGTGAAATTAAAATATAAAAGAAAATTGACTTAAGCAAAAGGTTTGCGATAGGTAGTGACGCAGTGAGGAATAAAGGAAGAAGGTCTGAATTGGTTTCTGCAAAGGACATCTCAGGAGTCCTGCCCTGCAATACGAGCTTAGAAGCGAAGCATTGTTTTCAGGGTTCAGCAATCTCAAGATGCTCTGTAAGTAGCATTAGATCAGATGGGCAAGGGCGTGAAGATCGAAGGAGAGGTAGTTAATGGGAGAATATGGGAAATAAATCTTTTCTGAGAGAGGTTAAAAAGAGATGGTGTCTCAAGACCTGCGCTGCTGTCGGTGATTGAGCTCGACCAGATGAAAAATAAAAGTAAACGAAAAATGAATGGGCGCATCGTGCTGATGATGGCCTGGGTCGAGCGTTAGAGAAAAAAAATATATCGCTGGTTACCCAAGCTCTCCGTGTGGAGTTAACATGAGGAGGAAGAGCGTACCAGGTCGATGAATCATTAAAAAAAAATAAAAGTTTAAAAATGTTGACGAGCAGGAGTCTCAGGAACCATTGAAGAGGTTAGAGGGTGGAGGTAGATTGTGAAAACAGGGCTCGACTGTTGCCATTGATTGATTGAACCCGGGTTTGGGGAAAAATAATGAAATAAAGAATGCTGGGACGGTGACCTGGGTGTAAATAAAAAAAGTCGGTAAACAGGAACTTTGCGATGGACATGGGGAGGTTAGAATGAAGGCATAGAAGGCCAATGGAAAATGATCAAGAGACGAGAGAAGTATGGAAGGCAGAGTTGGAAGGATCAAGATATAAGAAGGGACAGTTGGTATAAGGCGTCACTGTTAAAACAAAATTTTAAAGTTAAATTAGCTTAGACGTAGGCCATGGAAAATTAAAACAAATGATGTCAAAGAATATAAGGTTTCAGGTGATTATATAGGTTGGCTAATGGTTTTAACTCTTTAGGGATGGAAGGAAAAGAAATATCTTAATGTAAAAGAAATATCCTAAAATATATGGATAGATTCTAAAATATAAAATGGCACACATCAAGGATCGTAAAAATATAAATGAATAAGATTTTAAAATATAGTAAGTATTTAGGTTAGTGTGTTCCCCACGTGATACAATACTTATAAACGCAAATTAAACAATGTTTGGAATAGTGTCGTGGCGATGGACGCCATTTTGGGAATTTAATATAATTTTCCTATCCGTTTTAATCTGGCAGGTTGTTTGGTGGACACGAAGTCTAGAATACCGGTGTGCCACTATCTTATGTAATCTCTTTGTCCCACGTGTATACTGAAACTAGAGATGTCAATATGGCCGCCCCAATCCTTTGTTGCCGGCTGACGCTGCTGGTGTTATTTGTTTTTACTGTCAGTCGATCCCATGTCTGGCCACGTCCCGAGTTAGGTTATGTCTTTTTCTGATTGGGCGCATACACAATGTAACAGGAAGTTATTCAATTGGTTATTTGAAAGATATCGTTTTCTACTTTATATTATATTGGGGTTTAGGTGGTTATTTAAGTCTGAGGGGATTATTAGCGGTGATTAGGTTTAGAAAAATTATAAAATAATGAATTTACGAAAATTTTCTAAGAGAAACGGTTATGGCGTGGGTACAACATTCGATAGAGATTCGTAATTAACAATTTAACACAGGCAGGAATGAAATGTAATGAGGTATGTAAATTTTATGGTATTTATGGTATGATATTAAGTTTTCGCATATTACATTTATAGTTGTATTTGTAATTGTGGGAAAAATGGGAGGCACATTATGAGATGAGATAATTTAAAATTGATACTTATTAAAATACAAATCTAGGACTAGTTTTTAAAACTTTTAAACATTGAGAAATATCAGTTGAAATAGTAATAGGTTAAGTAAAATAAAGAGCGTAATAAATTTAATTATTAATACTATGGCTATAAATAAGGTATTAAAAAAAAACATACAAATAAGTTTGCTGTGATGATATGAAATAATATGATTCGAGTAATTAAAATATAATATGATTTTTTATGTAAAATTGAAAGTTGCATATTTGGATAATGCCATTTTAGGTGACTTTAAGAAAGGCATGTAAGATTAATAAATTGGCAAAAATGCGTGATTGAATATTTCTTAAAATAAAATTGAAAATGATGAATTAAAGTTTATAATTTGATTAAAATAAAGTAAAAAGGATAAATGAGAGTGTGAAAGTCTTAAAAATTGAATAAAAATGCTATAAAAAAGGTTATAATTGATTTTAAAATGCTTAAGGTGAAAATATAAGAATAAAATTTATGGGGAAAATGGTAGAAACAAAGTTTAAAGTACCTTGAAATGGCTGATGCTGGCTGGAGTTGATCTCTGGAGATGGCTGTATGGAAGAAGGCTGATTGTTGCGTGGGATACGTCGAAAAGTAGATGATGGCTTCCTCCACACGAAGCACGGCTAGTCCCCGAATGGCGTCTGCTAGGCGGCTTACTAGTTCGTCGCAGTGGGGCTGCATGTTGGTGAGGGCATCCGCGACGTGTTCGTCTTCGACCTTCGTCATCCTCTGCTTGTCCTCAGTCATCCTGTCGACTTTAACGAGGTTCTGTAGTAAACCCGATGTGGAATGTGCTGGGCAGTCGTGGTAGTGGGTGCGTGATGGGATTCCCGCACTGGGACAGCAAGAGACAGAGGCAGGTCTAGATGGTAACTTCAAGAGGAAGAGGTAGACCACGGACGAAGATAGTCGAACCACGGGTGTCACGGATGCCCTACATCGCGGATAGAAGGGGGGTGAGAGATCCCAATGACCGTATAACGGCGTCGCTCTGAAAACAACTACTGAATAATTCTCTTTGTCCCATTTCTGGGCTCTTTATATACTCTGGGACGCTCGCATATGTGGCGATTCCTCATTGGCTACTGTAATCACGTTACTTTATGGCGCCAGGTTGTTTTTCGTCTGGCCTTTGTCGTCTCTGGTCTACCTCCTCTTTGTTTTATTGTCACTTCCATTGTTCGATACATATTTTAATATATAGATATGGGGTTATATAATGACTATCAGAAGAAGGTTGTGAACCATATAACTCAAAATATACTACATATATATATATTAAAAATAAAGAAGGCATCTCCTGACCACGAGCACATGTGCTTTTTAGATGGCAGAGCGCCATCTAGTGGAGCAAAAATAAAGTGCTCGTGGTCAGGAGATGCCTTCTTTATTTTTAATATCAACACCTGACCCACTTATCTTTTATTTTTTTCTATTCTTTTTTATGTGTTATGCGTTTTTACGCAAATTTGGCCTTAAATACCCATTTCTTGATTTCTCGGGAAACCATTAGGACCAAAAAATATTTTTGGTCGCAGTGGTTACAGTCTACTCCACGCTGACGAGCGCCAACAGCGCGAAACGCGTTCGTGGATGGCTTTTCTTGATTTATCAAGAAATTGTGTTGGCCAAATATCACGGAGCAAGCTAAATAAACGTTTAGCTTATTTTTGCTCCACTAGATGGCGCTCTGCCATCTAAAAAGCACATGTGCTCGTGTTCAGTAGATGCCTTCTTTATTTTTAATATCAACACATGACCCACTTATCTTTTATTTTTTTCTATTCTTTTTTCATGTGTTATGCGTTTTTACGCAAATTTGGCCTTAAATACCCATTTCTTGATTTCTCGGGAAACCATTGGGACCAAAAAATCTTTTTGGTCGCAGTCGATGCAGTCTACTCCACGCTGACGAGCGCCAACAGCGCGAAACGCGTTCGTGGATGGCTTTTCTTGATTTATCAAGAAATTGTGTTGGCCAAATATCACGGAGCAAGCTAAATAAAGGTTTAGTTTATTTTTGCTCCACTAGATGGCGCTCTGCCATCTAAAAAGCAATGTGCTCGTGTTCAGTAGATGCCTTCTTTATTTTTAATATCAACACATGACCCACTCATCTTTTATTTTTCTATTGTTTTTATATATATCCTTCCTTATATCTATAAAAATGAAATCCAAAATCTATGTTTGTTATCGCGTTGCGCGATCTACAAAATAAATCTTTATGAAATTTCGCATGTAGGTAGCTGAAGATTTCGTTTAACATATAGGCTATTCAAAAAACTAAAAAAATTGATGTGCTTTTTTAAAAAAATAAAAAACCAAAAAGCGTTAGTTCCAGCCTTTTACCGCTTGGGCGCAGCACTGGTCGCGACGATAAATGAATTTGATTGGTTAACAATTAACACGTGGTTTGTTTATACGATTAATGTTAGTTTGTTCACACGATGAATGTTTTTAAAAGGTAAGACTATCCAATCGCCGTGAAACTTTAGGAAGTTATTTACTATACTACTGGGAAGATTTCTGGTTTGAATTTGATATGAAATAAATATTCTTTGCAATTTTATTTGCAAATTTTCTACTTTCACTAGCAAGCAGCGCCTTTAGCGGAGTCTGGTGAAATTATATTTATAAATTGTAACAATGCTTAAAATGTTTTCCAAGTATAATAAATTTAATTTGAGAATTTAGTAATATAATATTCCAATGACGTAAAAATACTTGCCATTTCAATATTAATATATATTTAAAGAAAAAATTGTAACGTTTTTGTGTTAAAATGTAATGTTAAAATATATTTTTACATTGTTAATTTAATTTCCTGTTGTTTTATAAAAATGATGATTAACTTTAATTGTTATTGTGAAAATATCTTTATTTACGGAGCTGATGATTTTTGAGCCCCTAATTGTTGTTGTTTATTATCGTTTGTTTATATAAAAAAATTACATTGTATGTGATGATGATAAAAAAATAAATTTTAAATTAATATATATAATTAATAAAGAAAAAAGAAATAAATAATTATCAAATTCACAAAAGTGAATCAATCAATATATAGGTGGATTGGATGTTTTCTAGAATCGTTTTAACAAATGTTCGTTAGGCAAACTTTTACTCGGATAAAAACTGTGCGAAGCCGGGTACATTCGCTAAATACAGTTATTTAAAAATATTCGTTTGTGGCAAGATACTATTCCTTCAACTTCAAATTACCGAGTGAACCAATTAATACTGATTTTTTTCAACTTATCGAATTTTTTCGAGGGACCGGGAAAAAATATCGAGAGTATAGACAAGTATAGATTCAGTAGGGATTGGATGTTTGCTAGAATCGTTTTAACAAATGTTTGTTAAGCAAACCATTACTCGGGTAAAAATCGGGCGAAGCCGGGAACATATATATATGTTTGTCGGCTATGCACGCCCTCAATATGTAACTAATCTCGCTCAAATTTGAACAGGACAGAGAGTTAAATCTGGAAGAGTTTTTGTCGCACTTTAACTAAGAAAAATTATATTTAACCAAGTACTGAGCAACAATATTTTTTTAGTCAGAAATGATGATGACAATATTGCTGTATCATGCTTGATTGCATTAAAAAATTATTTTGGGGAATATTCACTAAAGCAGACCACGGGCGAAGCCAGATAATGATTAATAGTAGGCAGGAACAAAATTCTACCTGCGAAACATTCACTCGAGCAGAAGAAAAACGAAGCCAGGTCATCTCTATATATAAAATATCGTTTCTCGGCCTTTTGGCTAAGATCATGTAGTATATCTCTAGATATTTTTATTTATGTATATATTTTTAAAAATCTATTCAGTAGAAAGTGGATATGTTTGTTCGAAAAATAAATTTCATATATTATATAAATATATGACGTAACGAATTATCTTATCATTATTATCATAATATTCTGTGTGTGTTACCGAATATTATTATTAATAATATTCGTTAGGCAAACTTTCACTCGGATAAAACCCGGGCGAAGCCGGGTACACATCCGCTAGTATATATATATATATATATATATATATATATATATATAGCATTGACTTATATGGAGAGAGATTAATTTCAAAATAAAATATATTTTTGGGTTATAGGACAACTTTATTATTATTATTTTTTTGATGCTACGAGGACGGTAAGAATCTGGCCGCCGCGCGACGCACTTTGTAGATACTTCGTATAGTCAGAACTTGTAATATTATAAGTTGTTATGTAATTGATAATTTTTCGCGGGCGCGGATTTAAGTACAAACAAGTAGAAATAAAATAACTATTAGTGTTATGAATAATATATATATTATTCATAAAACTAAACTTCTAATGCGCGTAACAAATTTAGAAGCCTTGATATTCACCAAGTGAAAAGAAAAAACAATGGTTGCCTGTAAAGTCGGTTTTACGGGCGAAGATTTTACGTGACAACGGTAGAATATTTATTGATATGATAATAATTAAATTGCACAATAGGAACAAGGAATTGAATGAAAATAAGAATTGCACAATTTTAACTATAGAAATATATTTTGTTTACTAAAACATTGTACATGTAAACTTAAACTTAACTAATTCCTATTTGAGTGATTTTGTTGAGGATAGGACGATGATAGGAGAAATATGAAATGTAAGGAAGTGTTTCTGCTGTAATGTGTCTTGCGAAAGTCAAGTCGATAGTTGTTCCTTTTAACGTAGTTGACTTAGAAACGTTTGATACGCAATCAAGATTATACGTATTTTTCATGAAATTAAGAAACGAGTTGTCAGGCTTTACGTTTTTTTTAAAATCACCACACAGAAGAATCGGTATACTAGAATCAACTTGCACGAACGGTGGCACGTACTGGCTGTTGTGAATGTACGGACCGAGTCCTTGCCATAGTAACATTCCAATATCCTGCATACTAGCTCCTGGATGAATATATACAGCACCGAGTATAAACTTGAAGCTAGTATTAGCGGCGAAGCAAGTAACTTCAGTCATGCACATGTCACCCTTGGTTTTAATGACACCGTTACGTCTGTAATCGCAACTTCGAACACTTCCGCCGTAGATGTCGATGATAATTTACGATAGATCGCCACTCCACCAGCCGCGTTGGTATTTGAAAATCAAAACACTTATTCAGATCGAAGGTTCAAATTTTTGCTAAATAAATTTGAAATTAAATAAAATTTGTAATTGTAAATGATGAAGTTGAAAATTAAAACATTTACTTAAATTAGATGTTAAAATTCTTGCTCAACACAGTTTAAATAAAGTTTTCTTATATCTGCCACTTTTTCTTAATATTTGTAATTTTAAAGAATCAATTCGAAAATCAAAACATTTATTCAGATCGAAGGTTCAAATTTTTGGTAAATAAATTTGAAACTATTTAAACTTTGTAAAATAATAATTAATTAATTAATTAATTTTAAACTAATAATTTACTTAACACTATCAACATTTATCAATAGTATGACATAACCTATAAACTCAGTTTCTCAACTTTTGTGTCAATCTAACAATTAATCAATCAATCATAGTTTACGATAATGAAATATCAGTGTACAATTATTTACCTTTATTGTTGTAGTTGTTGTAAATGACGAATCTAAGCACTCCACATTTTCACTACAGACACAGCTGACGATACTTTAACCACACGTGTGAACTTGTATTATGACGCTTTCTTGTTTTTCCAACGCCAAGAACGTTCGAGAAAGACAGAGACAAGCATGCGCCGATTCAATGCGCCTAATTCTCTAGCGCTGCGCGCGCAGCAATCTCGTTCGGTGACTCATCGTAACGTTACCGGGCGTTACACTTTTTCATAAGTGACTCCCAGCCGCAACCTAATTTAAGACGTTGTCACGTCAAAAAAAAGTATTATGTTTTCAGGTGAAAATATATATTTTTACTTTTTAAAAATTCTAGGAAAATCCCTATCATATTGGTTCTGTCTTTGCCCTTTCTCTTTAATAGCCCTCCTATTAATATTACAATATTAATAATAAATGATTCTCTCTCTCGGCCGTGCGGCCACGCGGCGCTAAAGCTACGTGTTTTTTGGGTCTGAGAGGGAGAATATGGAGTTGAGTAAGCCCTTTGAGGTATTCCCTGAAAGCCAAGAGGATGGGCTGCAAGCTCATGTCAACCAAAATTACCAAAATTGATCAAGACTCCGCCGAGGAATAACCAATTGAATCTGATATGCAGGAAAGTCATTCAGATTCAAAAAATGACAAGAATGCAAATACTAAGCCGGCGTCGGACGGCGGACATGCAAATTCTTGCCGCAATTAAGCTGATTCGCCGGAACAGGAAGACCAGCTTATCTAGAGACTAAATGTGAGCTTCACCAAAGTGGGCGGCTCCAAGAAGAGGCCGCATGACTCTGAACACGCCAAGTCGGGGACCAAAAAGGGATGCATTCAGGCACCTGGAATCCCTTCAAACAGCAACAAGCCACGAGCCACACCAAGACCCAGAGGTTCCAGAGTGCCAGACCCCAAGGAAGAAGCAGGCAACCTACCGAGCAAGGTCGGCAGCGGGGCAGGCGGACCAATGTGTCTACCTGGAGTTCTGCCCTGACTTAACGCAAGAGAAATACCTCCGTGCGTTGGAAATCAAAATGGGTAAGGGAACCATTTACCATCTAACGAAGATAGAGGGGCACATCCTGGTCGGACTCTCCAGCGTGCAGCTCGCCGAAAAACTAATAGAGGAGGGTCTCAATATCGAAGACTCAACCTGCATGCCTTCCCCCTCAGGAAGAGGTACGAGAGTATCGTGCTCGGCAACGTTCTCTTCCTCGTAGAAGACGCTGACCTCGTCACTGCGCTGCGGCCCTACAGACAGGTCACGTCCATCATTCAGAAGATGATGCAACTGGAGGATTCCTGCTGGGTTGATGCTCGTCGGGAGGCTTTTATAACTCTGCGCGACGGAGTAAAGCTCTCCCAGATCCCTACCCAGCTGGACGTCAAAGCTAAGGGAGTGGGCACGCCGACTACGTGACCTACAGCATCGAGTGTTCCCTGTGCTACAAGCAGGGACACAAGCGTGCCAACTGTCCTCGCAAGACTAGTCTCCAGGAGGACAAGCTGGTGCTCCCTGTGGATGCTCCTGATGCACGCCTTGAATCCTGTACCAAACCGCCCTCCACTTCGAACGCCCCTCCTGTTGTAGCAGCACCACCGGCTGCTGCTGTGGTCGCAGATCCTCCTCCCAACGACACAGTGAGATCAGAAGAGGCGGTCGTCCTGACTCCTCCTACACTGGAAAATCAAAGCGAATCTCTGCCTGAATCTTCCCAAGAAAAGCGCTTTCTGGCTAAGAATCAGATGGACGATCTTCTGAAGTACAAAAGACGTCTGAAGCCATCGCTCGTGCCCAGAAGCTGGGCTTGAAGAGAGAAGAATTCCTTCAGGCAATCAGGCATAATGGGGAAATGGACAGATTGATTAGAAAATCAATCAACGATCAGAGAAAGGCCATTGCCAACTTGGCCACCGCGCTTATGGCTCTGACAGGGGGATCGAATAGTACCCTGTATAAGAAGCTATCGCGCCCCAGAACCTCTGCTCGCAGGAACAAATGAACCTCCGAGTTGCAGCCCTAACACGCGCGGCATCGCCACTCTTCGCCGGAGAATCCAGCTATGCTGCTTTCTCAAGGAGCATGAGATTGACTTCTGCTACTTACAGGAGACGAACGTCATATCCCTGGACGACGCAGAATATCTCTGCCATGGCTACAGCGCCGTTGTTGCACTCGCAACGACCACCGTGGGATCAGGCTTCGCCTGCGTCTTTGCGCCTGGGGTTGTTGTTAACCGGCAGAAGATCCTATGGCCTGGAAAGATTTCTGTAATCGACCTTACCGTCCAAGGGGTCTCCATGACGCGTGTCAACGCCCTTTTGCGAATAAAGAAGATACGTGGATCCTCGTTGACCTGAACATTTCCGAGGAGTCGGCGAAGGACTTGGCATCGGGTTCAGCAGAAGCCCTCGCGGAGCTCCTGGACCAAGCCGACCTCGTCGACGTCGCCACCTTCTTCGATGCTGCACTGGAGCACACCAGGGTTGCTACTATCGGAAGCCGGGTCGACGCGCGTCTTCTGGACAG
Organism: Cordylochernes scorpioides; assembly: GCA_030710605.1. Lineage (NCBI taxonomy): Eukaryota > Metazoa > Arthropoda > Arachnida > Pseudoscorpiones > Chernetidae > Cordylochernes > Cordylochernes scorpioides. Next base: position 92,345,028 of record CP092886.1, on the reverse strand, counting down.
AATCCTACTTCCATCAGGCTTCTGCAACCGCGTCACCCAATACCAAACTATCGACTATGCCTACTCGGACCACCGTGCCGTCCTGATCCAACAGGCAGACCCAGCTCCTACAAGACTTCCATGCATTGGAAAGCTGTTACGGTCAAACCTATTTTCCGATCGAATGGCAACGTTCATCGATGAAATATTGGAAGACCTAGCAAATTCTTTACCCTCGATGTTATGGGAACACTGGACCAGGATAAAGGCAGAACTGGTCGCGGAAATACGATCACTCGCACCTGCCGTCGCCGAGTCCGGCGGTGGATTCATCGAGGGAGCAAGCCACTTCCTGTGGCGGAGACTGGAGGACAACACTGCCCGCTTCGACTATCCTTCTTTTTCGGACCTCGGGCGTTTCCACCGAACTAGACGTCGCTCTCCTTACACCTTCACCGACGACGACGGCAACGCCATCTCCGGGGGGCTAGCTTAGGGGTTTCCTTTTAGAACGTTTGAGTAGTCGCTTATCCCAGGCTCCAAACTCGGCAAAATCCATCGCCGACTTCCTCGCTGAAGTGACCCCCTTGGAGTTCCAAGAATGGGACCAGTCTTTCTCGACGAGATCTACCGCGACCAGATAGCGGCATCCATCCACAGCTTGCCAAACGGCCGTGCCTCTGGATGGGACGGATTACCCTGCGAATTTACCAAGGGCTTTGAGGATTTATTCGTCGAATTCCTTTGGCAAGTCTTCGTGGCTTCTCGACTCCGCGGGGCCCTGCCTTCATCTTTAAGGTGCAGCAAGGTCATCCTGCTGCCGAAATCGCACGGTGGCCTGGGTCTACAGGCATTCAGGCCAATCTGCCTACCAACTACCGACTACAGGGTCCTCAGCGGCGTGCTCAACCGCTGGCCGTCATCTCCCTAGACCTGAAGTCGGCGTTCGACAGCCTGATTAGGAACTACTTGTTCGACCTTCTGGAGAAACTAGGCCTACCATCTGCCTTCCTCGGATGGATTACTGTCCTCTACAGGGAAGCAGACGCCTCCATCCGTATCGGAGATGTATACACCAGAGCCTTTTCGCTTTTCAACGGGGTAAGGCAGGGCTGCCGTCTCAGCGTCGCTCTCTTCAGCATCGGAGTAGGGCTTCTACTAAGCCGCCTCGAGAAGATCTTGGGCCGTGGCAGCGTGGTCGCCTATGCGGATGACATCGTACTCTTCATCAGGGACGACGCTCAGTTTGAGCTCGTCCCCCCAATCTTCGAGGAGTTCCGCATAGCCTCTGGGGTGGGTGTAAACTTCAGCAAGAGCTGCAGGCTCTGGTGAGGTTCCTGGAGACACTGGACGGATTCTTCTCTGTGGATCTTCTGGACGTCTGAATCGCTAAATATCCTGGGCTGCACGATCACCGCCGGGAACACCGTTGCCTCCCAGGCCTCTAACCTAATGAGGCTGCTATCGCGATGGCAGCGAGCCATCGCGAGGTGATCTCTCTTCGTTCGCGGACTGTTTCTGGTAGGTCGTGCTCGCGCGGCCAAATGCTTGGTCCTGGGTTCCATCCTGCACCACCTCCACGGCTACGTTCCAACTGAAACCACCATCGATCGGTTGCAGGCGCGACTGGCGCGCTTCGTGTGGGGTAAGAGCCGAGTCTCATGGCTTCCTGGGGGCATTCTGGCTCGCCCAGTCTCCGAGGGCCTGAAAGGCGTTCAGGTTTCTCTGCGCGGCGACGCCAACGGCTACCTTTGGCTGGTCCGTAGCCGGACGTGGTTGACATCGCCGGCTCCTTACGTCTGGCTCTCACCGAGGAGAAGGAGGCTGCTGAGTCTCTGGGAATCTGTCACAGCATTGTTGAGCTGAACCACCGAATTATCCATCCTGTCAGCCTGAGCTCTCTGCGTCATCGAGGTGACAACAGGTTCCTGCGGCCGCCAGACCTGCTGGCTCCCGAACGCTGGCTACAGACGACTGTCGGGAACTTCTCAGATGGCGCCCCTGGTCTTGTACGCTCAACGCGGGCTGCGCTGCTGGACGCACAGCACCTCGGGACCTTCTGGCAACGACTACTGCAGGAAAGTGCCAGCTTCAGATATCATGCGGAGTACGAGGCGGAGACTATCGTTCTGAGGGGCTCAACAACGCCCATTACCCGCCTAAACAGCCAGAGCGCGCGCCGGGCACTGGACGCAGCACGGCTCCAGGCGCACCCTGCTGCAGAGCTAGCTGCGCGGTGGTACCCTACCGTAGATGTGCCCCGCTCCATCTCCTGGGATGACCTGCGCCGCAATTGCTTCTTGGTGCACGACGGAGATGTCGCTCTACGATTGGCTCCGGGAGGTGTTCGCCTCCTGCGAAATGCGCCTGGATCTGCAGGCCTGGCTCTTCGGCGTCGGCCTCCATCCCGAGGGAATGAAGATCACAAGTGTGACGGAGACTACCATCTACAAATACCATCTTGGTCTTGAAGTGGGCAACGCCAGCCATATCATCGACCTGCTCACTCTGTGGAAGCGAACTCTCGCTGTCCACCGGTGGCGGAGTCGTTCTCACGGTTAGCGACACCAATGAAGCCTGTATAGATTTCATTATGTACATTCATTCTTATCTTTTTCATATTTACTTATTATCTTTATTTCTTTTTAGTTTTCACTCATATTTTTATTAACGATGTAATAAAAGTGGATTCAATCTCATTCTCTCTATCTCTCTCTTATTACTGTGTGTGTGCCAAAGCTTCGAAAATAAATATTATTAATACACATATAAAATGTTTAATACAAGGTGGCTGAAAAGTATAGTCCTCAAAATATTTTTCAATAACTTAGGGAAATGAACACACTATTTTAATATTCAAAAATCATATAACTAACATTAAGGAAACTATTTATCAAAGAAACATATCGAACTGGCTCCTTTGGCCTTGATGCAGGCCTGGAGTGTTTGGTGCTCCACCGTGAACCGCAGGTACTCAGCATCCATCTTGGCCCACTCTCGCTGCAGGGCCTCCTTTAGGGTCTCCAAACTTTTGTAGAGAGAAGAGACATTTGGCTCCGAGTAACCACACGGAGTAATTCATTGGGTTTAGAATCGGGAAGTTTGAAGGCCACATGTCTTTGCCCAAGAACCCAGGAAAATGCTGCTGGCAGAAGGTTATCGTCGACTGGGAGCCATGGCCGGGGGTCCAGTCTTTCTAGAGTACTAAATTACGACCGGCGAGTGTTGTCGAACCCGCGGAAGCAGATCATCCTCAGAATGACGTTTTGGTCGATATGAGATTCGATTTTGACATTTCGTTCAATGAAAACCAGCGGGGTCTTGCCTTCAGAAGTGACTCCGGGCCAGACCATGACAGATTTCGGCAACTTGAGCCTCGTATGCACCCAACGTTTACTGGAAGTCTTGTTTCCCGGAGGCAGAAGCTGACGGTGGTTTTGGGAGTTGTGGGCGACTTCAACTGTGAAAATCTCGTCCGTCCACACAATTTCGGAAAGCCGACCCACTCGGAAATTGAGAGCAACTTCTTTGCCTTGTCAAAGCGATTATCCATTGCAGCTTCGGAAGAGGTTTACCCACGGTAATGACGAAATAAAAGCTGGGGTTGGCCAAATATCACAGAGCAAGTTAAATAAACGTTTAGTTTATTTTTGCTCCACTAGATGGCGCTCTGCAATCGAAAAAGCACATGTGCTCGTGGTCAGGAAATGCCTTCTTTATTTTTAATATCAACACCTGACCAACTTATCTTTTTTTTCTATTGTTTTTTCATGTGTTAAGCGTATTCACGCAAATTTGGCTTTAAATACCCATTTCTTGGTTTCTCAAGAAGCCTCTGAGACCAAAAATATTTTTGGTCGCAGTGGTTACAGCCTACTCCACGCTGACGAGCGCCTACATCGAGAAACGCGTTCATGGATGGCTTTTCTTGATTTATCGAGAAATTGGGTTGGCCAAATATCACGGAACAAGTTAAATAAACGTTTAGTTAATTTTTGCTCCACTAGATGGCGCTCTGCCATCTAAATATCACATGTGCTCGTGGTCAGGAAATGCTTTCTTTATTTTTAATATATATACTAGCGGATGTACACGGCTTCGCCCGGGTTTTACCCGAGTAAGGGTTTGTCTAACGAACATTTGTTAACACAATTCTCTATAAACTTATAAAAAAAATAATAGAAATATTTTGATAATTTGAAACTCGTAAATTTGAATCTCTCGATAAAGTGAACATATTTTCCCGGTCCCTTTTCCCTCGGTAATTGGAAGTTAACGGAATAGTATCTTGCCTTGGTATTGTATCATTATTCTTGTCTCAAATAAATTGCCGTGTCATCCTGAATTTTGTCTTTCCTAATTTTCTACATTACAAAATCATCGTTTTATCTAGTGAACATATTTTCCCGGTCCCTTGAAAAATACTCGATAAGTTGAATAAAATCAATATTAATTGGTTCTCTCGGTAATTGTAAGTTAAAGGAATAGTATATTGCCTTGGAATTGTATCATTATTCTTGTCTCAAATAAATTGCCGTGTCATCCTGAATTTTGTCTTTCCTAATTTTCTACATTACAAAATCATTATTTATCTATTCTCCCAATATATATGTTGTAGATAAATAATAAAACTAACTTTGACTTGTGCGCAATTAATAGGTAGAAAATCTTACTTTTGATAAATAATCATCATAATTTAGTTAAATCTACAAATCTGCAAATAACTCTAAGGATATTCAAGAAATTATTTTTCAAAAACCTTCCCGGGGATATACCTAATAATATCCCAAAATTTCACGGCGATTGGATGTATGGTTTTTGTATCTATAGAGTACAGACAGACAGACATTCAATTATATATATATACTAGCGGATGTACTCGGCTTCGCCCGGGTTTTACCCGAGTAAAGGTTTGTCAAACGAACATTTGTTAAAACAATTATCTATAAACTTATAAAAAAAATAATAGATATATTTTGATAATTTGAAACTCGTAAATTTGAATCTCTCGATAAAGTGAACATTTTTTCCCGGTCCCTGTGTGCCGTGTCATCCTGAATTTTGTCTTTCCTAATTTTCTACATTACAAAATCATCGTTTTATCTAGTGAACATTTTTTCCCGGTCCCTTGAAAAATACTCGATAAGTTGAATAAAATCAATATTAATTGGTTCCCTCGGTAATTGGAAGTTAAAGGAATAGTATCTTCGCCTTGGAATTGAATCATTATTCTTGTCTCAAATAAATTGCCGTGTCATCCTGAGATAATCTTACTTCTGATAAATAATCTTCAAGATAATAAACTTAGTGATAATAAAACTAATAGATAAAAAAACTTGTTATCATCGTCGCAATGGTGACGCTGCCTGCGAGTTAAATCTACAAATCTGCAAATAACTCTAAGGATATTCAAGGGGATATACCTAATAATATCCCAAAATTTCACGGCGATTGGATGTATGGTTTTTGAATCTATAGAGTACAGACAGACAGACATTCAATTTTATATATATATATATATATATATATATAGACTAGAACACTAGCTCATTCTAAGAACGTTTCTAGAACGTTTAAGGTAAGATATATAAAAGAGCATAGAACTTCATCATATCAAACTATTGAGAAGGAAAATCATAAGTATAAATAAAACTAAAAATATTTCAAATACTTTCACCCCAAAATATTTTCCCTTACATAATCAAAAGGTCAAGCGCTGTATGAATACAATAAAAAAAAAATAAGTTGATTTATAATTAATTTATAAATTATACAGCTAATCCGCAGGTCTTTAGCCTTCTGTGTTAAAATTAATTCGAAATCTTCGAACCTCTAATATTTGCTGCAATTTTTCACAGTTCTTTGTATTCCACTTTCATTTTCTAATCATAATATTTTGTGAGGAATTTTGAAACTCTATCTCGTCCATATGCGAGAAAGGCCAAATTTGCGTAAAACGCTGTTCAAGTGAAAAAAAATAAAGTATCAAAAATTTTGGTGTTGATATTAAAAACCAAACAGGCAAATTCTGACTGCTCATATGAGCATTTTAGATGACTGAACTCCATCTAGTGGGACAAAAATCAACTAAACGCTCGGAGTGCCTCTAAGACCAAAAGGTTGGTCATAGAGAAACCGCCTGTTCCACGCTGATGAGCGCCAACAGCCAGAAATCAAGCCCATATGAAGAGAAAAAGAAAAAAGGCGAAGTTGTTTAAGGTGCTGCCGAGTCACAAGTCTCTGATACAAGTTTTGAACGACCTTTAAATGTCCCGTTCCGAAGAGCTCAGCACAACGTAAGCTTTTGACCACAAAGTGACCGCGCAAAAAAAAAAAAAAAACGCCACTAAGAAAGAAAGTCGGGAGTTCCGCAGGATTGAACAAACCTTCTCAAAAAACATTTGAAGTTAACCCACGCTGTTTTTAGAACTTGTTGGTAATTGAATGCAAGATTCGCGGGCATCCTATACTGCCTTTTCCAAGAACAGGCTGATCTCTCTAGGTTCACAACTTCTAGAAATTTGAAATTGATTCACTTCCTTTTCTGGTAGTTGATTTATTCTAACAAAAAATGGGCGACCTAAATTTCCAGACATACATCATCGAAATATAACTACCATATACAACATTTAAATATGGACTAAGTCAAATAGGTATTAGCGTATTAGTTTTATTTTATTTCGGGGCTTAGTGACTAAAATACCTAAACGCCCCACACTAAAGATCTCATTGTATTGTCCACGATGCAATTGGCTTATTTCATTTATTTATTTTTACACACAAAACTCGATATTCCCGCAAGGGATAATTGCCTCAATTTACATTTTAAAATAGAAACGGTTATAAGCTCATTATACAAGAAAAATAATAATTTAAAAAAGTGATAAGATAGATTAGGAACCTGAAATTGACTTGCAGTGTAGTTCTAGCTATTGCTTTGTTGCAAGGTGTTTTAAATGAGGTCTCTGACCTTGTCGAATATCTAAAGAGGGCACTTTAGACAACGCCATTATTTATTTCCGGCTGGGCCATTGGTAGCGATGCGTTTTGTTTGAGTGGAACAATATACATTGTTGCCAATAGATAATCTACTGCCGGTTTGGAATGGGAAATCAGGGTCATTCTTACCCTAAATTTCGCTTGGCGAGTCATGCGAAACGTGACATTTAAAGAAATTAACGAAGTTATGCAACATCTTAAGTAAGGTTTGAAAATTTTGTTGAAGTTCAGTAAAGGGTGACAGATCTATGAATACCGCGAGCATGTTTCCTATTCACGAGTAAGAAAATTGGCCTAATAAATTAAAAAGAATTATACTTCCTTCATTGGAAAGCAAGTAGGCACCAGCACTTTGACTTCTAGCTCTCATATATTAGAAAGAGGCTGCTAAATCTATGAAAAATAGCCTTCTGTGTTAAAACCTCGAAATACTAGGCTTTAAACCTAGTCCGCCTGAATAGCTTAAGGATGATGACTAATTCCTTCGATGGCTAAATTTCCGGTTCTCAAAATTATTAATTTTATCGTCATTAGAATCGTCGTTTCGACCTTAAGTAAATTATAACAATATAGGCTGCATTATTCAATTCGCAACCATTTTGTTAACCTTTTCAGGCCTTTGCTTTACTCTCTCGCGATTTCTTGTCCTCAACCTAGGCTATTTTATATTCTGAATAAACTTTTATTAAAATTAAATATCGGGCAAGTAAGCAGTAATGCACTAGCTCACACTTTTTATCCCTACAATCTTAATTGTATTAATCCGAAATACACCGCATATGTCTTGGTTAGCTTAGTAACGGCTTTAGAATCACACATATATGGTTGTCGAATTATATACCACTGATCAATGAAGAATATATATTTCAATTTATATTATCCAATGTGTGTCTAAATCTAAGGTCAGGGTTATTTGCATCGGCCTTTCCTCTCCTCGACATTAAGAATCACGGTGTGTTGACGACTATGAGAAAAATATCCCATCGAAATAATCCTTTTATTTTGCCGTTGAGATTAATACGATAAATTCCAAATTATTTGAAGCAGGTACTTGGCTTTTTTACTGATCTAAATATAGGCGTTCTTCTCAGAGAATGTAAAATGTTTTGCATTTTTATTAAAATGCATTTCATACATTTAATTAAAAATGTGCTTGAAAAATTCATACATCGCCCTTTTAATATATATATAGAAAATAGACTAACCGAGTTTACAGTTGTAAAGTTTTAAGCTATCATCTCCGAAGATACTTAACTATAAATAGCCATCTTTATACCAAACCTAGCCGAATGACCCGGGCAACGCCCGTGTTTTACCCGATTGAATGTTTTTATTCAAACACTATTTGTTACAATTATAAATTAGCGCCTTATATAAATGCATATATTAGTTAATAAATATAGTCTATGTGCTTTTATCTATGTACTGTTGGCTTCCGTAGGCGTCTTTTACTGGGAAAAAGAAAAACAGGATTCCAATTAGTTATTAACTAATATATGCATTTATTTAAGGAGCGACCCGCTCAGACACAAAAGTTACAAACACGAAAAGGTGGCGTGATCGTAGCCAACCTATAGGAGGGCGCCATTCCAGAAAAAAAAGCAAACGGTGACAGAGATGACAAATGATTAGGAGATGAAGAATTAAGAACGGATGACGCTCGTAACTGTATATAGAATTTCGTTATTTTTTGCTTTATCAATGATGATCGTTTTATTTTTTTTTTCAAATATTAATGTATTTATTTATTTTTAATTTATTATATTTTGCAATCCTAGATTTTTTGCTTTCAAATGTTGCTTAACATATCTTATTTGTTATTTATCATCGTCTAATTGTTTATTTTTAAAACACGTTATTTTTGTTTTATTACTTTAATTTCTAATATATACATATTTCGTAATTCTGATTTAATTTATATTATTATAATAATAATTTGTTAGTAGCTTTGTTATGTTTTCATTTAAATTTAGCTCCATTTTTGTGTCTGGTTTTCTTTTTTGCAGTATCTTGCCTGAAGTCTTTAGAATCTTCTTTTTTCTCATAAATAAGCTAATGCTGTATTTGTATATTCGATTTTTGAACACTTAATTTGTTATAGTTTTTAATTTGAAATCAGCTCCATTTTTGTGTCTGGTTGTCCATTTTGTAGTATCTTTCCTAATGTCTTTGGCATTTTTTTTTCTCATAAATAGGCTGATGCTGTATTTGTATACTCAACTGTTGAATACTTAATTTATTATTGTTTTTAATTTGAAATTAGCTCCATTTTTGTGTCTGGTTTTCTTTTTTGCAGTATCTTTCCTAATGTCTTTGGCATATTTTTTTCTCATAAATATGTTGATGCTGTATTTGTATATTCGATTGCTGATCACTTAATTTGTTATAGTTTTTAATTTGAAATTAGCTCCATTTTTGTGTCTGGTTTTCTTTTTATCTGTATATTTCTTGATGTCTTTGGCATTTTTCCCTCATAAATAGAGCTAATGCTGTATTTGTGTATACTCAACTGTTGATCACCTAACTTGTTGAATTTTTAATTTAAAATTTAGGTCCATTTTTTGTCTGGTTTTCCTTTTTCAAGATCTTTCCTAATGTCTTTGGAATCTTTTTTTTTTTCTCATAAATAGGCTGAAAGTGTATTTGTATATTCGATTGTTGATTACTTAATTTGTTACAGTTTTTAATTTGAATTGAGCTCCATTTTTGTGTCAGGTTTCCTTTTTTGCAGTATCTTTCCTAATGTTTAGGCATCTTTTTCACTCTGATGAATAGCCTAATTTTGTATTTCTATACTCAATTGTTGATTACTTAATTTGTTAAAGTTTTTAATCTGAATTTAGCTCCACTTTTGTGTCTGGTTTCTTTTTTGCAGCATCTTTCCTAATGTCTTTGGCAATTTTTTTTTTCTCATAAATAGGCTAATGCTGTATTTGTATATTCGATTGTTGATTACTTAATTTGTTATAGTCTTTAATTTGAATTTAGCTCCATTTTTGTGTCAGGTTTTCTTTTTTGCAGGATCTTTCCTAATGTCTTTGGAATTTTTTTTTCTCATAAATAGGCTAATGCTGTATTTGTATATTCGATTGTTGATCACTTAATTTGTTTTAGTTTTTAATTTGAAATTAGCTCGATTTTTGTGTCTAGTTTTATTTTTATCAGTATCTTTCCTAATGTCTTTGGCATTTTTTCCTCAAATATAGAGTTAATGCTGTATTTGTACAATCAATTGTTGATACTTAATTTGTTGTAGTTTTTAATTTGAATTCAGCTCCATTTTTGTGTCTGGTTTTCTTTTTTGCAGTATCTTTCCTAATGTTTTGACATCTTTTTCACCCTGATTAATAGCCTGATGCTGTATTTGTATACCTAATTGTTGATTACTTAATTTATTATAGTTTTTAATTTGAATTTAGCTCCACTTTTGTGTCTGGTTTCTTTTTTGCAGTAATTTTCCTAATGTCTTTGGCATATTTTGTTTCTCATAAATAGGCTGATGCTGTATTTGTATATTCGATTGTTGATTACTTAATTTGTTATAGTCTTTAATTTGAATTTAGCTCCATTTTTGTGTCAGGTTTTCTTTTTTGCAGGATCTTTCCTAATGTCTTTGGAATTCTTTTTTTTCATAAATAGGCTGCAACTCATTTTGTATTTTGCATTTCATACATTTAATTAAAAATGTGCTTGAAAAATTCATACATCGCCCTTTTAATAAATATATAGAAAATAGACCAACCGAGTTTACAGTTGTAAAGTTTTAAGCTATCATCTCCGAAGATACTTAACTATAAATAGCCATCTTTATACCAAAACTAGCCGAATGACCCGGGCAACGCCCGTGTTTTACCCGATTGAATGTTTTTATACAAATACTATTTGTTACAATTATAAATTAGCGCCTTTTATAAATGCATATATTAGTTAATAACTATAGCCTATGTGCTTTATCTATGTACTGTTGGCTTCCGTAGGCGTCCCTTACTGGGGAAAAAAAGAGAGGATTTCAATTAGTTATTAACTAATATATGCATTTATTTAAGGAGCGACCCGTTCAGACACAATAGTTACAAAAACGAAAAGGTGGCGTGATCGTAGCCAACCTATAGGAGTGCGCCATTCCCCAAAAAAAAAAAAAAAAAACGGTGACAGAGATGACAAATGATTAGGAGATGAAGAATTAAGAACGGATGACGCTCGTAACTGTATATAGAATTTCGTTATTTTTTGCTTGATCGATGATGATATTTTTATTTTATTTTTCAAATATTAATGTATTTATTTATTTTTAATGTATTCTATTTTGCAATCCTAGATTTTTTGTTTTCAAATGTTGCTTAACTTATCTTATTTGTCATTTATCATCGTCTAATTGTTTATTTTTAAAACACGTTATTTTTGTTTTATTACTTTAATTTCTAATATATACATATTTCGTAATTCTGATTTAATTTATATTATTATAATTATAATTTGTTAGTAGCTCTGTTATGTTTTTCATTTAAATTTAGCTCCATTTTTGCGTCTGGTTTTCATTTTTGCAGTATCTTGCCTAAAGTCTTTGGCATCTTCTTTTTTCTCATAAATAAGCTAATGCTGTATTTGTATATTCGATTGTTGAACATTTAATTTGTAATAGTTTTTAAATCGAAATCAGCTCCATTTTTGTGTCTGGTTGTCCATTTTGTAGTATCTTCCTAATTTCTTTGGCTTTTTTTTTCTCATAAATAGGCTGATGCTGTATTTGTATACTCAACTGTTGATTACTTAATTTATTATTGTTTTTAATTTGAATTTAGCTCCTATTTTGTGTCTGGTTTTCTTTTTTGCAGTATCTTTCCTAAAGTTTTTGGCATATTTTTCTCTCATAAATATGTTGATGCTGTATTTGTATATTCGATTGCTGATCACTTAATTTGTTATAGTTTTTAATTTGAAATTAGTTCCATTTTTGTGTCTGTTTTTTTTTATCGGTATCTTTCTTGATGTTTTGGCATTTTTCCCTCATAAATAGAGCTAATGCTGTATTTGTGTATATTCAACTGTTGATCACCTAACTTGTTGAGTTTTTAATTTAAAATTTAGGTCCATTTTTGTGTCTGGTTTTCCTTTTTTCAAAATCTTTCCTAATGTCTTTGGAATATTTTTTTTCTCATAAATAGGCTAAAAGTGTATTTGTATATTCGATTGTTGATTACTTATTTTGTTACAGTTTTTAATTTGAATTGAGCATTTTTGTCTCTGGTTTTCTTTTTGCAGTATCTTTCCTAATGTTTAGGCATATTTTTTACTCTGATGAATAGCCTAATGCAGTATTTCTATACTCAATTATTGATTACTTAATTTGTTAAAGTTTTAAATCTGAATTTAGCTCCACTTTTGTGTCTGGTTTCTTTTTTGCGGCATCATTCCTAATGTCTTTGGCAATTTTTTTTCTCATAAATAGGCTAATGCTGTATTTGTATATTCGATTGTTGATCACTTAATTTGTTTTAGTTTTTAATTTGAAATTAGATCGATTTTTGTGTCTGGTTTTATTTTCTGCAGTACCTTTCCCTAATGTCTCTGGCATCTTTTTTTTTCATAAATAGGCTGATGCTGTATTTGTATATTCGATTGTTGATCACCTAATTTGTTATAGTTTTTAATTTGAATTTAGCTCCATTTTTGTGTCTTGTTTCTTTTTTGAATTATCTTTCCTAATGTCCTTGACATCTTTTTTTCTCCTCATAAATAGGCTGATTATGTATTCGTATATTCGATTGTTGATTACTTAATTTGTTATAGTTTTTAATTTGAATTCAGCTCCATTTTTGTGTCAGGTTTTCTTTTTTGCAGGATCTTTCCTAATGTCTTTGGCAATCTTGCGACGATGTTAACAAGTTTTATTATCTATTAATTTTCTTATCACTAAGTTTATTATCTTAAATAATATTTATCAAAATAAGATTTTCTACCTATTAACTGCGCAAAATAGTTAAAGAGATGATTTTGTAAGGTAGAAAATTAGGAAAGACAAAATTCAGGATGACACGGCAATTTATTTGAGACAAGAATAATGATACAATTCCAAGGCAAAGATACTATTCCTAATTTGTTATAGTTTTTAATTTGAATTTAGCTCCATTTTTGTGTCTGTTTTTTTTTTTTGCAGGATCTTTCCTAATGTCTTTGAAATTTTTTTTATGATAAATAGGCTGAAACTATTTGTATATTCTATTGTTGATCACTTAATTTGTTATAGTTTTTAATTTAAATTTAGCTCCATTTATGTGTCTGTTCTTTTTTTTGCAGTATCTTTCCTAATGTCTTTTGCATCTTTTTTTTTCTCAAAAATAGGCTAATGCTGTATTCGTATATTCGATTGTTTATCACCTAATTTGTTAAAGTTTTTAATTTGAATTTAGCTCCATTTATGTGTCTGGATTTCTTTTTTGCAGGGTCTTTCCTAATGTCTTTGGCATTTTTTTTTCTCATAAATAGGCTGATGCTGTATTTGTATACACAACTGTTGAATACTTAATTTATTATTGTTTTTAATTTGAATTTAGCTCCATTTTTGTGTCTGGTTTTCTTTTTTGCAGTATCTTTCCTAATGTCTTTGGCATATTTTTTTCTCATAAATATGTTGATGCTGTATTTGTATATTCGATTGCTGATCACTTAATTTGTTATAATTTTTAATTTGAAATTAGCTCCATTTTTGTGTCTGGTTTTCTTTTTATCAGTATATTTCTTGATGTCTTTGGCATTTTTCCCTCATAAATAGAGCTAATGCTGTATTTGTGTATACTCAACTGTTGAATTGAGCTACATTTTTGTGTCAGGTTTTCTTTTTTGCAGTATCTTTCCTAATGTTTAGGCATCTTTTTCACTCTGATGAATAGCCTAATTTTGTATTTCTATACTCAATTGTTGATTACTTAATTTGTTAAAGTTTTTAATCTGAATTTAGCTCCACTTTTGTGTCTGGTTTTCCTTTTTCAAGATCTTTCCTAATGTCTTTGGAATCTTTTTTTTTCTCATAAATAGGCTGAAAGTGTATTTGTATATTCGATTGTTGATTACTTAATTTGTTACAGTTTTTAATTTGAATTGAGCTACATTTTTGTGTCAGGTTTCCTTTTTTGCAGTATCTTTCCTAATGTTTAGGCATCTTTTTCACTCTGATGAATAGCCTAATTTTGTATTTCTATACTCAATTGTTGATTACTTAATTTGTTAAAGTTTTTAATCTGAATTTAGCTCCACTTTTGTGTCTGGTTTCTTTTTTGCAGCATCTTTCCTAATGTCTTTGGCAATTTTTTTTTCTCATAAATAGGCTAATGCTGTATTTGTATATTCGATTGTTGATCACTTAATTTGTTTTAGTTTTTAATTTGAAATTAGCTCGATTTTTGTGTCTAGTTTTATTTTTATCAGTATCTTTCCTAATGTCTTTGGCATATTTTCCTCAAATATAGAGTTATTGCTGTATTTGTACAATCAATTGTTGATACTTAATTTGTTGTAGTTTTTAATTTGAATTCAGCTCCATTTTTGTGTCTGGTTTTCTTTTTTGCAGTATCTTTCCTAATGTTTTGACATCTTTTTCACCCTGATTAATAGCCTGATGCTGTATTTGTATACCTAATTGTTGATTACTTAATTTATTATAGTTTTTAATTTGAATTTAGCTCCACTTTTGTGTCTGGTTTCTTTTTTGCAGTAATTTTCCTAATGTCTTTGGCATATTTTTATCTCATAAATAGGCTGATGCTGTATTCGTATATTCGATTGTTGATCACTTAATTTGTTATAGTTTTTAATTTGAAATTTGCTATATTTTTGTTTCTGGTTTTCTTTTCTGCAGTACCTTTCCCTAATGTCTTTGGCATATTTTGTTTCTCATAAATAGGCTGATGCTGTATTTGTATATTCGATTGTTGATCACCTAATTTGTTATAGTTTTCAATTTGAATTTAGATCAATTTTTGTGTCTTGTTTCTTTTTTGAAGTTTCTTTCCTAATGTCTTTGGCATCTTTTTTGTTCTCATAAATAGGCTGATGATGTATTTGTATATTCGATTGTTGATTACTTAATTTGTTATACTCTTTAATTTGAATTTAGCTCCATTTTTGTGTCAGGTTTTCTTTTTTGCAGGATCTTTCCTAATGTCTTTGGAATTTTTTTTTTTCATAAATAGGCTGCAACTCATTTTGTATTTTGCATTTCATACATTTAATTAAAAATGTGCTTGAAAAATTCATACATCGCCTTTTAATATATATATAGAAAATAGACCAACCGAGTTTACAGTTGTAAAGTTTTAAGCTATCATCTCCGAAGATACTTAACTATAAATAGCCATCTTTATACCAAAACTAGCCGAATGACCCGGGCAACGCCCGTGTTTTACCCGATTGAATGTTTTTATTCAAATACTATTTGTTACAATTATAAATTAGCGCCTTATATAAATGCATATATTAGTTAATAACTATAGCCTATGTGCTTTATCTATGTACTGTTGGCTTCCGTAGGCGTCCCTTACTGGGGAAAAAAAGAGATGATTTCAATTAGTTATTAACTAATAAATGCATTTATTTAAGGATCGACACGTTCAGACACAATAGTTACAAAAACGAAAAGGTGGCGTGATCGTAGCCAACCTTAGGAGTGCGCCATTCCCCAAAAAAAAACGGTGACAGAGATGACAAATGATTAGGAGATGAAGAATTAAGAACGGATGACGCTCGTAACTGTATATAGAAATTCGTTATTTTTTGCTTGATCGATGATGATCTTTTTATTTTATTTTTCAAATATTGATGTATTTATTATTTTTAATGTATTCTATTTTGCAATCCTAGATATTTTGTTTTCAAATGTTGCTTAACTTATCTTATTTGTCATTTATCATCGTCTATTTGTTTATTTTTAAAACACGTTATTTTTGTTTTATTACTTTAATTTCAAATATATACATATTTCGTATTTCTGATTTAATTTATATTATTATAATTATAATTTGTTAGTAGCTCTGTTATGTTTTTCATTTAAATTTAGCTCCATTTTTGCGTCTGGTTTTCCTTTTTGCAGTATCTTGCCTAAAGTCTTTGGCATCTTCTTTTTTCTCATAAATAAGCTAATGCTGTATTTGTATATTCGATTGTTGAACATTTAATTTGTAATAGTTTTTAAATCGAAATCAGCTCCATTTTTGTGTCTGGTTGTCCATTTTGTAGTATCTTCCTAATGTCTTTGGCATTTATTTTCTCATAAATAGGCTGATGCTGTATTTGTATACTCAACTGTTGAATACTTAATTTATTATTGTTTTAAATTTGAATTTAGCTCCATTTTTGTGTCTGGTTTTCTTTTTTGCAGTATCTTTCCTAATGTCTTTGGCATATTTTTTCTCATAAATATGTTGATGCTGTATTTGTATATTCGATTGCTGATCACTTAATTTGTTATGTTTTCAATTTGAATTTAGCTCCATTTTTGTGTCTGGTTTTTTTTTGCAGTATCTTGCCTAAAGTTATTGGCATCTTCTTTTTTCTCATAAATAAGCTAATGCTGTATTTGTATATTCGATTGTTGAACACTTAATTTGTTATAGTTTTTAATTTGAAATCAGCTCCATTTTTGTGTCTGGTTTTCCTTTTTGTAGTATATTTCCTAATGTCTTTGGCATTTTTTTTTTCTCATAAATAGGCTGATGCTGTATTTGTATACTCAACTGTTGATTACTTAATTTATTATTGTTTTTAATTTGAATTTAGGTCCTTTTTTGTGTCTGGTTTTCTTTTTTGCAGTATCTTTCCTAAAGTCTTTGGCATATTTTTCTCTCATAAATATGTTGATGCTGTATTTGTATATTCGATTGCTGATCACTTAATTTGTTATAGTTTTTAATTAGAAATTAGTTCCATTTTGTGTCTGTTTTTTTTTATCGGTATCTTTCTTGATGTCTTTGGCATTTTTCCCTCATAAATAGAGCTAATGCTGTATTTGTGTATATTCAACTGTTGACCACCTAACTTGTTGAGTTTTTAATTTAAAATTTAGGTCCATTTTTGCGTCTGGTTTTCCTTTTTTCAAGATATTTCCTAATGTCTTTGGAATCTTTTTTCTCCTCATAAATAGGCTGATTATGTATTCGTATATTCGATTGTTGATTACTTAATTTGTTATAGTTTTTAATTTGAATTCAGCTCCATTTTTGTGTCAGGTTTTCTTTTTTGCAGGATCTTTCCTAATGTCTTTGGCAATCTTGCGACGATGTTAACAAGTTTTATTATCTATTAATTTTCTTATCACTAAGTTTATTATCTTAAAGAATATTTATCAAAATAAGATTTTCTACCTATTAACTGCGCAAAATAGTTAAAGAGATGATTTTGTAAGGTAGAAAATTAGGAAAGACAAAATTCAGGATGACACGGCAATTTATTTGAGACAAGAATAATGATACAATTCCAAGGCAAAGATACTATTCCTAATTTGTTATAGTTTTTAAATTGAATTTAGCTCCATTTTTGTGTCTGTTTTTTTTTTTGCAGGATCTTTCCTAATGTCTTTGAATTTTTTTTTATGATAAATAGGCTGAAACTATTTGTATATTCTATTGTTGATCACTTAATTTGTTATAGTTTTTAATTTAAATTTAGCTCCATTTATGTGTCTGGATTTCTTTTTTGCAGGGTCTTTCCTAATGTCTTTGGATTTTTATTTTTCTCATAAATCGGCTGAAACTGTATTTGTATATTCGATTGTTGATCACTCAATTTGTTATAATTTTTAATTTGAATTTAGCTCCACTTTTGTGTCTGATTTCTTTTTTGCAGTATCTTTTCTGATGTCTTTGGCAATCTTTTTTCTCATAATTAGGCTAATGCTCTTTTTGTATATTCGATTGTTGATGACTTAATTTGTTATAATTTTTAATTTGAATTCAGCTCCACTTTTGTGTCTGGTTTCTTTTTTTGCAATATCTTTCCTAATGTCATTGGCAATCTTTTTTCTCATAAATAGGCTAATGCTATATTTGGATATTCGATTGTTGATAACTTAATTTGTTTTAGTTTTTAATTTAAATTTAGCTCCAATTTGGGGTCTGGTTTTCTTTCTTGCAGTATCTTTCCTAATGTCTCTGGCATATTATCCCTATTAATAGGCTGATGCTGTTTTGTATATTCGATTGTTGATCACTTAATTTGTTAAAGTTTGAATTAAGCTTCATTTTTTTTCTCTGGTTTTCTTTTTTGCAATATCTTTCCTAATGTTTTCGGCATCATTTTTTCCCTCAAAATAGGCTGATGCTGTACTTGTATACTCATATGTTGATACTTAATTTGTTGTAGTCTTTAATTTGAATTCAGCTCCATTTTTGTGTCTGGTTTTACTTTTTGCATTATCTTTCATAATGTCTTTGGAATCTTTTTCACCCTGATGAATAGTCTGATGCTGTATTTGTATACTTTATTGTTGATTACCTAATTTATTATAGTTTTTAATTTGAATTTAGCTCTTTTATTTGTGTCTGGTTTCTTTTTTGCAGTATCTTTCCTAATGACTTTGGCATATTTTTTTCCCTCATAAATAGTCTGATGCTGTATTGGTATATTCGATTGTTGATCACTTAATTTGTTATAGTTTTTAATTTGAAATTAGCTATATTTTTGTGTCTGGTTTTCTCTTTTGCAGTAACCTTCCCTAATGTTATACAACCAGTTTAACCGCATAAGTTTTTTTTATATGAAAGAAACTTATGCGATTAAACTGGTTGTATAGCTTTATAATTATACGCCGCAGTCATTTATAAGTATTATTTCCCTAATGTCTTTGGCACCTTTTTTTTCTCATAAATAGGCTGATGTTGTATTTGTTTATTCGATTTTAGATAACTTAATTTGTTAGAGTTATTAATTTGAATTTATCTCCATTTATGTCTCTGGTTTTCTTTTTTGCAATATCTTTCCTAATGTTTTTGGCATCTTTTTCACCCTGATAAATAGCATGATGCCGGAATTTTATACTCAATTGTTGATTACTTAATTTGTTAAAGTTTTTAATTTGAATTTAGCTACACTTTTGTGTCTGGTTTATTTTTGTAGTATCTTTCCTAATGTCTTTGGCAAATTTTGTTCTCATAAATAGGCTAATGCTGTATTTGTATATTCGATTGTTGATCACTTAATTTGTTATCATTTTTAATTTGAATTTAGTTCCACTTTTGTGTCTGGTTTTCTTTCTTGCAGTATCTTTCCTAATGTCTTTGGTATATTTTTTCCCAAGAATAGGCTGATGCTGTATTCGTATATTCGATTGTTGATCACTTAATTTTTATAGTTTCAAATTTGAAATTAGCTTTATTTTTTGTCTGGTTTTCTTTTTTGCAATACCTTTCCCTAATGTCTTCTGCATCTTTTTTTTTCTCATAAATAGGCTGACGCTGTGTTTGTATATTCGATTCTTGGGTCACCTAATTTGTTTTATTTTTTAATTTGAATTTTGCTCTTTTTTGTTTCTTGTTTCTTTTTTGAAGTATCTTTCCTAATGTTTTTGGCATCTTTTTTTCTCATAAATAGGCTGAAACTGTATTTGTATATTCTATTGTTGATCACTTGATTTGTTATAGTTTTAATTTGAATTTAGCTCCATTTATGTGTCTGGTTTTATTTTTTGCAGTATCTTTCCTAATGTCTTTGACATTTTTTTTTCTCAAAAATAGGCTAATGCTGCATTCGTATATTCGATTGTTGATCACTTAATTTGTTTTAGTTTTTATTTTGAATTTAGCTCTATTTTTGTGTCTGGTTTCTTTTTTGCAATATCTTTCCTAATGTCTTTGGCATCTTTTTTTTCTCAAAAATATGCTAATGCTGCATTCCTATATTCGATTGTTGATCACCTAATTTGTTAAAGTTTTTAATTTGAATTAGCTCCATTTTTGTGTTTGGTTTTCTTTTTTTTTTGCAGGATCTTCTTTCCTAATGTCTTTGGATTTTTTTTCTCATAAATAGGCTGAATCTGTATTTGTATATTCGATTGTTGATCACACAATTTGTTATAATTTTTAATTTGAATTTAGCTCTATTTTGTGTCTGGTTTCTTTTCTGCAGTATCTTTCCTAATGTCTTTGGGTAATCTTTTTTCTCATAAATAGACTAATGCTCTAATTGTATATTCGATTGTTGATCACTTAATTTGTTATAATTTTACATTTGAATTTAGCTCCTCTTTTGTGTCTGGTTTCTTTTTTGCAGTACTTTCCTAATGTCTTTGGCAATCTTTTTTCTCATAAAAAGGCTAATGCTCTATTTGTATATTCGATTGTTGATAACTTAATTTGTTTTAGTTTTCAATTTAAATTTAGCTCCATTTTTGTGTCTGGTTTCTTTTTTGCAGTATCTTTCCTAGGGTCTTTGGCAATTTTTTTCTCATAAATAGGCTAATGCTGATTTGTGTATTTGATTGTTGATCACTTAATTTGTTTTAGTTTTTAATTCAAATTTAGTTCCATTTTTGTGTCTGGTTTTTTTTCTTGCAGTATCTTTCCTAATGTCTTTGGTATATTTTTTTCTCATAAATAGGCTGATGCTGTATTCGTATATTCTATTATTGATCACTTAATTTTTTGTAGTTTTTAATTTGAAATTATCTATATTTTTTTGTCTGGTTTTCTTTTTTGCAGTACCTTTCCCTAATGTCTTCGGCATCTTATTGTTTTCTCATAAATAGGTTGATGCTGTATTTGTATATTCGATTTTTGATCACCTAATTTGTTATAGTTTTTAATTTGAATTTAGATCCATTTTTGTGTCTTGTTTCTTTTTTGAAGTTTTTTTCCTAATGTCTTTGGCATATTTTTTCTCATAAATAGGCTGATGTTGTATTTGTTTATTCGATTGTTGATCACTTAATTTGTTATAATTTTTAATTTGAATTTAGCACCATTTTTGTGTCTTATTTTCTTTTTGCAGTATCTTTCCTAATGTCTTCGGCATTTTTTCCTCTAAATAGATATATACTGTATTTGTATACTCAACTGTTAATCACCTAAGTTGTTAAAGTTTTTAATTTAAAATTTAGGTTCATTTTTGTGTATGGTTTTTATTTTTGCATGATCTTTCCTAATGTCTTTGGAATCTTTTTATTTCTCACAAATAGGCAATTGCTGGATTTGTATATTCGATTGTTGATCACTTAATTTGTTGAAGTTTTTAATTTTAATTTAGCTTCATTTTTGCGTCTGGTTTTCTTTTTTGCAATATCTTTCCTAATGTTTCGGGAATCATTTTTCCCTCATAAATAGGCTGATGCTGTACTTGTATACTCAATTGTTGATTACTTAATTTGTTATACTTTTTAATTTGAATTCAGCACCATTTTTGTGTCTGCTTTTATTTTTTGCAGTATCTTTCCTAATGTCTTTGGCATCTTTTTTTCACATAAATAGGCTAATGATGTAGTTGTATATTCCATTGTTGACCAATTAATTTGTTTTAGTTTTTAATTTGAATTCAGCTCCATTTTTGTGTTTGATTTTTTTTTTGCAGTATCTTTTCTAATGTTTTGACATCTTTTTCACCCTGATGAATAGCCTGATGCAGTATTTGTATACCTAATTGTTGATTACTTAATTTGTTAAAGTTTTTAATTTGAATTTAGCTACACTTTTGTGTCTGGTTTATTTTTTGTAGTATCTTTCCTAATGTCTTTGGCAAATTTTGTTCTCATAAATAGGCTAATGCTGTATTTGTATATTCGATTGTTGATCACTTAATTTGTTATCATTTTTAATTTGAATTTAGCTCCACTTTTGTGTCTGGTTTCTTTTTTGCAGTATATTTGCTAATGTCTTTGGCAATCTATTTTCTCATAAATAGGCTAATGTTTTTATTTGTATATTCAATTGTTGATCACTTTATTTGTTATAATTTTTCATTTGAATTTAGCACCACCTTTGTGTCTTCTTTCTTTTTTGCAGTATCTTTCTTAATGTCTTTGGCAATCTTTTTTCTCATAAATAGGCTAATGCTCTATTTGTATATTCGATTGTTGATCACTTAATTTGTTTTAGTTTTCAATTTAAATTTAGCTCCATTTTTGTGTCTGGTTTTCTTTCTTGCAGTATCTTTCCTAATGTCTTTGGTATATTTTTTCTCAAGAATAGGCTGATGCTGTATTCGTATATTCGATTGTTGATCACTTAATTTTTATAGTTTTAAATTTGAAATTAGCTATATTTTTTGTCTGGTTTTCTTTTTTGCAATACCTTTGCCTAATGTCTTCTGCATCTTTTTTTTTCTCATAAATAGGCTGAAACTGTATTTGTATATTCTATTGTTGATCACTTGATTTGTTATAGTTTTTAATTTGAATTTAGCTCCATTTATGTGTCTGGTTTTATTTTTTGCAGTATCTTTCCTAATGTCTTTGGCATCTTTTTTTTTTCAAAAATAGGCTAATGCTGCATTCGTATATTCGATTGTTGATCACTTAATTTGTTTTAGTTTTTATTTTGAATTTAACTCTATTTTTGTGTCTGGTTTCTTTTTTGCAGTACTTTCCTAATGTCTTTGGCAATCTTTTTTCTCAAAAAAGGCTAATGCTCTATTTGTTTATTCGATTGTTGATCACTTAATTTGTTTTAGTTTTCAATTTAAATTTAGCTCCATTTTTGTGTCTGGTTTCTTTTTTGCAGTATCTTTCCTAGGGTCTTTGGCAATTTTTTTCTCATAAATAGGCTAATGCTGATTTGTATATTCGATTGTTGATCACTTAATTTGTTTTAGTTTTTAATTCAAATTTAGTTCCATTTTTGTGTCTGTTTTTTTTTTCTTGCAGTATCTTTCCTAATGTCTTTGGTATATTTTTTCTCATAAATAGGCTGATGCTGTATTCGTATATTCGATTATTGATCACTTAATTTTTTGTAATTTTTAATTTGAAATTATATATATTTTTTTGTCTGGTTTTCTTTTTTGCAGTACCTTTCCCTAATGTCTTCGGCATCTTATTTATTTCTCATAAATAGGTTGATGCTGTATTTGTATATTCGATTGTTGATCACCTAATTTGTTATAGTTTTTAATTTGAATTTAGATCCATTTTTGTGTCTTGTTTCTTTTTTGAAGTATCTTTCCTAATGTCTTTGGCATATTTTTTTCTCATAAATAGGCTGATGGTGTATTTGTATATTCGTTTGTTGATTACTTAATTTGTTATAGTTTTTAATTTGAATTTAGCTCCATTTTAATATCTGTTTTTTTTTTTTGCAGTATCTTTCTTAATATCTTTGGCATATTTTTTTCTCATAAATAGGCTGATGTTGTATTTGTTTATTCGATTGTTGATCACTTAATTTGTTATAATTTTTAATTTGAATTTAGCACCATTTTTGTGTCTGGTTTTTTTTTCGGTATCTTTCTTGATATCTTTGGCATTTTCCCCTCATAAATAGAGCTAATGCTGTATTTGTGTATATTCAACTGTTGATCACCTAACTTGTTGAGTTTTTAATTTAAAATTTAGGTCCATTTTTGTGTCTGGTTTTTTTTTCGGTATCTTTCTTGATATCTTTGGCATTTTCCCCTCATAAATAGAGCTAATGCTGTATTTGTGTATATTCAACTGTTGATCACCTAACTTGTTGAGTTTTTAATTTAAAATTTAGGTCCATTTTTGTGTCTGGTTTTCCTTTTTTCAAGATCTTTCCTAATGTCTTTGGAATCTTTTTTTTCTCATAAATAGGCTGATGTTGTATTTGTATATTCGATTGTTGATTACTTATTTTGTTACAGTTTTTAATTTGAATTGAGCTCCATTTTTGTGTCTGGTTTTCTTTTTTGCAGTATCTTTCCTAATGTTTAGGCATATTTTTCACTCTGATGAATAGCCTAATGCAGTATTTCTATACTCAATTATTGATTGCTTAATTTGTTAAAGTTTTAAATCTGAATTTAGCTCCACTTTTGTGTCTGGTTTCTTTTTTGCGGCATCTTTCCTAATGTCTTTGGCAATTTTTTTTCTCATAAATAGGCTAATGCTGTATTTGTATATTCGATTGTTGATCACTTATTTGTTTTAGTTTTTAATTCGAAATTAGCTCGATTTTTGTGTCTGGTTTTATTTTCTGCAGTACCTTTCCCTAATGTCTTTGGCATCTTTTTTTTTCATAAATAGGCTGATGCTGTATTTGTATATTCCATTGTTGACCAATTAATTTGTTTTAGTTTTTAATTTGAATTCAGCTCCATTTTTGTGTTTGATTTTTTTTTGCAGTATCTTTTCTAATGTTTTGACATCTTTTTCACCCTGATGAATAGCCTGATGCAGTATTTGTATACCTAATTGTTGATTACTTAATTTGTTAAAGTTTTTAATTTGAATTTAGCTACACTTTTGTGTCTGGTTTATTTTTTGTAGTATCTTTCCTAATGTCTTTGGCAAATTTTGTTCTCATAAATAGGCTAATGCTGTATTTGTATATTCGATTGTTGATCACTTAATTTGTTATCATTTTTAATTTGAATTTAGCTCCACTTTTGTGTCTGGTTTCTTTTTTGCAGTATATTTGCTAATGTCTTTG
This sequence comes from Cordylochernes scorpioides, assembly GCA_030710605.1. Classification (NCBI taxonomy): domain Eukaryota; kingdom Metazoa; phylum Arthropoda; class Arachnida; order Pseudoscorpiones; family Chernetidae; genus Cordylochernes; species Cordylochernes scorpioides. Next base: position 92,320,465 of record CP092886.1, on the reverse strand, counting down.
GCAATCTATTTTCTCATAAATAGGCTAATGCTTTATTTGTATATTCAATTGTTGATCACTTTATTTGTTATAATTTTTCATTTGAATTTAGCTCCACCTTTGTGTCTTTTTTCCTTTTTGCAGTATCTTTCTTAATGTCTTTGGCAATCTTTTTTCTCATAAATAGGCTAATGCTCTATTTGTATATTCGATTGTTGATCACTTAATTTGTTTTAGTTTTCAATTTAAATTTAGCTCCATTTTTGTGTCTGGTTTTCTTTCTTGCAGTATCTTTCCTAATGTCTTTGGTATATTTTTTCTCAAGAATAGGCTGATGCTGTATTCGTATATTCGATTGTTGATCACTTAATTTTTATAGTTTTAAATTTGAAATTAGCTATATTTTTTGTCTGGTTTTCTTTTTTGCAATACCTTTCCCTAATGTCTTCTGCATCTTTTTTTTTCTCATAAATAGGCTGAAACTGTATTTGTATATTCTATTGTTGATCACTTGATTTGTTATAGTTTTTAATTTGAATTTAGCTCCATTTATGTGTCTGGTTTTATTTTTTGCAGTATCTTTCCTAATGTCTTTGGCATCTTTTTTTTCTCAAAAATAGGCTAATGCTGCATTCGTATATTCGATTGTTGATCACTTAATTTGTTTTAGTTTTTATTTTGAATTTAGCTCTATTTTTGTGTCTGGTTTCTTTTTTGCAATATCTTTCCTAATTTTTTTGGCATCTTTTTTTTCTCAAAAATAGGCTAATGCTGCATTCCTATATTCGATTGTTGATCACCTAATTTGTTAAAGTTTTTAATTCGAATTAGCTCCATTTTTGTGTCTGGTTTTCTTTTTTTTTTTGCAGGATCTTTCCTAATGTCTTTGGATTTTTTTTCTCATAAATAGGCTGAAACTGTATTTGTATATTCGATTGTTGATCACATAATTTGTTATAATTTTTAATTTGAATTTAGCTCTATTTTGTGTCTGATTTCTTTTCTGCAGTATCTTTCCTAATGTCTTTGGGTAATCTTTTTTCTCATAAATAGACTAATGCTCTATTTGTATATTCGATTGTTGATCACTTAATTTGTTATAATTTTACATTTGAATTTAGCTCCTCTTTTGTGTCTGGTTTCTTTTTTGCAGTACTTTCCTAATGTCTTTGGCAATCTTTTTTCTCAAAAAAGGCTAATGCTCTATTTGTATATTCGATTGTTGATCACTTAATTTGTTTTAGTTTTCAATTTAAATTTAGCTCCATTTTTGTGTCTGGTTTCTTTTTTGCAGTATCTTTCCTAGGGTCTTTGGCAATTTTTTTTCTCATAAATAGGCTAATGCTGATTTGTATATTCGATTGTTGATCACTTAATTTGTTTTAGTTTTTAATTCAAATTTAGTTCCATTTTTGTGTCTGGTTTTTTTTTCTTGCAGTATCTTTCCTAATGTCTTTGGTATATTTTTTCTCATAAATAGGCTGATGCTGTATTCGTATATTCGATAATTGATCACTTAATTTTTTGTAGTTTTTAATTTGAAATTATCTATATTTTTTTGTCTGGTTTTCTTTTTTGCAGTACCTTTCCCTAATGTCTTCGGCATCTTATTTTTTTCTCATAAATAGGTTGATGCTGTATTTGTATATTCGATTGTTGATCACCTAATTTGTTATAGTTTTTAATTTGAATTTAGATCCATTTTTGTGTCTTGTTTCTTTTTTGAAGTATCTTTCCTAATGTCTTTGGCATATTTTTTTCTCATAAATAGGCTGATGGTGTATTTGTATATTCGTTTGTTGATTACTTAATTTGTTATAGTTTTTAATTTGAATTTAGCTCCATTTTAATATCTGTTTTTTTTTTTTGCAGTATCTTTCTTAATATCTTTGGCATATTTTTTTCTCATAAATAGGCTGATGTTGTATTTGTTTATTCGATTGTTGATCACTTAATTTGTTATAATTTTTAATTTGAATTTAGCACCATTTTTGTGTCTGGTTTTTTTTTCGGTATCTTTCTTGATATCTTTGGCATTTCCCCCTCATAAATAGAGCTAATGCTGTATTTGTGTATATTCAACTGTTGATCACCTAACTTGTTGAGTTTTTAATTTAAAATTTAGGTCCATTTTTGTGTCTGTTTTCCTTTTTTCAAGATCTTTCCTAATGTCTTTGGAATCTTTTTTTTTCTCATAAATAGGCTGAAAGTGTATTTGTATATTCGATTGTTGATTACTTATTTTGTTACAGTTTTTAATTTGAATTGAGCTCCATTTTTGTGTCTGGTTTTCTTTTTTGCAGTATCTTTCCTAATGTTTAGGCATATTTTTCACTCTGATGAATAGCCTAATGCAGTATTTCTATACTCAATTATTGATTGCTTAATTTGTTAAAGTTTTAAATCTGAATTTAGCTCCACTTTTGTGTCTGGTTTCTTTTTTGCGGCATCTTTCCTAATGTCTTTGGCAATTTTTTTTCTCATAAATAGGCTAATGCTGTATTTGTATATTCGATTGTTGATCACTTGATTTGTTTTAGTTTTTAATTCGAAATTAGTTCGATTTTTGTGTCTGGTGTTATTTTCTGCAGTACCTTTCCCTAATGTCTTTGGCATCTTTTTTTTTCATAAATAGGCTGATGCTGTATTTGTATATTCAATTGTTGATCACCTAATTTGTTATAGTTTTTAATTTGAATTTAGCTCCATTTTTGTGTCTTGTTTCTTTTTTGAAGTATCTTTCCTAATGTCTTTGTCATCTTTTTTTTTCCTCATAAGAAGGCTGATGATGTATTCGTATATTCGATTGTTGATTACTTAATTTGTTATAGTTTTCAATTTGAATTCAGCTCCATTATTGTGTCAGGTTTTCTTTTTTGCAGGATCTTTCCTAATGTCATTGGCTATCTTGCGACGATGTTAACAAGTTTTTTCATCTATTAATTTTCTTATCACTAAGTTTATTATCTTAAAGATTATTTATCAAAACTAAGATTTTCTACCTATTACCTGCGCAAAATAGTTAAAGAGATGATTTTGTATTGTAGAAAATCAGGAAAGACAAAATTCAGGATGACACGGCAAATTATTTGAGACAAGAATAATGATACAATTCCAAGGCAAAGATACTATTCCTAATTTGTTATAGTTTTTAATTTGAATTTAGCTCCATTTTTGTGTCTGTTTTTTTTTTTGCAGGATCTTTCCTAATGTCTTTGAAATTTTTTTTTATCATAAATAGGCTGAAACTATTTGTATATTCTATTGCTGATCACTTAATTTGTTATTATTTTTAATTTAAATTTAGCTCCATTTATGTGTCTGTTCTTTTTTTTGCAGTATCTTTCCTAATGTCTTTTGCATCTTTTTTTTCTCAAAAATAGGCTAATGCTGCATTCGTATATTCGATTGTTTATCACCTAATTTGTTAAAGTTTTTAATTTGAATTTTGTTCCATTTTTGTGTCATGTTTCTTTTTTGAAGTATCTTTCCTAATGTCTTTGGCATCTTTTTTTCTCATAAATAGGCTGATGATGTATTTGTATATTCGATTGTTGATTACTTAATTAGTTATAGTTTTTAATTTGAATTTAGCTCCATTTTTGTGTCTGGTGTTCTTTTTTGCTGTATCTTTCCTAATGTCTTTGGTATATTTTTTCTCATAAATAGGCTGATGATGTATTTGTATATTCGATTGTTGATCACCTAATTGGTTATTGTTTTTAATTTGAATTTTGTTCCATTTTTATGTCATGTTTCTTTTTTGAAGTATCTTTCCTAATGTCTTTGGCATCTTTTTTTCTCATAAATAGGCTAATGCTGTATTTGTATATTCGATTGTTGATAACTTAATTTGTTTTAGTTTTTAATTCAAATTTAGTTCCATTTTTGTGTCTGGTTTTCTTTCTTGCAGTATCTTTCCTAATGTCTTTGGTATATTTTTTCTCATAAATATGCTGATGCTGTATTCGTATATTCGATTATTGGTCACTTAATTTTTTGTTGTTTTTAATTTGAAATTATCTATATTTTTTTGTCTGGTTTTCTTTTTTGCAGTATCTTTCCCTAATGTCTTCGGCATCTTTTTTTTCTCTCATAAATAGGCTGATGCTGTATTTGTATATTCGATTGTTGATCACCTAATTGGTTATAGTTTTTAATTTGAATTTTGTTCCATTTTTGTGTCATGTTTCTTTTTTGAAGTATCTTTCCTAATGTCTTTGGCATCTTTTTTTCTCATAAATAGGCTGATGATGTATTTGTATATTCGATTGTTGATTACTTAATTAGTTATAGTTTTTAATTTGAATTTAGCTCCATTTTTGTGTCTGGTGTTCTTTTTTGCAGGATCTTTCCTAATGTCTTTGATATATTTTTTCTCATAAATAGGCTGATGGTGTATTTGTATATTCGATTGTTGATCACTTAATATGTTATAGTTTTTAATTTGAATTTAGATCCATTTTTGTGTCTTGTTTCTTTTTTGAAGTATCTTTCCTAATGTCTTTGGCATATTTTTTCTTATAAATAGGCTGATGCTGTATTTGTATATTAGATTGTTGATCACTTAATTTGTTCTAGTTTTTAATTTGAATTTATATCCATTTTTGTGTCTTGTTTCTTTTTTGAAGTATCTTTCCTAATGTCTTCTGCATCTTTTTTTTCTCATAAATAGGCTGTTGCTGTATTTGTATATTCGATTGTTGATCACCTAATTGGATATAGTTTTTAATTTGAATTTTGTTCCATTTTTGTGTCATGTTTCTTTTTTGAAATATCTTTCCTAATGTCTTTGGCATCTTTTTTTCTCATAAATAGGCTGATGATGTATTTGTATATTCGATTGTTGATCACTTAATTTGTTTTAGTTTTTAATTCAAATTTAGCTCCATTTTTGTGCCTGGTTTTCTTTCTTGCAGTATCTTTCTTAATGTCTTTGGTATATTTTTTCTTATAAATAGGCTGATGCTGTATTTGTATATTAGATTGTTGATCACTTAATTTGTTATAGTTTTTAATTTGAATTTATATCCATTTTTGTGTCTTGTTTCTTTTTTGAAGTATCTTTCCTAATGTCTTCTGCATCTTTTTTTTCTCATAAATAGGCTGTTGCTGTATTTGTATATTCGATTGTTGATCACCTAATTGGATATAGTTTTTAATTTGAATTTTGTTCCATTTTTGTGTCATGTTTCTTTTTTGAAATATCTTTCCTAATGTCTTTGGCATCTTTTTTTCTCATAAATAGGCTGATGATGTATTTGTATATTCGATTGTTGATCACTTAATTTGTTTTAGTTTTTAATTCAAATTTAGCTCCATTTTTGTGCCTGGTTTTCTTTCTTGCAGTATCTTTCTTAATGTCTTTGGTATATTTTTTCTTATAAATAGGCTGATGCTGTATTTGTATATTCGATTGTTGATCACTTAATTTGTTATAGTTTTTAATTTGAATTTAGATCCATTTTTGTGTCTTGTTTCTTTTTTGAAGTATCTTTCCTAATGTCTTTGGCATCTTTTTTTCTCATAAATAGGGTGATGATGTATTTGTATATTCAATTGTTGATTACTTAATTAGTTATAATTTTTAATATGAATTTAGCTCCATTTTTGTGTCTGTTTTTTTTTTTGCAGGATCTTTCCTAATGTCTTTGAAATTTTTTTTTATCATAAATAGGCTGAAACTATTTGTATATTCTATTGCTGATCACTTAATTTGTTATTATTTTTAATTTAAATTTAGCTCCATTTATGTGTCTGTTCTTTTTTTTGCAGTATCTTTCCTAATGTCTTTTGCATCTTTTTTTTCTCAAAAATAGGCTAATGCTGCATTCGTATATTCGATTGTTTATCACCTAATTTGTTAAAGTTTTTAATTTGAATTTTGTTCCATTTTTGTGTCATGTTTCTTTTTTGAAGTATCTTTCCTAATGTCTTTGGCATCTTTTTTTCTCATAAATAGGCTGATGATGTATTTGTATATTCGATTGTTGATTACTTAATTAGTTATAGTTTTTAATTTGAATTTAGCTCCATTTTTGTGTCTGGTGTTCTTTTTTGCTGTATCTTTCCTAATGTCTTTGGTATATTTTTTCTCATAAATAGGCTGATGATGTATTTGTATATTCGATTGTTGATCACCTAATTGGTTATTGTTTTTAATTTGAATTTTGTTCCATTTTTATGTCATGTTTCTTTTTTGAAGTATCTTTCCTAATGTCTTTGGCATCTTTTTTTCTCATAAATAGGCTAATGCTGTATTTGTATATTCGATTGTTGATAACTTAATTTGTTTTAGTTTTTAATTCAAATTTAGTTCCATTTTTGTGTCTGGTTTTCTTTCTTGCAGTATCTTTCCTAATGTCTTTGGTATATTTTTTCTCATAAATATGCTGATGCTGTATTCGTATATTCGATTATTGGTCACTTAATTTTTTGTTGTTTTTAATTTGAAATTATCTATATTTTTTTGTCTGGTTTTCTTTTTTGCAGTATCTTTCCCTAATGTCTTCGGCATCTTTTTTTTCTCTCATAAATAGGCTGATGCTGTATTTGTATATTCGATTGTTGATCACCTAATTGGTTATAGTTTTTAATTTGAATTTTGTTCCATTTTTGTGTCATGTTTCTTTTTTGAAGTATCTTTCCTAATGTCTTTGGCATCTTTTTTTCTCATAAATAGGCTGATGATGTATTTGTATATTCGATTGTTGATTACTTAATTAGTTATAGTTTTTAATTTGAATTTAGCTCCATTTTTGTGTCTGGTGTTCTTTTTTGCAGGATCTTTCCTAATGTCTTTGATATATTTTTTCTCATAAATAGGCTGATGGTGTATTTGTATATTCGATTGTTGATCACTTAATATGTTATAGTTTTTAATTTGAATTTAGATCCATTTTTGTGTCTTGTTTCTTTTTTGAAGTATCTTTCCTAATGTCTTTGGCATATTTTTTCTTATAAATAGGCTGATGCTGTATTTGTATATTAGATTGTTGATCACTTAATTTGTTCTAGTTTTTAATTTGAATTTATATCCATTTTTGTGTCTTGTTTCTTTTTTGAAGTATCTTTCCTAATGTCTTCTGCATCTTTTTTTTCTCATAAATAGGCTGTTGCTGTATTTGTATATTCGATTGTTGATCACCTAATTGGATATAGTTTTTAATTTGAATTTTGTTCCATTTTTGTGTCATGTTTCTTTTTTGAAATATCTTTCCTAATGTCTTTGGCATCTTTTTTTCTCATAAATAGGCTGATGATGTATTTGTATATTCGATTGTTGATCACTTAATTTGTTTTAGTTTTTAATTCAAATTTAGCTCAATTTTTGTGCCTGGTTTTCTTTCTTGCAGTATCTTTCTTAATGTCTTTGGTATATTTTTTCTTATAAATAGGCTGATGCTGTATTTGTATATTAGATTGTTGATCACTTAATTTGTTATAGTTTTTAATTTGAATTTATATCCATTTTTGTGTCTTGTTTCTTTTTTGAAGTATCTTTCCTAATGTCTTCTGCATCTTTTTTTTCTCATAAATAGGCTGTTGCTGTATTTGTATATTCGATTGTTGATCACCTAATTGGATATAGTTTTTAATTTGAATTTTGTTCCATTTTTGTGTCATGTTTCTTTTTTGAAATATCTTTCCTAATGTCTTTGGCATCTTTTTTTCTCATAAATAGGCTGATGATGTATTTGTATATTCGATTGTTGATCACTTAATTTGTTTTAGTTTTTAATTCAAATTTAGCTCCATTTTTGTGCCTGGTTTTCTTTCTTGCAGTATCTTTCTTAATGTCTTTGGTATATTTTTTCTTATAAATAGGCTGATGCTGTATTTGTATATTCGATTGTTGATCACTTAATTTGTTATAGTTTTTAATTTGAATTTAGATCCATTTTTGTGTCTTGTTTCTTTTTTGAAGTATCTTTCCTAATGTCTTTGGCATCTTTTTTTCTCATAAATAGGGTGATGATGTATTTGTATATTCAATTGTTGATTACTTAATTAGTTATAATTTTTAATATGAATTTAGCTCCATTTTTGTGTCTGGTGTTCTTTTTTGCAGGATCTTTCCTAATGTCTTTTGTATATTTTTTCTCATAAATAGGCTGATGCTGTAATTGTATATTCGATTGTTATCACTTAATTTGTTTTAGTTTTTTAATTCAAATTTAGCTTTATTTTTGTGTCATGTTTCTTTTTTGAAGTATCTTTCCTAATGTCTTTGGCATCTTTTTTCTCATAAATAGGGTGATGATGTATTTGTATATTCAATTGTTGATTACTTAATTATTTATAATTTTTAATATGAATTTAGCTCCATTTTTGTGTCTGGTGTTCTTTTTTGCAGGATCTTTCCTAACGTCTTTGGTATATTTTTTCTCATAAATAGGCTGATGGTATATTTGTATATTCGATTGTTGATCACATAATTTGTTATAGTTTTTAATTTGAATTTAGATCCATTTTTGTGTCTTGTTTCTTTTTTGAAATATCTTTCCTAATGTCTTTGGCATCTTTTTTTCTCATAAATAGTTGATGATGTATTTGTATATTCGATTGTTGATCACTTAATTTTTTTTTAGTTTTTAATTCAAATTTAGCTCCATTTTTGTGCCTGGTTTTCTTTCTAGCAGTATCTCTCTTAATGTCTTTGGTATATTTTTTCTCATAAATAGGCTGATGCTGTATTTGTATATTCGATTGTTGATCACTTAATATGTTATAGTTTTTAATTTGAATTTAGATCCATTTTTGTGTCTTGTTTCTTTTTTGAAGTATCTTTCCTAATGTCTTTGGCATATATTTTTTTTCTCATAAATAGGCTGATGGTGTATTTGTATATTTGATTGTTGATTACTTAATTTGTTATAGTTTTTAATTTGAATTAAACTCCATTTTTGTGTCTGGTTTATTTTTTGCAGAATCTTTCCTAATATCTTTGGCAATTTTTTTCTCATAAATAGGCTAATGCTGTATTTGTATATTCGATTGTTGATCACTTAATTTGTTTTAGTTTTTTAATTCAAATTTAGCTTTATTTTTGTGTCTGGTTTTCTTTCTTGCAGTATCTTTCCTAATGTCTTTGGTATATTTTTTCTCATAAATAGGCTGATGCTGTATTCGTATATTCGATTATTGATCACTTATTTTTTTGTAGTTTTTAATTTGAAATTATCTATATTTTTTTGTCTGGTTTTCTTTTTTGCAGTACCTTTCCCTAATGTCTTCGGCATCTTTTTTTTCTCTCATAAATAGGTTGATGCTGTATTTGTATATTCGATTGTTGATCACCTAATTTGTTATAGTTTTTAATTTGAATTTAGATCCATTTTTGTGTCTTGTTTCTTTTTTGAAGTATCTTTCCTAATGTTTTTGGCATATTTTTTTTTCTCATAAATAGGCTGATGATGTATTTGTATATTCGATTGTTGATTACTTAATTTGTTATAGTTTTTAATTTGAATTAAACTCCATTTTTGTATCTGGTTTCTTTTTTGCAGTATCTTTCCTAATGTCTTTGGCAATTTTTTTCTCATAAATAGGCTAATGCTGTATTTGTATATTCGATTGTTGATCACTTAATTTATTTTAGTTTTTAATTCAAATTTAGCTCCATTTTTGTGTCTGGGTTTCTTTCTTGCAGTATCTTTCCTAATGTCTTTGGTATATTTTTTCTTATAAATAGGCTGATGCTGTATTTGTATATTCGATTGTTGATCACTAAATTTGTTATAGTTTTTAATTTGAATTTAGATCCATTTTTGTGTCTTGTTTCTTTTTTGAAGTATCTTTCCTAATGCCTTCTGCATCTTTTTTTTTCTCATAAATAGGCTGATGCTGTATTTGTATATTCGATTGTTGATCACCTAATTGGTTATAGTTTTTAATTTGAATTTTGTTCCATTTTTGTGTCATGTTTCTTTTTTGAAGTATCTTTCCTAATGTCTTTGGCATCTTTTTTTCTCATAAATAGGCTGATTATGTATTTGTATATTCGATTGTTGATTACTTAATTAGTTATAGTTTTTAATTTGAATTTAGCTCCATTTTTGTGTCTGGTGTTCTTTTTTGCAGGATCTTTCCTAATGTCTTTGGTATATTTTTTCTCATAAATAGGCTGATGCTGTATTTGTATATTCGATTGTTGATCACTTAATTTGTTATAGTTTTTAATTTGAATTTAGATCCATTTTTGTGTCTTGTTTCTTTTTTGAAGTATCTTTCTTAATGCCTTCTGCATCTTTTTTTTTCTCATAAATAGGCTGATGCTGTATTTGTATATTCAATTGTTGATCACCTAATTGGTTATAGTTTTTAATTTTAATTTTGTTCCATTTTTGTGTCATTTTTCTTTTTTGCAGAATCTTTCCTAATGTCTTTGGTATATTTTTCTCATAAATAGGCTAATGCTGTATTTGTATATTCGATTGTTGATCACTTAATTTGTTTTAGTTTTTAATTCAAATTTAGTTCCATTTTTGTGTCTGGTTTTCTTTCGTGCAGTATCTTTCCTAATGTCTTTGGTATATTTTTTCTCATAAATAGGCTGATGCTGTATTTGTATATTCGATTGTTGATCACTTAATTTATTTTAGTTTTTAATTCAAATTTAGCTCCATTTTTGTGTCTGGGTTTCTTTCTTTCAGTATCTTTCCTCATGTCTTTGGTATATTTTTTCTCATAAATAGGCTGATGCTGTATTTGTATATTCGAATGTTGATCACTTAATTTGTTATAGTTTTTAATTTGAATTTAGATCCATTTTTGTGTCTTGTTTCTTTTTTGAAGTATCTTTCCTAATGCCTTCTGCATCTTTTTTTTTTCTCATAAATAGGCTGATGCTGTATTTGTATATTCAATTGTTGATCACCTAATTGGTTATAGTTTTTAATTTTAATTTTGTTCCATTTTTGTGTCATGTTTCTTTTTTGAAGTATCTTTCCTAATGTCTTTGGCATCTTTTTTTCTCATAAATAGGCTGATGATGTATTTGTATATTCGATTGTTGATTACTTAATTAGTTATAATTTTTAATATGAATTTAGCTCCATTTTTGTGTCTGGTGTTCATTTTTG